>QJPP01007553.1:0-334095 GCA_003996215.1 Jaltomata sinuosa | reverse complement strand
CCTCAACTTAGGCTGATTGCCTGGGTTGAGGTGCACAATGTCCATGGAAGTACCAGGGCCAAAACAGGGTTTACCTCTATAGTAGCCACCCTCAACTTAGGCTGATTGCCTGAGTCGAGGTGCACGATGTCCAAGGAAGGACCAGGGCCAAAATAGGGATTTAAAGTTAAACAGGAACGTGACAGGTGTTTGAAAGAACAAGGTCAATTATGGCTCAAACAGGGATCAAAGGGAGTATTTTGCACTTGGACGGTCTTATAGGTTAAGTGGACTGCACACAAAAAGGGCCTGTGATCCTTTCCTAAGCAACCAAACTTCAAACTTAATAAAATAGACCGGGCAAGTTCTAGATGCATGCACAGAGTAAGAATTTATACAAAATACGCTCACACACTCTTGGCACCAAGAAACTATATCGCTACCAACTATCAAACAACCGCTTGGCTTAAGCATACTCATTCTACTCATAATCACACAATGACATACAAGGATCCAGACAGTCAATCGTTTCATCATAGGTACAAAACCAGAAATTTTTTAAAGGGGCGCTACTTTGATAAGAAATCTCATGCTTTGCTATAGACACTAAAAAAAATTTAAAACAACAACCTAAACATGCCGGTTCTACTAGATAGCACACCGGAGGGAAAAGAAACACGGCAACAAAAACCCTCGGTGGTGACTTACAGGTTTCCCAACACCCTCAACTTAGACTCATACATTGTCCCCAATGTATCCATATGAACTAAAAACTGTGAGAATAAAGGAATACCTGTGAAGTCGATATGACTCAAATTCCGGAATGATGTTGGAGACCGCCAGGGTCTCCAAAACAAGAGAACTCGATGGAGTGTGGCGTTCCAGCTTCCTCTTTGGGCTCCATCGCTAGTCGCGACAACTTCTTCGCTCTTTCTTTGCAGATTCTCTTGCGGTGTTTTCATTTTCTAGATTTAATTTCACCGCCTTCCTCTACATATTTACTCTCTTGCGCCATACTTCTTACAACAGCTAGAGTCTCGACCAAACACTTCTCCTCAAGGTGCACATCCGCAGGAGGTTCCTCAATGGCATTGATGACCGCGACCACCCTCATGTCACTTGGTTGCTTCATCAATTTAGACACATCGAACTTGACCACTTCATTGTTCAATCGGAAGGTCAGTTCATTTTTCTCCATGTCAACCAATGCTCTTGCTGTGGCTAGCAATGGTCGTCCCAAGATTATGGGAACTTCGAAATCCACTTCGCAATCCAAGATCACAAAGTCGGCCGAGAATATAAGCTTACCAATCTTGACCAGCACATCAGACAATATCCCTACGGGTCGCTTTACCGAACGGTCCGCCATCATCACTCTCATGGACGTTGGTTTAGGAGCTCCCAAACCCAATTTTTCATACACTGCTAGCGGCATCAAATTGATACTAGCACCAAGATCACACATAGCTCTTCCGAAGTTGAGCTTCCCGATAGTACATGGGACAGTGAACGCACCTGGATCTCCTTTCTTTTCCACTAATGATCTAGAGAAAATAGCGCTGCAGTGATGGAGGTTATCTTCCGGCTCAAAACTTACCGTCCTCTTCTTTGTAATCAAGTCCTTCATGAACTTGGCGTACCCGGGCATTTGTTCCAGCGCTTCCACCAATGGTATGTTTATTGAAATTTGCTTCAGCATGGTCATGAAGTTCAGGAACTTACCATCGTCAGCTTTCTTCTTCAACCGCTGAGGGAAAGGAGGTGGGTGTCGAAACATCATAGTTGGAAGCTTTTCAGCTTCCTTGCGTTTCTCCGCGGGCTTTGGAGTTTCCTCCTCTACTGCCTCTTCATCATCCGCAACATTACCTTGAGTTTGAACTACATGATGTGATTCCGGTAACGTTCTACCGCTTCTGGTCATGATCGTCATACAACTTGCGTCATTCCTCGGATGAGTGGTGTCGCTCGGCAAGGTACCCATTTTCCTTGGGTTTAGAGATGCCGAGATGTGACTCACTTGCTGCTCCAGTTGCTTGATCGCGGTTGAGTGTGACTCCACTACTTGACTCAATGTTGATAATTCAGTCCGCATTGCCTTTACCCCAGAGTCAGTTGATTCCACCTTCAGCAGCATTTTCACCATCATGTTCTCAAGTTTGGACGTCTCAGCTTCGCTGCCAGTTTTATCCCGATTACCAGGTGGTATATACAACCCACCTCTATCGGTGTTGTTCCTCCATCCTTGGTCGCGATCTTTGTAACCACTTTTCTCATAGTGGTTGTCTCGCTGATAATTCCGACCTTGGTTTCCCTGGCCATTGGCCTGGAAACCCCCCAAGTAATTTGCCTCCTCAGTCTCTGTACCTTGGGAACCCACAGCTTGTACCTTCTCTATACTTCCTGACGTCAAGTGCCTTGTCAGGAGATCCAACTGCGTTTTCAGGTGCGCCATGTCTTGGTCGCGCTCCTCTTCTTTCCTACGCTGCTCAGCTGACATACCAACTGTATAGGTGCTAGCTGCAACCTCTGAATCTCGTGTGTGCCAGGCCCTGTTGGTCTTGGTGAGCCTGTCCAAAATAGCTGTGGCGTCGGCAAAAGTGCGACCCATAAACGCTCCACCTGCTGCGTTGTCCAATGTTGGCTTGGTAGCCAAATTTAGTGCCCTGTAGAATGTCTGCATCAAGAATTCATTGTTCAGCTGATGGTTGGGGCACTGTATCAGCTTCTTCTTAAATCGCAACCAAGTCTCGTGCAGTGCTTCGTGCGGTTGCTGCCTGAAGTTGCTAATCTCGTCCCTCAACTGTATCATCCGAGAGGGAGGAAAGAGCCTTTCTAGGAAAGCTCCTCTCAACTCTCCCCACGTTGCGATAGAGTCGGGGGTCAGCTCGGTTAACCACAATGCTGCCTCATCAGACAGAGACAATGGAAACAACCGGAGCCTGATCGTTGTCTGACTCACGCCTGGCAGCTCAAATGATTTGCAGATCCCTACGAAGTTCATTAAGTGCTGGTTTGGATCATCACCAGCGGCACCACGGAATACACCTCTCAAATTCAGCAACTGAATCATCGTGCTAGTGATATTGAACTTTGCTCCGGGCGGTAGCAGTGGAACAATAATGGCGCCCATCGCGCCAGCTCCATCTAAATCAAGCTCCTCATCATTCCGTACACCATCATCCTGCAGACCACCAGCATTCAAATTTTGTTGGGCCTGCAGTTCTGCAGCGATCCTTGCTGCGTCTAATTGTGCGGCCATATTCCGCCTCAATGTTCTCGCAAGTTCGGGGTCGTAAGGTAAAATTTGTTCCCCCGAACCTCGGGTACTTGGCATGCACAACATGTACCCTGTCCAAAAACAAAAACAACAAACAAAAATAAAAGCAGGAAATTATGACTAAAAGTCAACTAAACACACCAGACTTAATCAAAAACCGTATTCCCCGGCAACGGCGCCACTTTTTGATAAGGCTCAAACTACACCTCAAATTAATGAAGTGTAAGCGATCGTTGTCAAGTAAAGAACCCAACAAGGTTGGGGTCGAATCCCACAGAGAATATGGTGAAGATTAAGACTTTAGTGAAGTAGATGACTAGTGATCAATTGTTTTCGATAAATAAAAGGGGGGGGGGGGTTTTGTGAACAAGTCGTAAACAAAGCAATAATAATGTAAGGGAATAATCAGTAGGTGAGAATGAACTAGGGATGAGTTCACCATGGCGTTGTAACAATGTCGATTCTAGGCTTAACCGGGTTCTTTCTATATGCGTGTCACGATGTGATTGCGTCAATTGTATCGTCTAAACGTCTCTCGACCAAATAAACAAATTTCCTTTTCTATTCTCTCGACCTCGAAAAAATGTGCTTTTTAGCTTTCAATCCTAACATCAAGTAGATTAATCCAGTTACGGCATTAATCATTAGACGAGAGTTAGTAGTCTCGAATCCTTGTTGTTAATCAAGTTTTCCCGGTTTTAATCTCTTTACTCAAGCAAATTAAACCTAGGCATGTTCTAATGTTTGCAACCACTAGAAAACGTGACATAAAGTATGATTAACAACGTGACTACATGTAAATTGAACCCAACGTTACCCGGAATCTAAATCGCTACGTTTGCCATGGCTCCCACAACCCTAGTTGCGGGAGTTTTAGTTACTCATGCTCGAAGAAGAAGAGAAAATAGTTGTATTCATAATAAAGGGAAGAAAAGTCTTACAATATAATGAAACAATCAATTTTCCAATATCCAAGAGCGAGAAATCCCAAGAACTCACGAACGAATCAAGAACACGAGTTCAATACAAAATGAACCGTGTTGTTTGCTCTCCAAAAAATAACTAAAACGTGTTTTTCTAATGGGTGAATGAATTATTACAATAAACCTATCCTAGGGTATTTATAGGAGTCAAAGAAACCAAATCCAAAACGGGTTAGGAGTCCAAAACGCGGACAGCCGCTGGCGCGCCACTGCCTAGGCTTGACGGCCAGGCTTGACGGACCGTCAAGGCAGTGACGGACCGTCGCCTGGGCCATCAATGCTTGGCAGCAACACTGCCTCAAGTTGAAGGTCCCAGTGACGGACCGTCACATGTGTGACGGGCCGTCACTCAGGCCGTCACTCTTAGGCATAATGTTGTTTTTCTCGTATTTTCTTCCGTTCCCGTGTTTGTTTCCATTTCCTACAAATACAACATAAAAACATCAAAAACAACAATGGTTGCTTGAAAACGTACGATTGTTCTTAGTAAAAAGGAGTCGAAAGTGACGTAAAATGGCGTCACATCAGGAACCAAGAGTGAGAAATAGAAACCATAAGTCTACCTACAGTCCCACGTGTGGTAAGCCGGACGACCTTCCCTTGAATGGCTACTTTTTGTCTTTTTCCTTCACTTGTATGCCAATTTGCATAAAATTCCCTTACCATAGTAAGGTTGCACTCTCCTTGAACCTGAAGATATACTGTATGCCCAATCTGTAGACCATTTCATGAATTTGGGGGAATTCCCTTTTCAATAGTGCCTCATCGATATGCTCCTCTCCATGATACTTTGCTTCTTTCTGGGATTCAAACCAGTCAATCCCCCGAGCATCTGCTGTTCTCTTCCCGAACTGTCACGGGGGTGCCCGCGGATTTGAGGGGGTTGTTCTTCCGGATGATTCCCCTTTTTGGGACCTTTTGCTCCATGTACCTTCGTTAGCCTACTTCTTTCCTCTTAGAGGCATTGTACCTACAACACACAAGTTACACAAATTAGCCCAGTACAATTACAGCTAGCTAAACTAGTGTTTTTCATAGGATTATGACAACTCCACACTTATTTCGCTAGCAATGGTGTCTATAGGTTGCTAACATGAGGTACTCAGACTTACCTCTTTCAACACAAGTTTAGTTCCATCAACCTAAGACACCATATCCACCAAATAATTTACACAAGTACATTCTAAACAATTCTCAAGGATTCTCTACCCTTTTTCAAGATTAAACAATATTCAAGGTCACCACTTCATTCCATGTACTACACATTTATCATAGTTTTTCTTGAAGTTTTTAGGGTGACCCATCTCTTTTTACTACGTATTTTGCTTTCCACAAACCAAGACCCAACACAAAACAAAAGACAAAATTCTATATCCACCAACATTAGTGTAACTATGAAAAATAATCTTCTTTTGATGGTGTATTTCAATCTTTTAAGCTTTCATCAATGGTGGAAATATGTTTAGTTCTTCCAACAAGATAACAAAGTTTACACCTACAAATCTTGACCATGAAAAGCATAAATAAGAAGTAGAGAGTGTTAAAAAGTGAGGGAAGATCTTACCTTGGGAAAGTATGGATTTTGTTTAAGCTTGAGATGGACAACATTGGAGGAAGAAGAGAATTTTTGGGAGAGAGGGAATGGTGGGGGGCAGCGCTTCTTTGAAAAGATGAAGAGAAAAATTAGGCTTTAGGTGTTCTTTTAAAAGACCATATGGTAAAGATTTTGGGTCTTGGGTTGGTTGACCTTTGACCCTTGACTGAGTGGACCGCCTAAAGAGGCATGCGGCGCCGCGCCCGAGACGCGCCAGAACAGGTGCTCGGTAGTTTGTCCAATGGCGCGATGCGCCAAAAATGCGCCACACGAGGCCCTCGTTAGTTTACCCCTTGGTGCAGTACGCCTACAATGCGCCTTAGTTGGCGCTTGGGAGTTTGGGTCATGTGGCGGCGCGCTAGTAAAATGCTAGGCTGGGTTTTTATGTGGCGCGCTGCGCCAGTGTTGTGCCCAACTGGGAATCTACTTGGCGCGTCACGACGACAGTGCGCCAAACTACCTATTTGGTAGTTTGGTCACTGGGGTGGTGCACCTTCAGTCCGCCAAACCCCTAGGACAAAAAATTTCAGGTACTTACCTCTCCCCATGTCGTTCTTGGCTAGAATTTTCCTTTTTCTCCCTGCAAAAACAACAAGCCATTAGAAAAATGGTGGGTTTCCTCCCACCTAGCGCTTTAGTTTTGGTCGTGGCACGACTCATATTTTTGTATTTTTTTTATATTTGTGTCCTAACTATTAAATTACATTCATGGGTTGCCTCCCACGCAGCGCATGATTTAACGTCGCGGCATGACGCAACCTCAAAAATCACTCGTCCGATAGGGTGATTGAGGTTTTCTCCCTATCAATATCCTCAAAACAATAGTGCTTCACCAGTTGACATAATGTACTTGTTTCGCCGTCTTTCTACAGTTCTATTGTTCCGTACGGAGTCATCCGCACTACCTCAAATGGTCCCGACCACTTAGACTTAAGCTTTTCAAGGAAAAGCTTCATCCTTGAGTTGAATAGGAGGACCCTTTGGCCAGGTTCAAATGAGCGCGGAAGGATATGCTTGTCATGCCACCTCTTCATCTTCTCCTTGTAGATATTGGCATTCTCATACACTTGCAACCTAAACTCATCAAGTTCGTTAAGCTGCATTTGCCTCTTCCGCCCAGCCAGTTCATCATCTAGATTTAGTTTCTTTATATCCCAATAGGCTGGGTGTTCTAACTCGACTGGCAGATGATAACCTTACCATTTACAAGCCGATACGGAGAAGCTCCAATGGGCATTTTGTAGGCAGTTCGGTATGCCCATAGTGCATCATCAAGCTTCTCAGCCCAATCCTTTCTCTGTGCATTTACCGTCTTCTCCAGAATCTGCTTCACCTACTGATTTGATACTTCAACCTGCCCGCTTGTTTAGGGATGATATGCAGTAGATACCTTGTGACGCACCCCATACTTAGCCAATAATTTGCTGAACCAATTATTGATGAAATTCATCCCACCATCCCTGATTATAGCTCGTGGAGTACCGAATCTTGTGAATATGTTCTTCTTGACAAACTTCAATACTACCTTTGCATCATTGGTTGGAAGGGAGACCGTTTCTACCCGCTTAGACACATAATCCACCGTAACAAGTATATATTTATTGCCGAAGAAAGGTGGGAATGGTCCCATAAAGTTGATTCCCCATATATCAAAAATCTCCACCTCAAGGATATTCTGCAAAGGCATCTGATGCCTTCTTGATATAGCTCCAGTCCTCTGGCATTGATCACAACCCTTGACAAAAGTTGTTGCATCTTTGAATATAGTAGGCAAATTGAATCCCGACTATAACACTTTATGTGCGGTGCACTCCCCTCCATGATTTCCCCCATAAGGAGAAGAATGACAACTCTCTAAGATTTCCCTCACATGACTCTCCATAATGCATCTTCTAATTATTTGATCCGGACCTTGCTTGAACAAATAAGGCTTATCCCACAGATAGAATCGAAAGTCGTGATATAGCTTCTTCTTCTGTTGTGTAGTGGCTTCCGGGGGGTACACCCCACTCACCACTAGATTGAAAAGATCAGCATATAATGGGAGCTCAGTAATACTCAGGGCTAAGAGTTGTTCATCTGGAAACTCCTCCCTGATATGACCTTCACTGGGCACATTAGACCAATCCTCAAGCCTTGACAAATGATCCACTACTTCTTTCTCTGTGCCCTTTCGGTCCCTTATCTCCAAATCAAACTCCTGCAATAGCAAAATCCACCGAATAAGTCTTGGCTTCGCATCCTTCTTGCTGAATAAGTACCGGATAGAAGCATGATCCGTGTAAACAATCACTTTCGTTCCCACAATATAGGAGCAAAACTTGTAAAAAGCAAAGATTAGGGCGAACATCTCTTTCTCAGTGACTGTGTAGTTCATCTCAGCTGAATCAAGTGTCTTACTCGCATAGTATATAGAATGAAATACCTTGTCAACTCTTTGACCCAACACAGCTTTGACCGCAACATTACTAGCATCACACATAAGCTTGAAGGGCAGCTCCCAATTTTGAGCAATCAATGTAGGAGCTTCAATCAAGCACTTCTTCAAATTTTCAAAGGCCTTCACACAGTCATCGCTGAATTCATACTTCACCTTTTTCTCAAGAAACTTGCACATTGGCCTGGATATCTTGGAGAAGTCTTTAATGAAGCGTTTGTAAAAGCCTGCATGTCCAAGAAAACTACGGACACCTCTCACAGAGACTGGAGGTGGTAGTTTCTCAATAACCTCTATCTTTGCGCGGTCCATTTCAAGCCCCATCTTCGACACTTTATGGCCAACACAATTCCTTCCGTGACCAAAAAGTGACACTTCTCTGAGTTAAGCACCAGATTCGTCTCTTCGCACCTTGCCAATACCCTATGCAGATTCTGTAGACCAGTGTTAAACGACATCCCAAACACTGAGAAGTCATCCATGAATAGGTCAATGATCTCTTCCACCATATAAGAAGAAATAGCCATCATACACCTCTGGAATGTAGCTGGCACATTACAAAGTCCAAAGGGCATACGCTTGAAAGCATATGTACCATAAGGACAAGTAAGCGTCGTCTTTTCTTGATCTTCTGGTGCTATGGCTATTTGATTATAGTCAGAATATCCATCTAGAAAGCAAAAGTACTCCTGGCCAGCCAATTGGTCCAACATCTGATCAATGAATAGGATGGGATAGTGATCTTTCCGGGTGGCTTCATTTAATTTTTGGTAGTCCATGCAAATCCTCCACCCAGTGACTGTACGTGTCAAAATTAGCTCATCCTTCTAATTCTTTATCACAGTCCTACCCCGTTTATTGGGGACACATTGCACAGGGCTGACCCGCTTGCTATATGAGATAGGATAAACAATACCTGCATCTAGCTACTTGATCGCCTCCTTTCTCACAACATCCTTCATAGGAGGATTCAGTCTTCTCTGATGCTGTGTCATGGGCTTGTATCCCTCTTCCATATATATCTTGTGCATATAAAATGACAGATGGATTCCTTGAATGTCAGACATCTGCCACCTAATTTCTCTCTTCCTCTTTTACAACACTGCTAGTGCCTCTTTAACCTGTTCTTCATTCAACCCAGCTGCTAAGATTACCGGAAGCGTATCATCTTCACCCAAATATGCATACTTCAGATGAGGTGGGAGTGGTTTCATCTCCAGCTTCAAGGATTCTTCAATAGATGGCTTGGGAGGGGGTCTCATTGGTCTATTAATAGGCTCAAACTCAATGGTGCTAGACAATGCACAAGCTGCCTCCAAGCATTGAATCATTTCATGTGGCACTCTATATCCATACAAATCTGTCCCTGTGAGGTCCCTCTCCAATGGATCTGTGGAGGTGATGAGGGGTACCCTTGAGTCTATGTCCACCACAGTGATAGCCGATAATTCCTCATAAAACGCAAGCAACTTCATTGCCTTATACACATTGAAGACTTCCACCTTGTCATGCGCTCTTATGGTGAGCTGCCCTGCTGCCACATCAATCAATGCTCTCCCTATAACCAATAACGGATGTCCAACAATAAATGGAACTTCCGGGTCTGGTTCAAAATCCAAGATCACAAAATCCACCGAAAAGATCAACGAACCAATCTGAACCAATACATCCTTTATAATGTCCTCAAGTCTAGCCAAAGATCTATCTTACAGCTGCAATAATTGTAGTGGGGCGAGGACTACCCAACACTGTCTTTTTGAAGACTGAAGATGGCATTAGGTTAATACTTGCCCCAAGATCGCATAGTGCTCGCTATAACTTTCTGGCCAATGGTGATCTCAATAGTGAAAATTCCCGGATCCTTCAATTTGGTTGGCAACCTGTTCTGAATCTGAGAAGTGCCTACCTCTGTGAGAGCGACTGTGGCATATTCGGTCAGCATGTTCTTATTCCCCACAATGTCTTCGATATACTTCGCATACTTTGGCACTCCCTGAAGAACATCGATGAGGGGGAGATTAATGTGTACCTGCCTCAAGAGGTCAAGAAATTTCTTGAATCCAACCTCCTATATCTGTTTCATCAACTTCTGTGGGAACGGTGGAGGAGGCTTCACAATAACTTTTTCTTCTTTCACCTCTGTCTCTTCCCTCTTTTTAGCTTTTCCGGTTGCAACCTCAACTACCTTGGGGTCTGCTTGCTTTGGTGCCAACTCTTTCATCTCTAACCCACTTCTAGTAGTGACTGCATTCACCTGCTTTGGATTTGGGTCAGTATCACCTGGAAGACTATGCTGTGTTCTCTTATTTTGTGCTTCAGCTAGCTGCCCCATTTGCTTTTCTAAATTCCAGATGGCAGTTTGCTGATCTTTGGAAGTTGCTTCATACTTAGCTTGTCTTTCCATGATCGTCTTCCGCATGTCCTCTATGTTTCTAGGCACGACTGCGGGCTTGTTGTTTCCAGCAAACTGTTGATTCTATCCTTGTGGCCTGAATTGATTTTGGCCTTGGTTGTTCCCATATGAAAAATTATTCTGTAAGTTTGCATTGTATGCATTACCATAATTTTGATTTCCACCCCTCTGAGCATACCCAACAAAGTTCACAGAATCTGGGTTTGCTACGCAATCTTTTGATAGATGGTCTCCCCGACAAGTATCACAAAATTGAAGAGTTGCCGGCTGTACTGTATTAACCTGTGCCTGACTATTCCCAGGAGCTAACTTGTTGAGAATCGTAGCTATGTTGCTCATCTGATTATCCATATACTCCACCTTGGCAAATAAAGTCGTGTTGGAATCTACTTCAAGCATTCCGGCTACCTTCATAGGTGTGGCTCTTCTAACATCCCCGTTCCATTCTGAATTACTTTGTGCCATTCTCTGCAAAAGAGTATACAACTGATCATATGTATTCTCTAGTGCTTGCCCATCTGCTGCACAGTCTAGTATAATCTTTAAATAAGGCTCAAGCCCTTCAATGAATGTGTGTACCAACACCTCGTTAGTCTATTGATGATGAGGGCATGCCACAAGGAGGGAGTTGAATCTCTCCCAAGCCGTGTAGAGATTTTCACCATCTTTCTGCCTGAAACTCAAAATCTTGCTCCTCATCTTGGCTGTCTTCCCAGATGGAAAGAAATGCATCAAGAATTTCTAGGCCAAATCATCCCATGAGGTGATGGAGTTCAGTGGTTCTGCATTCAACCATCTCCTTGCTTCCCCAAGTAGAGAGAACGGAAACAATGTCAGCCTCACATAGTCCTTGTCGACCCCAGTTGGTATGAATGTATCACTGATTTCTAGAAAATTTTGTATATGCTGCAGCGAGTCCTCGTGTGATAAGCCCGTGAACTTACCATTGGTGTGCAAGAGTTGCATCATACTCTGTTTGATCTCAAAATGACCGTCCGGTGCAGGTTTTTGGATGCTGTTGGTAACATTAGTCATGAGTGGGATTGCCACATCGCGCACTGGCCTTGGTGCTGCCATTTCTACGTGAACAACTTCTAGTTGTTCAACTAACTGTATTGTCTCCTCAGCCACCTCCTGAAACTTGATAGGATAAAGTGTTGTTGCCCTTCTCCGTTGATGAAATAGTCATTCAGGCTCAGGGTGTGGCTCTACTAAGTCTTTCTTCCTTCCCAGCTTGTTGACAGTTCAGAGTTTGTACCTGCAGATTTTACCAAACGCTAATATCAAGCTGTCAATACTTGAATAATAAAGACGTATAAGAAAAGTTAGAAATTTGCTAATTTCTAAGTCCCCAGCAACGGCGCCAAAAACTTCTTCGGCAATTTCCCACTCACACGCAAGTGTACGTGGTCGTCCAAGTAATAGAGACTGGTTAGTCCGGATATCATACCAACGAGACTTATGACTTAGAAAATATCCCACTTAATTCGTATACAACTAAAATAAACAAGTATGAAAGTAACTAAAATATGGTTTTGTAGTAATTGACGAATTAAAGTAAATTGACAGAATGAATTGCAAACAAGTAATGATTTTGTTGGTTCCAAGTTTAGCGAGAATTCCAGGGTTACAACTTTACTACGCAATCCTAAGTAGTAATCACTTGAATCAACTTGTTGATTCACCTAGTTGTTGATTCTGGGGTTGATATTACAACTATGGTCTCTCAAGCCTCTAGTTGCCTATTCAAAATAGCATCACAACTAGATCATTTAGCGGAGATGTGACATCTTATTTTAAAAGCATTTATATTTCTTCTCGTATGAACCAAGCAAGGTGTTCTACGTATATCTCTATCGTAGTCGCTAACCTACACTTTACGTTACCAAAGAGAGGTCTTACTCCTTATATCCCTGGATATACCTTGTTGATTCTTCTCTCGAGTTCACAACAAGGTTATAAATTTATCTTAATGGCGGCCAAGCATCAAAATACTAAACACAGGAATATATGAACAACTAATAATGGCAAACGAACAATCAATCCAACTTTATACTAAATACTCATGCGTTTGTAGCCGTAACCCCAGAACAAGGGTTCTTAGCCACTCATACTACTCAAAAACAAAGATAATATTGTTTTCATCCAAAGTAATGAATTAGAAAAGGAAGAAGAAAAGAAATCTAATGGTGAAATCTATTCTTGCCTCTTGCTCTCCAAAAATATGACGGAACCCTTTTCAAAAAATGCACAAGGTTCTATTTATAGGGTTTGGGAAATAACCCCTTTTCTTTCTTGAAATCGGACTAAAGAAAAACCGAAATTTCTGTCGGGATACCGGCTGGCGCGGCGCTCCTGTGATGCGCCAAAACAGGCGCCTAACAGTTTCACCTCCGGGGAGGTGCGCCTGCAGTGCGCCTGGCTGCCTCTCCAGTAGTTTGGGCCTTGGGGAGGCGCGCCTGCAGTGCACCCGCCGCCCCTTGCTGCTCCAAGTCCATTTTCCTCTCTTTATGTGCTCCTGAACCTTCCGCTACCTTGCATCCATGCTTTCTACATCCGAATCATCTTCCATTGGTCACTTTGCCACGTCATTTCACCTACAAACACCTAATCATGTGTCTTAGTACAATATATAGCAATTCAACTCAAAACACACAATATATAGTAAGTAATGCTCTTAAAACATAAGGTACACATGGGTAAAATACGATAAACGGGCATATAAATATGCCCAAGATCAAAGAACAAAGGGGAGAATGCCTCATTGCGGTCGCGACAAGGGACGTTACGATTGCGAAGAACAAGGGACCAGGTGCTTCATCGCGGTCGCAAAGGAAGAGGCTCAGGATCGCGATTAAGGCCTGAGGATTGCACTTGCAACAACATAAACTTGCAACATTTCTAAAACTCTATAGGGCATTTCGGGCAGGACAAAAATCAATACTCAAAAACCAATGATGCTAACAGAGTAGAAACGACGTTCTGGACTCAATGAAATTGATGAAACTTCCATACGAGGTCGTTCCAGAGAAATGTTGACCCAAGTCAACCCTAACCAATGAGCAACCAAGCACTAAAAATGAGCTCGGCACGCTCGGGACCTGAACCAACCATCTACCTAACACAAACTCATCATTCTGGAGCTAACAAAATAATCGAATTTTGAATCTAACGCTCTGATCATCGAAAGCTTACCCAAGTTACACTTTCAACTCCAAAGGGCATGAAAACAGAGAAAGCAACCCAAAACCCACACCGGAAGTTCTTAGGCCTTAAATGAAGGTCTAACTAGACCAAACTCAATTCTCCGAAGCTAATGGAACTATCAGAAATAGATTCCAAGCACGTTGGCTAAGAATGTTGACTAAAGTCAATGAATTCCTAAGTTAAAGCTCTAAAACAGGCAAACGGCCATCACAACCAAACGAACGATAAGGTCACCAGACCACCAGACCTAGCAAGCCATAAATAACTTGAGGCCACTGCAGGAAAGCTCTAACAGTATAAGGAACGCGTAAATACGATGATGACCGGAATTGTCATCATAACATCCACTACTAAAAAGGCTTCCATCCTCAAAAGTCAAGAAGAAGGAAGTACCTGAAGGCTCAAATAGCTGCGAATACTGGTCCCGCATATCCCTCTTAGTCTCCCAAGTAGCCTCCTCGACTGAACGATACCTCCACTGAACTTTGACAACCAAAATCTCCCTAGATCTCAATCTCCTGATAACTCTGGCCAGAATAGTTATCGGCTCTTCAACAAAGGATAAACTCTCATCTAACTAAACCAAATACCAATGCAACACATTAAACTTATCTGGAACATACCGCCGCAACATCGATACATGGAAAACATGATGTGTAGCTAAAAGTATTCGAGGCAAAGCTAACATGTAGGCAACACTACCAACCCTCTGCAGAATATCAAACGGCCCAATGAACCTGGGCTGAGCTTGCCCTGCTAACCAAATCTCATCACGCCTTTCACAGGGGATACTCAAAGGAATACCCAGTCACCTATACTGAACTCCAAGGCATGAAGTCTATGATCAGCGTAGCTCTTCTGCCTACTCTGAGCAGCTGGAAGTCTATCCTGAATCACTTTGACTCGGTCTAGTGAGTCTAGAAGCAAATCTGTACTCTGTGGTCTGGAATCTAACCTATCAAACCAACCAACTGGCAATCTATAATACCCACCATACAATTCCTCGAAAGGTGCCATACCGATGCTGGAATGAAAGCTATTACTATACGCAAACTCAGCCAAAGGCACAAACTGATCCCACGATCCTCTAAAATCAAGAACACAGGCCTGAAGCATGTCCTCTAGGACCTAAATAGTCCTCTAAGACTGACCATCTATCTGAGGGTGGAAAGTGGTACTAAGCTGAACCTCTGTACCCAAATCTCGCTGAGTCACTCTCCAGAACTAAGATGTGAACTGAGTGCCGTGGTCAGAAAGGATAGAAGCTGAGACCCCTTATAACCAAACAACCTCCCGAATGTAAATCTGAGCTAACCTCTCGGCACCGTAGGAAGTCTGAATGGGCAAGAAATATGCTGACTTAGTCAGCCTATCAACAATCACCCAGATGGAGTCAAAACCCTGGGAAGTACGAGGCAAGCCAATCATAAAATCCATAGTAATCCTTTCCCACTTCCACTAAAGAATGGAAAGTCACTTCATCAAACCACCATGTCTCATGTGCTCGGACTTTACCCACTGAAAGTTCAAGCATCGAGATACAAACTCTGCTACATCCCGCTTCATGCCATTGTACCAGTAAAGCTGCCTTAAGTCTCTATATAACTTCAACGCACAAGGATGAATGGAGTATCTAGACCAATGCGCCTCATGGAGTATCAACTGAATCAAATCACCAGCCCTCAGAACACAATGCTGACCACCAAACCTCACAACCCTATCTAAATTTAGAGTAGCCCGGCAGGCTTCACCCCAAACCACTTGAATCTGATCAACCAAGGTAGATCAAATCTAAACACTGGCAAAGACTCTGGTGGGATCCAATAAGTCAAGCCTAACCAAACTATTAGCCAAGGACTAGATGTCCAAGGCCAATGGTCGCTCAAAAACCAAAAGTGAAGCTAGGCTGCCCATACTCAGCGTCTTCTAGCTCAAGACATTTGCTACCACGTTTGCCTTGCCCGGATGATAAAGAATGGTGAAATCATAGTCCTTCAGTAGCTCAATCCATCTACTATGCCTCGAGTTCAGCTCTTGCCGACTCATAAGATACTGAAGACTATGATGATTAGTGAATATCACACAATAAACTCCATATAAGTAGTTCCTCCAGATCATTAGCACGAAGGCTACTGCCGCCAACTCTAAGTCGTGAGTTAGGTAGTTGTGCTCGTGAACCTTCAGCTGCCTCGATGCATATGCTATCACTTAACTCTGCTACATCAACACATAACCAAGACCGACCCCAGAAGCATTACAATACATGGAGAACTCTGACCCTCAACCGGCAAAGTAAATACAAGAGCTGAAGCCAACAAGGCCTTAAGCCTCTGAAATTATCCTCGCACTGATCTGACCATTGAAATGGAACATCTTTTCTAGTTAGCATAGTCAGAGGTGATGATATAGAAAAAAATCACTCAATGAACCGCCTGTAGTATTCAACTAACCCAACAAAGCTACAGACCTCAGTAGGAGTAGTAGGTCTAGGCCAATCACGAACAGCTAAAATCTTACCCGGATCAATTCTAATCCCATCCTTAGACATCACGTGCCCTAGGAATGCAACTGACTCAAGCCAAAACTCGCACTTTGAGAACTTGGCATAAAGTCGATGATCTCTCAAAGTCTGAAGTACATCCCTCAAGGACTGCTCATGCTTATCTCTACTCTGGGAGTATACCAGAATTTTCATCTATGAATACTATCATGAACGAGTCCAAATACGGGCTAAGCACCTTGTGCATCAAATCTATGAAAGTTGTGGGGGCATTAGTCAACCAAAAAGACATAACCAGGAACTCATAATGTCCATAACATGTCTTGAATGTTATCTTAGGGATGTCCTCTTCCCTAATCCTCAACTGAATGTAGACGGTCCTCAAATTAATCTTCAAAATCATGAGTGAATCCTGAAGCTAATCAAATAAGTCATCAATCCTTTGCATCAAATACCTATTTTTCACTGTCACCTTATTCAGCTGTTCATAATCAATATACATCCGCATTGATCCATCCTTCTTCTTAACAAATAGAACAGGAGCACCCTAAGGAGACACTCGGTCTAATAAACCCCTTAGCTAACAAATTATGGAGCTGCTTCTTAAGCTTTCTCAACTCAGCAGGAGCCATATGGTAAGGGGAAATAGGCTTGGTGCCCGGCTCTAAATCAATAGCAAAGTCTATATCTCTCTCAGGTGGAAGGGTTGGCAGGTCGGTAGGGAACACATCTATGAAGTCTCTAACTATAGGAACAGACTCAGGAGATGAAGTGTCAGTGCTAGCATCTCGAACATATGCTAGATAAGCTAAACACCCACAAGAGATTGACTTCCTATCTTAAAGACAAGAGATGATCCTAGATGGTGGGTGGTTAATAAAACCCTGCCAGTTAACCCGGGATACACCAGGCATGGTGATGGTAATGGTCTTGGCATAACAATCCAAAACCGCATGGTGAAGGGATAACTAGTCCATTCCCAACTTCACATCAAAATCTAACATATCAAGTATCATCAACTCATCCTAAGTACACCAACAAACATTATGCAAGATCTCACAATCTGATCCACTACTAAAGAATCGCCTATTGGGGTAGAAACAGAAACATGAACAGATAATGGCTCACTAGCCAACCCCAAACAAGGCACAAAGTAGGCAAATATGTATGAACAAGTGAATCCAGGATCAAATAAAGCATAAGCCGGTCAATGGCAAACAGAGATCGTACCTGTAATAATAGCATTCGAGGCCTCTGCCTCAGGTCTCCCAGGACCGCATAGACTGACAATGACAACCATTTGACCGACCATCATCCCTACTACCTATCCTGCCTCATTAGCCACCACCTCTTCCCTGATTACCACCTTCACGAGCCAGTGGATGAGCTGAGCAAATAGGCTAGGCCGGGTGAGCGGCAGGTTGTACTTTACCCCACTGGGGGAAATCTCTAGTGAAATGACCACTGATCCCACACTCGTAGCAAGCCGAACCCCACTGAAGGCAATCCCTAGCATAGTTACCACTAACACCGCACCCATAATAGGACCCTTATGGCCCACCCTATCAAGATGAACCAGCTGGACCTATGTGGCCACCACGACCTGATTCCCCAGAATTAGTACCTCTCGAAAACTGACCACTGTGATTGCACTAACTGCTCTGACCCTACTCAAACTGAGAACCGGAAGCCTTGAGTGATGCCTGAACCAATCGACTAGGCTGACCTTCATGCGGCTGTGGTTGATAACCCCAGCCCCACTGGCTTGAACCTCTACCACCTTATCAAGAACCACTGAAGCTACCATGATTATGAGGCCTCTTGTCTCTGGCCCTAGTGTTATGATGATGCAATTCCTCTACTGTACAGGCATAGTCCACAATAGCTTAGAATGATCGACCACTAGCAACCAATATATATGTTGGCTCTCTAAACTCTCTCTGTAGCCCCCAAACAAACCTAGGGACTTTGTCAAGCTCGGTAGGCATAATCATGGCTCCTAATGGAGCGAGTTGATGAAAATGGGCCTCATACTCTGATATGGTCATAGAACCCTGAGCAAGTCTAGTGAACTCCTCCCTCTGACGCTCTCTGTCGCTCTGTGGCAAAAACATGTCCATAAGGCCTTATAAAACTTAGACCAGGACAATGGAGGTGACGATGATGGCCTGCAAGCAACCTGGGCCCTCCACTATAACTTAGTTGGGCCCTCCAGTTGGTAAATAGTATAATTGACCCTGTGAGTCTCTAACAAGCCCAAGTGATGTAACATCTCTCCTCAAGTAGTAATGAAGTCATGTAGATCGTGTCCAGATGTACCAGCAAACCTCGGAGGTGACAATCTCAAAAATCTACCCTACGCCTTCTGCTCTGCCTCTGTCATAATTGGGCAAGGAGAAAGAGGCTATGCAACTAATGGGCCTGGAATAACCTTGACACAGGGAGCCGCAGTAGTAGGTTGTGCTCCAGAACTCAGTACCCCCAGGGCTTCCCCCTATGGGGATGTCTACGCTACCTCAAAAGGCTGCTCTCCAATCATACCCAAAAGCTGGTAGAGTAAACCCCGAATATCTGAAGAGTTAGCTGGGGATGAAGCTAGCACTAGGGATGGTGGTACTTGGGTTGTCCCCAGGCCCATATGCTGCTTCTCAGGAATGAACTCTGGCCTATAATTAGGCTCTATCTCAACTACAACAGCTCTAGCATGTGCCACTTCTTGGGGACGTCCTCGACCCCTACCTCTATGACCTCCCCGTCCCCTGGCTGGAGTCAGAGGCTCATCTCCACCTAAAGTTGATGATCTCGTACGAGACATCTGTGAAAGAATGAATGAGAACAAGTGAGATTTCAAGAAACTTCCAAGGACTATGCATGATACAGAAGCAAATAAGAGAGTCATATTTACTAATATGTCACTATGGCCTCCCAAAGATTGAGTACGGATGTCTCCACCCTGATCCACAAAACTCTACTACATATTGGCTCCTATACCGATAATATCGGTGAACCTAGGCTCTGATATAAAGCTGTTACGACCCGATTTCTCAGTCATGATGACACATATAATCCCCAAGTAGGAGAACCAATTCCCGTAGCTCAGAATGATAAGTAATGGGCTACTATCTAACACATGAGCAGAAGAATAATTTAAATAGTGGAAGCAAGGGAAATAAGTAAAGAAAGTGAACCTCAGGAAGATATATAATGTAAATGCGGAAGCTAAACCGAACTCCTAAACCTGGTATCAGAGTATAGAGCCAGAACAACATATAAGGAGTACAAAGGATCCAAAATAATATATACGAATATCTCCGAGTAGTAATAGAGTACATAATAAAAAAGATAACTAAAAGCTAAGCTCTGATCATTAAGCAGTCTAAAATATTTTAAAAACAGCTCCTCACACGAGTTTCTAATGAGCTAACGATGATGTCCCACACTAGGATCTGTACCAGAAGATGCAGAGTGTAGTATGAGCACCAAATGCGAAGAAAAAGGTACCCAGTAGGTATCATTGGCCGACTGGGAACATATAAAATAATAGAGCAGTAATAGACAGAATAGAAGTAAATAGTCACCAAAAATAATGAAGAAGTACACAGAAACTATCCCAAAGGGAAGACAACAGAAAATATCATACAAGGTTAGAAAGTAGAAGATATAAACACAACAGGCACATGTGAAAGTAAGAAATGGCGCACCTAGGATCCTCGCAACAACAGTATATATAATAGGTTTGTAGAAAAGTAGGAAGTATACTGGTAACCTCAAATAGATAGAGAAGGAGAGAAAATATAATGATAATCATGCTCGAATAAAAGACACGATAACCCAAATAAGCCTAACTTAATCAATATCCAAAGTCATAAGAGCCACAATAGGAACCAATTGTGCGAAATAGTAATCATAAGTGTTCCTACAGTCCCACGGGCACCCATACCCCCGAGGAACACAAACAAGTGAAGATAAACCCTCCGGCATCCCATACTACCAGAGTGTATAATTGGCAAACAACAAACAAGGGTGGAACCTCACACAACTGAATCGTATGGCATACCATGCTAAGCCAAGAGTGATAGTAGTACCGTATGTTACCCACTTACAGCATCCTATAAGTCCCAGAAGATAAGATCTATGGAAGGTCACACCCATATACCTCTACAACGTCGTATAACCCATCCGTCACTCACAATACGTAGCCCCTAGTCCAAAATGGCAAGGTCCATAGAGGTCCCCGACCAATATACTAGATGCCCCACTATCTTGAAAATCCCCAAGTAATGCTATCCAGAGAGTATCCAGGTCTAAATGAGTAAGTCAAATAGTCTTAGCGCACGGCCCCGCCGAGTCTTACATCCCTCGAAAGTTGTAGTATAACAAGTCTAGCGCTCGACCCCGCCAAGTCTAGTATAAGTTTAAAGAGTGATAAAACATCCTTTAATTCCCCCTTACCCCAAGAAGATCCATTAAGATGGTACCAAACCCCTTTTCAATCATTTTTACAAAAAATGGGCCCCACGGGCCATGCAAGGTTTAGAAATTCAGCAATAATAGGCACAAAGCCAAAACCATAGTAAAATCATGAAGAAATTCCCTTTATATGCATGATGAATGGTACACACAATCAAAACAGTTGCCCCCGGCCCACAATCAACCTATCAGCCCTGCACAGGCTCCAATCATTTTACAACACAAATAGCCATCTCTACAACAATAATAATAATTCCCGAGACTCATATACATTCCCATACAACCCACCATCTATGTTCCAGATTCAAACAAGGACACACAAGACCACAAGGGTGGTAATATCATCTATAGCAAATACTACAACCATCGGAGGAAGAAAAGGAATCGGACATCAAAAAAGTGGTCAAGGTCTATGGTATCAACTAGTAAACCCAACTCAAGGATGCCCATTAGTACAATTTTATTCTATATATGCAAAGTCTAAGGAGTTTAAACCGTAACATACCAGTCGTCCAATGACAAGCTATTGGGACAATGATATCCAAGCCCGAAGAGCTCTGAGAGGCTCCAAATGATAGTCAAACTATCAAAAACATAAATAACACATCAAGTTGAGTCTAACGATACACATAATGTTATAGAAATAGCCGGGCAAAAATTTGGGTCACCGGCAGGCCCATGGGCCCTGCAACCCAAAACTAAAAATGAAAGCGCACAATGTGATCTCCATGACCATGGGAGTACATGCCCAGAAAATCAAGGAAATTGGGCAAGGATTTCGATCTAAAACAGCCCCGAAAGGCCAAGAACTAAAAGAGGGAAATTTATGAATAAAACTGGAATTTAACATGGAGCACTTACCACACTAGAGAATTAAGCCAAGGATATGAATTGAATGAGTCCACGAAGCATGCAACTTCACACGAGAGCAGAATATACAACAAACTTTGAGCTCCAAAAATTCACAACAATGGTGTTTTAGATTTATGGAGATGAAAGGAGCTTTGGGGAAAGAGACTTACCAATAATAAAGAGAAAAAGAATTTGCGAAGAACAAATGATTTCCCCAGGCCCAAGAACTGATTAGAGCAATTTAGAGAGAGTTTTTGGGGTTTTGGTGTTTAGGGAAATGAATAAAGATGGCTGAAAAAACAAAGGGAAAAGTTTATATACTGCCCAGGGGTCCTTTATCGCAATTGCAAAGGGACCCCAAGCGGTCGCAATGGCCACACTAGCTAGACCAGCGCGATTGTAAGGACTAGCCATATGGTCACAAAGAATGAAGGGGAGAAGGCCTTATTAAGGTCGTAACAAGGGACATCGCGATCGCGAAGAACAAGGGACCAGGTCCTTCATCGCGGTCATGAAGGCAGAGGCTTGAGATCACGATTAAAGCCTGAGGCCTGCACCTGCAACAACAAAAACCTACAACATTTCTAGAACTCTACGGGGTATTCTGAGCATTATCGAAAATCGATGCTCAAAAATAAATAAGGCTAATAGAATGGAAATGACATTTCGAACTCAATAGAATTGACGAAACTTCAATAGGAGGTCGTTCTGGAGAAATGTTGACCCAAGTCAACCCTAACCAATAAGCAACCAAGCACTCAAAATAAACCCAGCACAGCCGGGACCTAAACTAAACATCTACCTAACCTATACTCATCATTCCAGAGCTAACGGAATCATAAGATTTTGAATCTGACACTCCGATCTTTGAAAGCTAACCCAAGTTACTCTTTCAACTCCAAAGGGCCTGAAAATAGAGAAGGCAACCCAAAACCCGCACCAAAAGTGCTCAATCCTTAACTGAAGGTCTAATTAGACCAAACTAAATGCTTTAGAGTAATAGAACTGTCAGAATTTGATTCCAAGCATGTTAGCTAAGAATGTTGACTAAAGTCAACGAATTCCTAAGTTGAAGCTCTAAAATAGGCAAACATCCATAACAACCAAAAGAATGGTCAGGGCATCAGACCACCGGTCTCATCAAGCCATAAATGACTAGGGGATGCTACAGGAAAGCTCTAACAATATAAGAAAAGTGTAAACGTGAAGATGACCGGAAGGGTCATCACAAGTTAAGGTTGACCAATCTAATGTTAAGAGGAAAAGAGTTTAGAAGTCTTTAGAGGGTGATGATTCTAACAACTCTAAGAGCCAAGGGAAAAGTGTGGAACAAAAAGTTGAGGTTGATGATGTTGCTAAAAATGATGACCAAGACCCCATTCAACATAGGACGGTTGATATTGAAGAGGAAAAGGAGGATAAGACTTCTAAAGTTCCTAGGCCTATTCCGAAATTCCGAACCCCATTTTCTCAAAGGTTGTAACTAAAGAAAGAAGATGCTTAATTTAGCGAGTTCCTTGCAATGTTAAAACAACTTCCTGTTAATATTCCATTGGTGCATGCTTTACTACAAATATCAGGTTATGCAAAGTTCAAGAAGGACTTAGTCACTAAAAAGAGGAGCATGAATGTTGGGACAATTAATATTTTGCCGATTATAGTGCGATAATGTCTAGAAATATAGTGCTTAAGAAGAAGATCCATGTGCTTTTACTATTCCTTCTACAATACAATTGTATCAATTTTCTAAGGCATTATGCGATTTGGGGGCTAGCAACAATTTGATGCCCCTTGCTATTTTCAAAAAGTTGGGACTTGGTGCTCCAAAGCCTACAACTATTAAATTATTGATGGCAGACTACTTGATTAAGCATCCTATTGGGATTTTTTATGATGTGTTGGTTAAGTATGATAGGTTCATTTTCCCTGCAAACTTTGTGATTCTTGATTTTGAAGTTCCAATTAAGTAAGGAGACCATTTTTGGCCACCCGGCGTGCCTTGGTTGATATTGAGAGTGGGGAATTAAAGTTTTGAGTGAATGAAGAAGAAGCTACTTTCAATGTTTGTAATTTAATGAGGCAACACAATGATTTTCATGTGATCTCTGTCATCAATACTATAGACGAAGTAATGGAGTTGGGGTCCAAAAACCAAATTTTAGGGGCGTCATTAGTTGCAGTATTATTGAACTATGATGATGCATACATCAAAGATTATGAGGAAGTTTGCAATGCTTTGATGAGGTTAGGTTCCTATAATTATGCTCCAAAGAAACTTGATCTCAATTTGAATAATAGGGAATCCTTTTCATCTAAACCATTTATCATCGATACACTAACTTTGGAACTCTAGCCTCTTCCATCCCATTTGAGGTATTTTTACCTTTGTTATAATGAGATTTTTCCCCTGATCATATCATCGCATTTGTTTGAATGACAAGTTACACCATTGGTTTCCATTTTGAGGAAGTATTTCATGCCATTGGGTGGACAATTGCATATATTATTGGTATTCCCCTAGGAATTTGCACCCATACGATTCAACTCAAAGTGAAAATCAAAGGCGCTTGAATTCACCCATGCAATAAGTGGTAAAAAGGAGATAATTAATTTGTTAGATGTCGGTGTGGTTTACCCTATTTTTGATAGTCCTAAGGCGAGTCTAGTGCAATATGTACCAAAAAGGTGGTATGATCATTGTCTATAATGAGAAGAATGAATTGATTGCCTTGAGGCTGGTTACCAGACGGAGAGAATGTATGGACTATCGCAAGTTGAATTCATGTACCAAGCGTGATCACTTCCCTTTACCCTTCATTGATCAAATGCTAGATAGTCTCACAGAGCGTACTTATTATTTATTTTTAGATGTGTATTTGGTGTATAATCAAATTTCTATTGCTTTGGAGGATCAAGAGAAAATGATATTTACTTGCTCCTATGGTACTTTTGCTTTCAAGCAGATTCCATTTGATCTTTGCAATGCTCCAGCCACATTCCAAAGATGCATGATGTTAATTTTCTCTGACATGGTTGAGGATTCCATTGATATATTTATGGATGACTTTTCTATAGTTAGGGATTCTTTTGAGGAATGTTTGGATCACATGGCTAATATGTTGAAAAGGTGTGAAGAAAGCAATTTGGTGCTCAATGGGAAAAATGTCACTTCATAGTGAAAGAGGGCATCGTCTTGGGTCACAAGATATCAGAGAAAGGCATCCAAGTATACCAAATTAAGGTTGAAGTGATTTCAAAGTTACCTCCTCCTACTTTTGTCAAAGGGGTGAGAAGTTTTCTCGGGCATGTGGGTTTCTATAGGAGGTTTATCAAGGATTTTTCTAAGGTGGCCACTCTATTATGCAAGATTCTAGAAAAAAAGTGAAGTTTGTATTTGATGATTCTTGTATGAAGGCCTTCAAATATTTAAAGGAAAAACATACCTTTGATTCTATCATTGTAGCCCAATATTGGTTTAAACTATTTGAATTGATGTGTGATGCTAATGGAATTGCTTAGGGGTATATTCTAGGCCTAAGGCAATGTAAGGTCTTTCATCTGATCTATTATCCAAGCAAGACTCTCAATGGTGCCCAAAGGAACTATATAGAGACAGAAAAAGAAATGTTAGATGTTGTGTATGCATTTGAAAAGTTTTGTGCTTACTTGTTAGGAACCAATGTAGTGGTTAACATTGATCATGCTTCTATTTTGTATCTTATAGTGAAGAAGGATGCAAAACCACATTTTATCCGGTGGGTGTTACTTCTCTAAGAATTTGATTTCAAGGTGAAGAATATAAAAGGGTGTGAGAACCAAATCGCCGACCATCTCTCTAGGTTTGATGAAAATGGGAGTCCTTTGAGTGAGATTGATATTGATGATTCTTTCTCGGATAAATATGTGTTGGCTTCTTTGAAGCCAAGTTATACTGATATTGCAAACTATTTTATTTGTGATCTTATGCTAGATGATTGAACCCTCACCAACGGAAGAAATTCCCCCATGATGTGAAAAAGTTTTTGGGATGAGCCATATCTCGTTTGGGTTTGTGCAGACAATGTGATTAAAAGATGTCTCCCGGAGGTTGAGATAATGCCTATTCTTGAGGCATACCATTGTTCACCTATAGGTGGTGATCTTGGACAAATTTATACGTCCAATTGCCATGTTTTACCCATGTTTCACCTTAATTTTAGGGTATAATTCACCTATATTATGGAAAGTATTGATAAATTCTTGATGGTAAGCTAATTGCGTGATTAGATATGTTTTGCAGATAAAAATATGGGGAAAATTTACCCACTGGAGCTAAAAGATGGAATGCTAAATCTTGGGAACAAAGTTGGAAAGAGACCAGACGAACTACACATGGGACATTGACTGGGCGCCGCCCTAGACCTCAACTTCTGAGAGGAAGCAAAGGCAGGCCCTTAGCGCACTACCTGGCACCCCGCACTACCAATAAAAAAGCAGAAGGCATCAAAAATGAACTACCTTGCACATTTACTGGGGCACCGCGTCAGGCCAGTTCCAATATCTAAAAAGTTGGCAAATTAATATCTAAGTCTAACTAGAAAAGAGGTTATTTTTCACTACTATAAATACAACCCTTGTACGTCTTAAAAGAGGTTAATCACTCTTTGGCGAGCTAGAAGTGGAGGCTACAATGATAACCTTAGGTATCATTTTTATTTACTTTTTAAGTTATTATTTTTCTTATGAATGACATAAACTCTTGTTATTTTTCCAAGAATATGAGTAGCTAGGGACTCTTGTTATGGGGTTATGGCTAAAATGCATGAATGTTTAACGATAATTAATTTGGCATGTTTGTTTGTCATATAATAGTTAGTTCTATATTCTTGTGCATTATATTTTAATGCTTAGCTACCATTAAAATAAATTCATAGTGTTGTTGTGAACTCGGAAGAGGAATCAACAAGATAGAATAAAGAATATAAGGAGCAAGATTGTTTTTTGTTAACATAAAGAGTAGATTTTCTTCTAGGATAGAAATATACCTAGAATGCGTTGGTTGGTTATAAACAGAAAAAGCTAACTCGTTTGCATGGTCATTCTTGATCATAGAAATATAGGCATAGAAATGCATGTGAATAGATAATTAGAGGTTTGAAAGACCATAATTATAACCATAATCTTATAATTAACCCTAAAATAAATAACTAGATAAATAAACGAGTCGATGAAGTCAGATACTACTCATAATTTCAAAATAAAGTTGTAACCATGGAATTTCTTCCAACTATGACAACACTAATTACTCAATTCAAAGTTAATTTAACCATTCGTAGAATACTACAAATTTCTAAACACTTTTTTGGTTACTTTTATACTTGGTTAAAACTGTGGTATTAGATCTAACTAGAGTTTTTTCTAAATCACAATGTCACGACCTGATTTCTAGGTCATGATGGCACCTATAACCCCCGGTAGGCGAACCAATCCCCATAGCCCAGAACGGTTAGTAATGGGCTACATTCTAACAATTTAAGCAGAAGAACAGTTTAATAAGCAGAAGCAATGGAACAAGATGAAGAAAATAGATAACAGGGATATATATATACATATGCAGAAGCTAAACCCAAAACCTGGTATCATAGTAAAGAGCCGAATCTACATATACAGAGTACGAAAGGATCCAAAATAAAATATACACCAATGATTTCGAGTAATAATAGAGTTCATAAAGCAAAAGATAAAGTAGGTCTAAGCTCCGACCGTCAAGGGCTCACCCTCAGTTTGGAATATCACAAAAGTAGCTCCTCACACGAGTCTCCAACGAGCTAACAGCGATGGCCCATACTAGGATCTGCACCAGAAGATGCAGAGTGTAGTATGAGCACCAAATGTGAAGCATAAGGTACCCAGTAGGTATCATAGGCTGACTGGGCACATATAAGATAAAAGTGTATTAACAGACAAAATAGAAGCAAGTAGTCACGGAAATCAACGAAAAAGTACACAGGAACTAGCCCAAAGGGAAGACAACAGAAATAACATACAAGGCTAGCAAGTAGAATATATACACAACAGGTACAGGTGATAGTAAGAAATAACGCACCTAAAATCCTTGTAATAACAGTATATACATAATAAGTTTTAGAACTGGACGGTATACCAGTAACCTCAAGTACAAGGGAAGGGAAATGAGAGTAAAGATAGACATGCTCAGGGAAACATGAATCAATAACCAAACCAATCATATCAATCTCAACTACAGAACTAACAACTTAGCAATATACAACCACATAATTATAACCGTTGCAGGGGATAAAACTGTGAAAAGTAGGAAGAGTCTACCTACAGTCCCCGCCGCTCATATAATCGAGGAATGCAAACAAGTGAAACAAACCCTCCAGCGGCCCATACAACCGGAGCGTACACTCAACAAATAGCAAACAAGGGTGGATCTTCAAACAATGAATGATCTGATGCATGATGATCTTTGGGTGGGATAGTAACTCTGTATGTACCTCCCTCAGTACCAATCGGGCCCAGCAGGTAGGTTCCATGGAAGGACTCTACCCATATACCTCTACTCCATCGTATACCCTTCCTTCGGCACACGCAGACCCAAGCCCCACGTCCAGAACGACAAGGTCCATGGAGGTACTGGACCCCATATTAAACTCAGTATTGGAAACGTGTCGTCCGGAAGAAAGTCCAGGTTTAAGCTAGAGACCCAGTCTCGAATATGCATGCCCAGACCCTGTCCAGGACTAAAGTAGTGGAAAATGTCTCAAAAACCCCTCCAAGGGTGCTCGGGGCGTAACTGAGTATAAAACAGTATAAAGTCAGCTCAGATGCTCGGTCCGACCGAGGCTAAAGTCATCTCAAATCAGTAAGAAAACTCAACTAGCACCCCAGCCTTGCCGAGTCTAGTGTTAATAGTAAAACTGGTGATAGAAATCATAATTTAACTTTCATTAACCCCAAAAGGATCCACAAGTTAAATCAAACCATTTCCAATTCACTTCCTTCGAAAATGGGCCCTCGAGGCCATGCAAAGTTTTAAAAAAAACACTTCCAGTAGGCCTGAAGCCAAAGCCATAGTAAAACTTGGATAATCCCTCTTTATATGCATGGAAATGATATGATCAAACACAAATAGCCGTCCAACAGCTCATAATCAACCTATCATCCCTATACAGGCTCCAATCGCTCTATAGCACAGATAGCCAGCATAATATCATGATAACGATGCCCGGGGCTCATGGGAACCCCCTAATAACCCACCATCTATGGTCCAGAGTAAAACAAGGCCACACAGGACCATAAGGGCGATAATATCAACTACGGAGAATGCTACACACAATGTGGGAAAGAAACGAGGCAAATCATGGAAAGATGGTCAAGGTTTGTGGTACTAACCTAATAACACAACCCAAGGATGCTAGCTAGTGTAATTTTATCTGATATATGCTAAATCTAGGGAGTTTAGACCGTAACCTACATGTCATCCGATGACAAGCTTCTGGGACAACAAAATCCAAGACCGAATCGCTCTGAGTAATCCTGAATGATAATCAAACTATCAAAAACATGGGTAAAATATTAAAATGAGGCTAACAATACCCATATCGCTACAATTGTAGCCGAGTCAAAATCCGAGTCAAAGGTAGGCCCGTGGGGCCCATAACTTGAAACCAAAAATGGAAAGAAACACGACGACCACAACGATGCTAAGAAGACATGATCCAAAAATGAGCACAATTGGCCAAGAGGAGGGCGTCAAAATAGCCCACTCAAGAGAAGGCTTAAATATGGAAATTTAAGAAAAATTATCGGAAATTAGGCAAGGATTACTTACCACAAGGAGAGAAATTAATCCAAGACGATGAATTCCTCGAACCCATGAACATGCAAGAGCAAGAAGGCAGCCTCTACAATAATTTCCAATCTTTTGGACATGAGCAAAAATGGAGGATTTTAGAAGAAAACAAGAGAAGGTGAGTTGGGGAAGAAGACTTACCAAGAATCGAAGGATCATGAATTAACGATGAACAATTGATTTTCCCAAGTCTCGGACAGATGTGGAGAAATTTGGTAGAGAGTATATGTGTTTTAGAGTGAGAAAGGTTGATAGAAATGGCTGGAAAATTAAACTAACAAGAAATATATAGCTGATGGTCATTGGTCAACGCTATTACGCTAAGCCAACGCTATCGTGCTCAAGAAACTCGGGCGCCACTGTGCCATCGCACCCGAAGGGTTCCATCGCACTAGCAGGCTGCAGGCGCTAAGGCGAGATTGTGCTGGCCTTGGCGTGATTGTGCTGGCCTTGGAGCGATTAAGGCCTGGCCTGCACAAAAAAATATGAAACTTTTTAAAACTCCATAGGGCATTCCGAGCACAATGGGAAACCGATATTCAAAAACCAATATGCTAATAGAGTTGAAATAACGTTCCATACTCAAAGAAATTGATGAAACTTCCATACGAGGTCATTTCAGAGAAATGTTGACAAAGTCAACACTAACTAATAAGAACTCAAAGGCTCAAAATAAGCCCGGCTCACCCGAACCAACCACCTACCTAACCCAAACTCAACATTCCGGAGCTGATGGAATTGTCAAATTTTGAATCTGACGCTTCAATCAGTGAAAGCTACCCAAATTTACACTTTTACCTTCAAATGGCCTGAAAATAGCATAAAACCCATATCATAAGTTCTCAGGCCTCAACTAAAGGTCCAATTAGACCAAACTCAATGTTCGGGAGCTAACGGAACTGTAAAAATTAAATTCTGAGCATATTAGATAAGGTTGTTGACCACAGTCAATAATATCCTAAGTTCAGGCTCTAAAATAGGCAAAGGGCCTAACCAACTAAATGAACGACCAGGGAACCAAACTACCGATCCCAGCAAGCCATAAATGACTTAGGGATGCTACAGGAAAGCTCTAACAATACAATAAGTGCATAAATGCAAAGATGACCGAAAGGGTCATCACAACATCCACTACTAAAAATACTTTCATCCTCAAAAGTCAAGAAGGAAAGAGTACGTGAAGGCTAAAACAACTGCAGATACTGAGCACGCAACTCACTCTTGGTCTCCCAAGTAACCTCCTCGACCGGATGGTGTCTCCACTGAACTTTCACAACTGAAATCTCCCTAGTTATCAATCTCCTGATATCTCTATCCAGAATAGCTATCGGCTCCTCAATAAAAGATAAACTCTCATCTAGCTAAACCGAATCAAAATGCAACAAATGATACTCATCTAGAACATACCGGTGCAACATCGAGATATGGAAAACTTGATGAATATCTTAAAACATCAAAGGCAAAGCTAATATGTAGGCAACACTACTAACCCTCTATAGAATCTCAAATGGCCCAATGAACCTGGGGTTAAGCTTGCCCCACCGACCAAATCTCATCACACCATTCACGGGCGATACATGAAGGAAAACCAAGTCACCAACACTGAACTCTAAGGCACGAAGTCTATGATCAGCGTAGCTCTTCTTCCTACTCTGGGCTACTCTGAGTCTATCCTGAATCAACCGGACTTAGTCTAAGGAATCTCTAAGAAAATCTGTACTCTGCGGTCTAGACTCTAACCCATCAAACCAACCAATCAGCAATCTGCAATGCCTACCATACAAAGCCTCGAAAGGTGCCATGTCGATGCTCGAATGAAGGCTATTATTATAAGAAAACTCGGCCAAGGGCACAAAGTGATCCCAACAACCTTAAAATTCAAGTACGCAAGCCTGAAGCATGACCTCAAGGACCTGAATAGTCCTCTCGGACTGCCATCTGTCTGAGGGTGGAAAGCAGTACTAAGCTAAGCCTCTGTACCCAAATCCCTCTATATAGCTCTCCAGAACTCAAATGTGAACTGAGTGCCGCAGTCTGAAATGATAGAAGGTGGGCCGAACAATCTCATGAATGTAAATCTGAGCTAACCTTTAAGCACCATAGGCAGTCTGAACTGGAAAGAAGTAGGCCAACTTATTCAGCCGATTCACAATCACCCACATACAATCAAAACCCCAAGAAGTACGAGGCAAACCAACAACAAAGTCCATAGTAATACCTTCCCACTTCCACTTCGGAATGGGAAGTCGCTGCATCAAACCACCCGGTCTCATGTGCTCAAACTTTATCTACTGACAGTTCAAGCACCGAGATATGAACTCTGTGACGTCCTTTTTCATACCACTCCACCAGTAGAGATGTCTCAAATATCTATACATCTTCACCTCACCAGGATGAATAGAGTATCTAGAATAATTCTCCTTATGAAGTATCAGCTGAATTAAATCAACAAACCCTCGGAACATTGAGTCGACCACTAAACCTCAGAATACCATCAGAACCCAAACTCTGATCCAGAAGGTCACACAAACTCTGATCCTCAAACTGTTAGCTCTAAATCTGATCAACTAGAGTAGATTGAACCTTAATGCTGGCAAGAACTCTGCTAGAATCCGACAAGTCAAGCCTAACCAAATGGTTGGCCAAGAACTGGATGTCCAAGGCCAATGGTCGCTCAAAAGCTAAAAGCAAAGCTAGGATGCCCATACTCACCGCCTTCCGACTCAAGGCATCCGCTACCATGTTTACCTTATTCGGATGGTATAGAATAGTGAAATAATAGTCCTTCAACAATATAATCCATCTCCTCTACCTCGAGTTTAGCTCTCGCTGACTCGTAATATACTGAAAACTACGGTGATCAGTGAATATCTCATAATGGACTCAATACAAGTAGTGCCTCTAGATCTTGAGCGCGAACACTACCGCCGCCAACTCTATGTCATGAGTGGGCTAGTTGAGCCCGTAAACCTTCAACTGCCTCAACACATATGCTATCACTCCACCCTACTGCATTAACACACAAACAAGACCAACTCTGGAAGCATCACAATACACGGCAAAACTCTGACCCTCAACCGACAAAGTCAAAACTGGAGCTGAAGTCAATAAGGCCTTAAGCCTCTGGAAGCTATCCTCGCACTGATCTGACCACTGAAATGGAACATCCTTCCCAGTCAGCATAGTCAAGGGTGCTGCTATGGAAGAAAATCCCTCAATGAATCGTCTATAGTACCCGGCTAAACCAATAAAGATGTGAACCTTGATAGAAGTAGTAGGTTTAGACCAATCATGAACCGTAGAAATCTTACCCGGATCAACTCTAATGTCATCCTTAGACACCACGTGTCCTAGGAATGCAACTGACTCAAGCCAAAACTCACACTTTGATACCTTGGCATAAAGTCGATGATCTCTCAAAGTCTTGAGTACCATCCTCAAGTGCTACTCATGATGGTCCTTACTTCGGGAGTATACCAGAATGTCATCTATGAAGACTGTCATAAACATATCCAAGTACGAGCTAAGCACCTTATGCATCAAGTCTATGAAAGTTGTACTAGGTCGGAGTGCTAGCTTAGTTTCCTTACTAATTTAAAATGATATCAGGCTCGGCCGGGTCGAGCATCTAAGATGTTTTTACTACTATTTTAGAACTGGTTATGCTTGGAAACCACTGGAAGGGTTTTTGTGACATCTTTTTCTTGTTTTAGTCCTAGACATGGTCTAGGCATGTATATTTGAGACTTAGCCACTTGCTTGAACTCGGACTAGATTCTGGAAGATACATTTTGATTTTGAGATTTAGTATGGGGTTCGGAACCTCTATGGACCTTGCCGCTCTTGGACTGAGGCTTTGGGTTGTGTGTGCCAGGGGGAAGGGTTTACGGAGGAGTAGAGGTATATGGGTTTTGTCCTTCTATGGAACTTGCCTGCTGGGCCCGATCAGCACCAGAGGAGGTATATATAGAGGTTCTATTTCACCCTGAGGTTTTCATGCATCATATCATTCATTGTTTGAGATACCACCCTTTCTTGCTGTGTGTTGATTGTACGCTCCGGTAGTATGGGATAATGGAGGGTTTGTTTTCACTTGATTGCGTTCATCGGTTTTATGGGCAGCCGAGGGACTGTAGGTAGACTCTTGTTACTTTATTCCGATAGCGTTCCCCATTATGGTCGAGTATGAGTATGATTACTGTAAGGTTATGAGTTCCTGGATTGAGTTTGTATGACTAGATTAGGTATTAACTCTTGTATGTCGAGCATGTCTACCTTTATTCTTCTCTCCCATTTCCTTATACTTGAGGTTACCGGTATACCGCCAATTGTTAGAACTTATTTACATATATACTATTTTGTGAGGATCCCAGGTGCATCATCCTTACTTTCACCTTTGCCTGTTGAGTGTATATATTCTATTTTCTAGGCTTGTATGTTGCCTTCTATTGTCTTCCCTATGGGCTAGTTCCTGTGTACATTTTCGTTAATTTATGTGACTGTTTGTTTCTACCCTATCTGTTATTGCTCTTTTACTTCATATTTGCCCAGTCGGCCTCTGATATCTACTGGGTACCTTATGCTTCACATTTGGTTCTCACCCTACCCTCTGCATCTTCTGGTGCAGATCCTAGTGTAGGCCATCACCGATAGAGCGCCGAAGACTAGTGCAGGGTGTTATTTTTGGACCATCCAGGCTGAGGGTGATCTCTTGGCATTCAGAGCTTGACTTAGTTTATCTTTTGTATATTCTGTACTCTATCCATACTCGGAGACAACTTGTGTATATGTTTATTTCTTTTTGACCCTTGTACTCCTTATGTAGTTTGGGCTCCTATACGCTATGACACCAAGTTTTGGGGTTGGTTTAGTTTCCGCTTTTCATATATGTTATCCTTGTTATCTAATTCTTTATCTTATTCCCTTGCTTTTGCTATTTTACCTGCTCTTTAAATTGCTAGAAGGTAGCCCATTACTAACCGTTGCGGGCTACGGGGATTGGTTCGCCTACTTGGGGGTAATAGGTGTCATCATGATTGGGAAATTGGGTTGTAACAGCTTGGTATCAGAGTCTTAAGTTCACCAGTGTCATCGGTATAGAAGCCAATGTCTAGTAGAGTCCTGCAGATCGGGGCAGCGACATTCGTACTCCATTTTCGGGAGGCTATATTGACATCTTAGGAAAATGGATTCTTCTTGTTCCTCTTTCGTGCGTAGTATCCTTGAAAGTTTCTAGAAATATCACTTATTCTAGTTGACTCTTCTGCATATGGTTTATACGAGATCTTCAGTTTCTGGCAGAAAAGAGCCTCCTGCCCCCTGCACCTCTTACTCCAGCCAGGGGCCGGGATGGTCCCCGGGGTAGAGGTAGGGGTCGAGGGCACCCCAGAGCAGCGGCAACTGCTAGAGCTGCTAGAGTGGATATAGAGCCTGAGTATGACTACGAGCCAAAGTTAGCTCCAGAGCAGCAGTATATTGGCCCGAGGACAGCCCAGGCACCACCAACACCAGTACTAGTTCTAGCATCAGTTTCTGTGCCAGCTTCAGCCCCAGCTCAATCTTCAGATATTCAGGGTTTGTTATTTAAGCTATTGGGTATGATTGTGGAGCGTCCTTCTGAGACAGCCCAGACATCTGCTCAGGGGGCAGCCTTGGGTGTTCATAGTTTAGGAGAACAGCTTGCTACTGCAGCTCCTAGTGCTGAGGTTATTCCAATTGCATCGGTTGCCCAACCTCTTGCTCCTCGCCCTACTATGAAAGAGACGGAGTAGAAGGCCTTGGGTAGGTTTCTGAGATTCGCACCACCGAGATTCGGTGGTACATCAGGTCAGGACCCACATGACTTTATCACTACCTGCGAGGAGATGTTGCACCCTTTGGGCTTATTGGAGACTCACGGGGTAGGCTACACTTCATATCAGCTGGAGGGTCCAGCGAAGTTATGGTGGAGGGAACAGGTTGCTTGCAGGCCTTTTACATCACCTCCCATGACCTGGTCTGAGATTTATGAGGCTTTTATGGCCAAGTTCTTGCCACAGAGTGATTGAGAGTGTCAGAGCGAGGAGTTCACTAGACTTTCTCAGAATACCATGACCATCTCAGAGTATGAGACTCAGTTCCATTTGCTTTCTCCGTTTGGAGCCATGATTATCCCTACTGAGGCCGACAGAGTCCGTAGATTTGTTTGGGGGCTATGGAGAGAGTTCAGAGAGCCTGCAGAGATACCGGTTGCTAGCAGTCGGTCATTCTAGACCATTGTAGACTATGCCCGCATAGTTGAGGATTCACGTCATCATGACACCTGGGCCACAGATAAGAGGCCTCAATAATAGGGTGGTTAAAGTGGTTCTAGGCGTAGTGGTAGAGGTTCAGGCTAATGGGGCCGAGGTTATCAGCCATAGCAGTATCAGGGTCAGTCTAGCCGACCGGTACAGGTGTCACTTCAAGCTTCTAGTTCTCAGTTTAAGCAGGGTCATGTAAGTTAGTGAGGTCTTAGTGGTCAGCCGTCGAGAGGAACAAATTCTGAGGCATCAAGTCGTGGTGGCCATTCGGTTTCTGCTGGTTCATCCTAACTAAGTAGGTCATCAGGGTCTTGCTATACTTGTGGTGTGGTTGGTCACTTTTCTCGAGATTGTCCCCAGCAGGGTACAGTTCAGCCAGTCAAGCCACTGCGAGATGTTCAGCCTCCGGCTAGAGGGGGTGGTGGTAGGGATGGCGGTCGAGGAGGTGGAGGTGGTCATCAGTTCTATGCGGTCCCTGGGAGACCAGATGATGAGGCCTCGGATGCTGTGATTATAGGTACGATATTTGTATGCCTTAAGCCAGCTTATGCTTTGTTTGATCCTGGATCCACTTATTCATATATATTTGTATACTTTCTGCCTTGTTTGGGGTTGGCTAGTAAGCAATTGTCTGTTCCTATTTCTATTTCGACCCTAGTAGGAGATTCTTTAGTGGTGGATCGGATTGTGAGATCCTATGTGATATCTGTTGGTGATTTGGACACTTTGGCTAACTTGATAATACTTGATATGTTGTATTTTGATGTGATATTGGGCATTGACTGGTTATCCCCTCACCGTGCAGTTTTGGATTGCTATGCCAAGACCGTTACCATAGCCGTGCCCGGTGTATCCCCAATTGTGTGACAGGATTCTGTTAGCCATGCACCATCTGGGATCATTTCTTGTCTTCGAGCTAGCAAGATGATATCTCGTGGGTATTTAGCTTATCTAGCATATGTCAAAGATGCTAGTGTTAACCCTATGTCTCATGAGTCTGTTCCTATGGTTTGAGACTTCCTAGATGTGTTTCCTACCGACCTGTCAGGCCTTCCACCTGAGAAGGAAGTTGATTTAGCCATTGAGTTAGAGCCAGGCACCAGGACCATTTCTATTCCTCCCTACCATATGGCTCATGCTGAGCTAAGAGAGCTTAAGGAGCAGCTCTAGGATTTGTTAGCTAAGGGATTTATTAGACCGAGTATGTCTTCTTAGGGTGCTCCAGTTCTCTTCATGAAGAAGAAGGATGGATTTATGCGGATGTGTATTGATTATCGGCAGCTGAATAAGGTGACTGTGAAGAATAGGTATCTGATGCCCAAGATTGATGACTTATTTGATCAGCTTCAGGGTTCTGCCATGTTTTTTAAGATTTATTTGAGGTCCGACTAACATCAGTTGAGGATTAGGGCGGAGGACATCCCTAAGATAGTATTAAGGACATGTTACGACCACTATGAGTTCCTGGTTATGTGTTTTGGGTTGACTAATGCCCCCGCAACCTTCATGGACTTGATGCATAGAGTGCTTAGCCCAAACCTGGATTTGTTCATGATATTCTTCATTGATGACATTTTGGTATACTCCAGGAGTAGAGACGAGCATGAGCAGCACTTGAGGATTGTACTTCAGACTTTGAGAGATCATAGACTTTATGCCAAGTTCTCAAAGTGTAAGTTTTGGCTAGAGTCAGTTCCATTCCTAGGACACGTGGTGTCTAAGGATAGGATTGGGGTTGATCTAGGTAAGACTTTTGTGGTTCATGATTGGCCTAGACCTACTACTCCTACCGAGGTTTGTAGCTTTGTTATGTTAGCCGGGTATTACAGACAGTTCTTCAAGGAATTTTCTTCTATAGTAGCACCTTTGACTATGCTGACTAGGAAGGATGTTCCATTTCAGTGGTCTGATCAGTGCGAGGATAGCTTCCAAAGGCTTAAGGCCTTTATTGACTTCAGCTCCAGTTTTGACGTTGCTGGTTGAGGTTCAGAGTTTCTCCGTGTATTGTGATACTTCAAGGGTCGGTCTTGGTTGTGTATTGATGCAGCAGGGTCGAGTGATAGCATATGCATTGAGACAACTGAAGGTTCATGACCGCAACTACCACACTCATGACTTGGATTTGGCAGCGGTAGTTTTCGCGCTTAAAATCTTGAGGCACTATCTTTATGGAGTTCATTGCGAGATATTCACTGACCATCATAGTCTTCAGTACATTACGAGTCAGCTCGAGCTGAACTCGAGGCAGAAGAGATAGATTGAGTTGCTGAAGGACTAAGATTTCACTATTTTATACCATCCAGGCGAGGCAAACATTGTAGCAGATACCTTGAGTCAGAAGGTGGTGAGTAAGGGCAGCCTAGATTTACTTTCAATTTCTGATTGATCGTTGGCCTTGGATATCCAGTCCTTGGCTAATCATTTGGTTAGGCTTGACTTATCGGATCCCAGCAGAGTTCTTGCCAGTGTTGAGGTTTGCTCTACTCTAGTTGATCAGATTCAGAGCTGACAGTTTGAGGATCAGAGTTTGTGTGACCTTCGTGATCAGGTGGTTCGGGGTAAGGCCAGCCGAGATACCTTTGGTTCTAATGGGATTCTGAGGTTTGAGGGTTGACTTTGTGTTCCGAGAGTTGGTGATTTCATACAGTTGATACTCCGTGAGGCACATTGTTCCTGATACTCAGTTCATCTTGGCACATCAAAGATGTATAGATATTTGATGTAGCTTTACTGGTGGGGTGGTATGAAGCGGGACATGGTAGAGTTTGTATATCGGTGCTTGAACTATCAACAGGTAAAGTTTGAGCATATGAGACCGGGTGGTTTGATGCAGCGTCTTCCCATTCCTGAGTGGAAGTGGGAAGGTATTACTATGGACTTTGTTTTTGGTTTGCCTCGCGCTACTCGGGTGTTGGACTCCATTTGGGTGATCGTTGATAGTCTAACTAAGTCAGCACATTTCTTGTTGGTTCAGACTTCCTACAGGGCAGAGAGGTTAGCTCAGATATAAATTCATAAGATTGTACGGTTGCACGGTGTCCCAGCTTCTATCATTTCAGATCGCGGCACTTAGTTTGCATCTCAGTTCTGGAGAGCTATACAGAGGAATTTGGGTATGGAGGTTCAGCTAAGTACTGCTTTCCACCCTCAGACAGATGGCCAGTCCGAGAGGACTATTCAGGTCCTGCATGACATGCTTTGAGCTTGTGTTCTTGACTTCGGAGGTTCATGGGATCAGTTTATGCCATTGGCTGAGTTTGCGTATAATAATAACTTTCATTCGAGCATTGGCATGGCAACTTTTGAGGCTTTGTATGGTAGGCATTGTAGATCACCCATTTGTTGGTTTGATAGGTTGGAATCCAGACCGCAGGGTACAGATTTACTTAGAGATTCCTTAGACCGAGTCTATTTGATCCAGGACAGGCTTAGAGTAGCCCAGAGTAGACAAAAGACTACACTGATCGTAGACTTCGTGCCTTGGAGTTCAGTGTTGGTATATGGTTTTCCTCCGAGTATCGCCCGTGAAGGGCGTGATGAGATTTGGTCGGCGGGGGAAGCTTAGCCCAAGGTTTATTGGGCCGTTTGAGATTCTACAGAGGGTTGGTAGTGTTTCCTATATGTAAGCCTTACCTCCGATATTTTTAGCTATTCACCTAGTTTTCTATGTTTTGATGTTGCGCCGGTATGTGCTTGATGAGTCTCATGTGTTGCATTGGGATTCTGTTCAGTTGGATGAGAGTTTATCATTTATTGAGGAGCCGATAGCTATTCTGGCAAGAGATATCAAGACGTTGAGATCTAGGGAGATTCCAATTGTGAAAGTGCAGTGGAGGCATCATCTCGTCAAGGAGGCTACCTAGGAGACCGAGAGTTAGTTGGGTGCTCAGTATCCACAGTTGTTCAAGCCTTTAGGTACTCCCTTCTTCTTGACTTTCAAGGATGAAAGTCTTTTTAGTAATGGATGTTGTGATGACCCTTCCGATCATCTTTGCGTTTTCGCATTTACTGCACTGTTAGAGCCTTCCTATAGCGGCACCAAGTCATTTATGGCTTACTGAGACCAGTAGTTTGGTGCCCTGGTCGTTCATTTGGTTGTTTTAGCCATTCGCCTATTTTAGAGCTTTAAACTTAGAATTCTGACAGTTCCGTTAGCTCCGGAGTGATGAGTTTGGTCTAGTTGGACCATTATTTGAGTCCTGAGAATGTCCGATGTGGGGTTTGTGTTATTTTCTCAGTTTTCAGGCTATTTGCATCTGAAAGTGTAACTTCGGGTGACTTTTGATGATCGGAGTGTCGTATTCAAAATTCGATGATTCCATCAGCTCTGGATTATTGAGTTTCAGATAGGAAGATGGTTGGTTCGGGTTCCGGGTGAGTCAGACTCATTTCGAGCCTTTGAGTTTCTTTTCGTTAGTATTGACTTGGGTCAATATTTCTCCGAAATGACCTCGTATGGAAGTTTTGTCAACTCCGTTGAGTTTGGAACGTCATTTCCACTCTATTAGCATTATTGGTTTTTGAATATCGATTTCTGATTGTGCTCAGAATGCCCCGTCGAGTTTTTTTAAAAATGCAGAAAATCAGCTGCGGCCAGCAACTATAAATAGCTGGAAATTCATTTTTTCCAGCCACTTCTCCTCATTTTTCTCACTCTAAACTCATTTTTCTTTCTACCAAAATTGCTCTTGATAATTTATAATCCTTGGGGAATCAATTTCTTGCAGATTTTCCGTGTTTTTCCGATTCTTGGTAAGTCATCTTCCCCACTTGTCCTTTTAGCTTCCCTTGAATTTTCTTAATTTCCTCCATTGTTGATCCTACCAAAAGCTTGGAAATTCTTATGTAGTGGCTGCCCCTAGCTCATTCATGTTTCATGGAAGTAAAGGATTCTCCGTCTCGTCTTGAAATTCCATCTTTGTGGTAAGTAATTCTTGCCCAATTTCCGTTTTTATTTTCGAAATTTCCATTTTTTAATCCCCAACTTGTGCGGGCTTTTTTGGTTCCCTTCCCTTGTCCAATTGTGCTCAATTTTGGAGCATGCCTTCTTGGCATTGTTGGAGTCATCGTGCTTGTTTTCATTTTTGGTTGTGTTGTGGGCCCCGCGGGCCCACTTTTGACCCGGATATCAACCCGACTATAATTGTAGCAAAATGGGTATCATTAGACTAGTCTTAATATTTCATTCTTAAATTTGATAGTTTGATTCTCGTTCGGAGCTTCTCGGAGCAGCTCAGCCTCGAATATCGTTGTTCCTGCAACTTGTCGTCGGACGACAGGTAGGTTACAACTTAACTCCCTAGACTTCACATATATTGGGTAAAATTGTACTAGTTGGCATCCTTGGATTGAGTTATTAGGTTGGTACCACAGACCTTGACCTCTTTTCCATGATTCGTCCTATTTCTTTCCTCCGTTGTGTGTAGTATTCCTATTAGTTGATATATTTATTACCCTTGTGACCTCGTGAGGTCTTGTCGACTCTGGAACATAGAAGGTGGGATTATTGGGAATGTCCGCGAGTCCCGGACATAGAAACATTCTTCTAGGCTGGTTATGCTTGTTGAGTAGCTTCAGAGCCTGTGCAGGGCTGTTAGGTTGATTGTGAGCTGCCGGACAGCTATTTGGGTTGATCATATCAGTTCCATGCATATAAATAGGTTTATCCATGTTTTATTACTGTTTTTGTCTTTGGGTCTACGAAAACTGATTTTCTAAACTTTGCATGGCCTCGAGGGCCCATTTTTGATAAAATTGTATTTGGAAATGATTTGACTTGATACATGGATCTTCTTGGGATAAAAGAAGGTTAAAGATATGATTTTATCATAATTTACTACTATTGCTAGACTCGACCGGGTTAGAGTGCTAGCTGAGTTTCCTTACTGATTTGAAATGATATCATGCTCGGTCGGGTCTAGCATCTGAGATGTTTTTACTACTGTTTTAGACCCGATTGTGCCCGGGCACCCTTGTAAAGGTTTTTGAGACATATGTTTCACTGTTTTAGTCCTAGACAGGATCTAGGCATACATATTTGAGACTTAGGCACTGGCTTGAACCCGAACTCAATTCCGGAGGACATGTTTTAATTCTGAGTTTTAGTATGGGGTCCGGGACCTCCATGGACCCTGCTGCTCTGAGCCTGAGGTTTTGGGTTGCGTGTGTCGGGGGAAGGGTATACGGTGGAGTAGAGGTATATGGGTTGTGTCCTTCCATAGAACCTGCCTGCTAGGCCCGATCGGCACCAGAGGAGGTACATACAGAGGTTCTATTTCACCCTGAGGTTTTCCTGCATCATATCATTCATTGTTTGAGATACCACCCTTTCTTGCTGTGTGTTGATTATACGCTCCGGTAGTATGGAATGTCGGAGGGTTTGTTTTCACTTTATTGTGTTCCTCGGTTGTATGGGCGGCCGTGGGATTGTAGGTAGACTCTTGTTACTTTATTCCGATATTGTTCCCTGTTACAGTCGAGTATGAGTATGATTATTGTAAGGTTGTGAGTTCCATGATTGAGTTTGTATGACTAGATTGGGTATTAACTTCTGTATGTCGAGCATGTCTACCTTTATTCTTCTCTCCTATTTCGTTATACTTGAGGTGACTGGTATACCACCCATTGGTAGTACTTATTTACATGTATACTGTTTTGCGAGGATCCCAGGTGAGTCGTCCTTACTTTCACCTGTGCCTGTTGTGTGTATATATTCTATTTTCTAGCCTTGTATGTTGCCTTCTGTTGTCTTCCCTCTGGGCTAGTTCCTGTGTACGTTTTCATTGATTTCTGTGACTGTTTGTTTCTACCTTGTCTGCTATTGCTCTTTTACTTTATATGTGCCCAGTCGGTCTATGATACTTATTGGGGACCTTATGCTTAGCATTTGGTGCTCACCCTACCCTCTAAATCTTCTGGTGCAGATCCTATTGTGGTCATCGCTGATAGAGCGCCAGAGACTCGTGCGGAGTGCTATTTTTGGACCATCCAGGCTGACAGTGAGCTCTTGGCGTTCAGATCTTGACTTAGTTTATCTTTTGTATATTCTGTACTCTGTCACTACTCGGAGACAGCTTGTGTGTATGTATATTTCTTTTGGACCCTTGTACTCCTTATGTAGTTCAGGCTCCTATACGCTATGACACCAGGTTTTGGAGTTGGTTTAGTTTCCACTTTTCATATATGTTATCCTTGTTATCTATTTTCTTTATCTTTTTTCCTTGCTTCTGCTATTTTACTTGCTCTTCCAATTAAACTGATAGAAGGTAGTCCATTACTAATCGTTCCGGGCTATGGGGATTAGTTCGCCTACTCGGGGGTTTTAGGTGCCATCATGACCAGGAAATTGGGTCGTGACAGTATTACTTACCTATGAGTTTAACCAAATGCAACAACTTTTTCTTAGACATTATATTACTATTAAAAAGTATGTTAAATACATATAAAAATTTAATTGGGAATATAATGATTAAGACAAGCTATGAATTTGATGTCAGTTCAGAGAACTCATAAACGTCAAATCATAGCTCTTTATTTATACTTGTCCAAATATTTTTGTTATTTGTAATCCTTCTCGAATCTTAATTATTGACTCTTATTTGATATTATCATGTTAACACATGTTTCATTTTTACTTGTTGAGAGTGGTCCATTGATACATATCAATTATTGGCTCTTGACTAAATTTGAAGATTTGCGAGTATAATTAAACTATTAATTTTACTAGAATACCCTTCAAATTACAACTAATTATAATTTCACTTGCATTTTAAATATTGAAGTTTAAAATTAGCTTGCAAATACGCAGAGGCGGAGTATGAATTTGAAGTTCATGGTTTTAAGATTTTAGTTTTTTCTTAAAGTTACTGAGTTCGAAATTAATAATTTGAACGTATTCAATTGATTTTTTAAAGACAAATATAAGATTTGAACCAAAGCTATTGGGTTCGGCGTAATCCGTATGCCACACTCTATCTCTATCCCTATAAATATGAAAGTTGTTATTTGCAAAACTGAAATGATTTTTATTGTCAAATATAATTACGGAGCCAAAACTTTTACCAGTGAGAGTAAAATATGAATAAATAAATACAAGTTAGAGAGGTTCAATATGTATATAAGGCATATACGAATAAAAAATATTTTATTTATCTATGCATTGTATTTTTCTCATCAAAGGGATCTCTAAATGTACCTCTATGGCAAGGATGACTCCATCATTGATCGAACGATAATTCTCCATTACACAAATTCATACAACTTATCTTAAAGACATTGATATTATTCTATATCAATGGATGAACGGAAGCCAAGTTTGCAGGCAACTTCAACTCGTAGGTCACTTTCCCAATCCTCCTCAAGATTTTGTAGGGGGCAATATATCGGGGACTAAGCTTCCCTTTCTTCCCAAACCACATGACACACTTCATAGGAAAAACCTTCAAAACTACCCAGTCATTCACACTAAACTCCAAGTCTCTTCGCCTCACATCAGAATACGACTTTGAGTCTCGGTCAAACGGAGGGAGCATTTCATGACAAAATTAAGAGATATTTAATTCTTTTTTTAAAATTTATCCTTGATATATTCCGAATTTAATGTACAAATTTAATTATTATACAAAAACCCGAACAAGGAAATTAAAATCCCAATGCACAAATTTAGGTCTCATTTGTTTTCATCTGAATACACATATGAATTATTAAGAGGTCACTTGGTAGAGTGTATAAGAATAGTGCAGAATATGGTGTATTAGTAATGCTTGCATTAGTAATATTAGTATTAATTATGCTAAGATTTTTTTATGCAGTATTTGATTTGGTGTATTAAAATAACATGCATTACATAATTTCAGAAGTAAAATATCTGTTACGATCCGAAATTGGGCCATGATGCGTCCTACATAACCCCCCAGTAGGCAAGGCAAGCCAACCCAAACCACGAGAAAGATAAATAAAGCAGTTTATATAAAGTAAGAGAAAGATATATATATATATATATATATATATATATATATATATATATATATAAGGGAGATAGGGTCAATAGCATATATACATATCAACTGTACTAGATATACAAAAATGACCCTAAAGTGACTAAAAGAAAAAACATACAAAAGAACCAACCCGGAGTTGATGTCACCGGTACAAAAGCGTCTAAAGTATGGAGTAGCTATACAACAGGCTATGTCTATCCAAAATATAAAACATGAGTGCATACTAGTATAAAAGAGTAAGAACCCGGTATCCGACACCCGGGGTGCCTGGAATTTAACATCAAGCTCATTAACAAATGCATAGAAGTAAAAACCCAAAATGATGCATCGAGCACCCAAAAGTGAACATTGAGCTTATCAACAATGTATAAAAGTAAAACCCAAAGTAACGCATCGGGCGCCCGAAAGTGAACATCGAGCTTATCAACAATGAATAAAAATAAGCATTTTTCCTTTCCTTTCCAAAACCAATAGTAAAACCCAATATAGTTCCCTTAAAGTCTAAAAAATCATAGTAAATCTCAAGTTTGGAACCAAAACCTAAATAATCATTCTTTTCTGTACCGATAGGCATGAGAATGCAATATGAGAAGGTCAATTTCCATGTTCAGAGAAGGTAGCACATAACAATGCAAAACAGGGTAAAACACCCTCCAATCAAGAGAACTGACCTCGAAACTCCATCCAAATCCAAGCAATGGCCTCGATCCCCCATTTACACGTACAACTGATAATAATACAAAAATAATGGAAAATAACTACAGAAACAACTACAAACCTCTACTCTACCTCTAAAGCTTCCTAAGAGTATACTAAGGATTCTATGCTAGCCATAACAATACTACGAGCTCCTAGACTAAGGATAATAGAAATAATTCTAATCTATGATCTGAAATGGTCAAATTAATACAAGTCACAAGATTTAGAACTAATTCTACCTAGAGTTCAACATAACATTCAAGTAACTCATAATATATAAAATCTAACTAAACTCAGTCTAGGAAAGTAAACTGTAACCTACCTCGGGGATGAACCTCAAACATGAACCGTCACTCGTGTGCCTTCTCCTTATGAATAGCCTTAGCAAGCTACCATGCTATCAAGAACACAACTCAGGTGTAAAGATCAGAAGAATGACACCCATATTTCTATACGAAAATTTAGGCTAAAAATTGGGTCAAAAAATGACCCTCGGGGACTGCACAATGAAACAAAAAATAAAATTCACAATTTCATTCTCAATGGGTCAAGGAACCCATACTCAAAAGTTGAGCGTGAACCGAACTCGTTTTGGGGTTCAAACAGCCCCGAGGTCCCATTAGTTCAAGGGAAACAAAAAGGGATAATTAAGGATTTGGGAGGCAGAAGGGTTCCATCGCACTAGCAGGCTGCAGGCGCTAAGGCGAGATTGTGCTGGCCTTGGCATGATTGTGCTGGCCTTGGAGCGATTAAGGCCTGGCCTGCACAAAAAAATATGAAACTTTTTAAAACTCCATAGGGCATTCCGAGCACAATGGGAAACCGATATTCAAAAACCAATATGCTAATAGAGTTGAAATAACGTTCCATACTCAAAGAAATTGATGAAACTTCCATACGAGGTCATTTCAGAGAAATGTTGACAAAGTCAACACTAACTAATAAGAACTCAAAGGCTCAAAATAAGCCCGGCTCACCCGAACCCAAACCAACCACCTACCTAACCCAAACTCATCATTCCGGAGCTGATGGAATTGTCAAATTTTGAATCTGACGCTTCAATCAGTGAAAGCTACCCAAATTTACACTTTTACCTTCAAATGGCCTGAAAATAGCATAAAACCCACATCATAAGTTCTCAGGCCTCAACTAAAGTTCCAATTAGACCAAACTCAATGTTCGGGAGCTAACGGAACTGTAAAAATTCAATTCTGAGCATATTAGCTAAGGTTGTTGACCACAGTCAATAATATCCTAAGTTCAGGCTCTAAAATAGGCAAAGGGCCTAACCAACTAAATGAACGACCAGGGAACCAAAACCGATCCCAGCAAGCCATAAATGACTTAGGGATGCTACAGGAAAGCTCTAACAATACAATAAGTGCATAAATGCAAAGATGACCAAAAGGGTCATCACAACATCCACTACTAAAAATACTTTCATCCTCAAAAGTCAAGAAGGAAAGAGTACGTGAAGGCTAAAACAACTGCAGATACTGAGCATGCAACTCACTCTTGGTCTCCCAAGTAACCTCCTCGACCGGATGGTGTCTCCACTGAACTTTCACAACTGAAATCTCCCTAGATATCAATTTCCTGATATCTCTATCCAGAATAGCTATCGGCTCCTCAATAAAAGATAAACTCTCATCTAGCTAAACCGAATCAAAATGCAACAAATGATACTCATCTAGAACATACCGGTGCAACATCGAGATATGGAAAACTTGATAAATATCTTAAAACATCAAAGGCAAAGCTAATATGTAGGCAACACTACTAACCCTCTATAGAATCTCAAATGGCCCAATGAACCTGGGGTTAAGCTTGCCCCACCGACCAAATCTCATCACACCATTCACGGGCGATACATGAAGGAAAACCAAGTCACCAACACTGAACTCTAAGGCACGAAGTCTATGATCAGCGTAGCTCTTCTTCCTACTCTGGGCTACTCTGAGTCTATCCTGAATCAACCGGACTTGGTCTAAGGAATCTCTAAGAAAATTTGTACTCTGCGGTCTAGACTCTAACCCATCAAACCAACCAATCAGCAATCTGCAATGCCTACCATACAAAGCCTCGAAAGGTGCCATGTCGATGCTCGAATGAAGGCTATTATTATAAGCAAACTCGGCCAAGGGCACAAAGTGATCCCAACAACCTTAAAATTCAAGTACGCAAGCCTGAAGCATGACCTCAAGGACCTGAATAGTCCTCTCGGACTGCCATCTGTCTGAGGGTGGAAAGCAGTACTAAGCTAAGCCTCTGTACCCAAATCCCTCTATATAGCTCTCCAGAACTCAAATGTGAACTGAGTGCCGCAGTCTGAAATGATAGAAGGTGGGCCGAACAACCTCATGAATGCAAATCTGAGCTAACCTTTAAGCACCATAGGCAGTCTGAACTGGAAAGAAGTAGGCCAACTTATTCAGCCGATTCACAATCACCCACATACAATCAAAACCCCGAGAAGTACGAGGCAAACCAACAACAAAGTCCATTGTAATACCTTCCCACTTCCACTTAGGAATGGGAAGTCGCTGCATCAAACCACCCGGTCTCATGTGCTCAAACTTTATCTGCTGACAGTTCAAGCACCGAGATATGAACTCTGTGACGTCCTTCTTCATACCACTCCACCAGTAGAGATGTCTCAAATCTCTATACATCTTCACCTCACCAGGATGAATAGAGTATCTAGAATAATTCTCCTTATGAAGTATAAGCTGAATTAAATCAACAAACCCTCGGAACATAGAGTCGACCACCAAACCTCAGAATACCATCAGAACCCAAACTCTGATCCAGAAGGTCACACAAACTCTGATCCTCAAACTGTTAGCTCTAAATCTGATCAACTAGAGTAGATTGAACCTTAATGCTGGCAAGAACTCTGCTAGAATCCGACAAGTCAAGCCTAACCAAATGGTTGGCCAAGAACTGGATGTCCAAGGCCAATGGTCGCTCAAAAGCTAAAAGCAAAGCTAGGATGCCCATACTCACCGCCTTCCGACTCAAGGCATCCGCTACAATGTTTACCTTATTCGGATGGTATAGAATAGTGAAATAATAGTCCTTCAACAATATAATCCATCTCCTCTACCTCGAGTTTAGCTCTCGCTGACTCGTAATATACTGAAAACTACGGTGATCAGTGAATATCTCATAATGGACTCAATACAAGTAGTGCCTCTAGATCTTGAGCGCGAACACTACCGCCGCCAACTCTATGTCATGAGTGGGCTAGTTGAGCCCGTAAACCTTCAACTGCCTCAACACATATGCTATCACTCCACCCTACTGCATTAACACACAAACAAGACCAACTCTGGAAGCATCACAATACACGGCAAAACTCTGACCCTCAACCGACAAAGTCAAAACTGGAGCTGAAGTCAATAAGGCCTTAAGCCTCTGGAAGCTATCCTCGCACTGATCTGACCACTGAAATGGAACATCCTTCCCAGTCAGCATAGTCAAGGGTGCTGCTATGGAAGAAAATCCCTCAATGAATCGTCTATAGTACCCGGCTAAACCAATAAAGATGTGAACCTTGATAGAAGTAGTAGGTTTAGACCAATCATGAACCGTAGAAATATTACCCGGATCAACTCTAATGTCATCCTTAGACACCACGTATCCTAGGAATGCAACTGACTCAAGCCAAAACTCACACTTTGATACCTTGGCATAAAGTCGATGATCTCTCAAAGTCTTGAGTACCATCCTCAAGTGCTGCTCATGATGGTCCTTACTTCGGGAGTATACCAGAATGTCATCTATGAAGACTGTCATAAACATATCCAAGTACGAGCTAAGCACCCTATGCATCAAGTCTATGAAAGTTGTACTAGGTCGGAGTGCTAGCTTAGTTTCCTTACTAATTTAAAATGATATCAGGCTCGGCCGGGTCGAGCATCTAAGATGTTTTTACTACTATTTTAGAACTAGTTATGCCTGGAAACCACTGAAAGGGTTTTTGTGACATCTTTTTCTTGTTTTAGTCCTAGACATGGTCTAGGCATGTATATTTGAGACTTAGCCACTTGCTTGAACTCGGACTAGATTCTGGAAGATACATTTTGATTCTGAGATTTAGTATGGGGTTCGGAACCTCTATGGACCTTGCCGCTCTTGGACTGAGGCTTTGGGCTGTGTGTGCCAGGGGGAAGGGTTTACGGAGGAGTAGAGGTATATGGGTTTTGTCCTTTTATGGAACTTGCCTGCTGGGCCCGATCAGCACCAGAGGAGGTATATATAGAAGTTCTATTTCACCCTGAGGTTTTCATGCATCATATCATTCATTGTTTGAGATACCGCCCTTGCTTGCTGTGTGTTGATTGTACGCTCCGGTAGTATGGGATAATGGAGGGTTTGTTTTCACTTGATTGCGTTCCTCGGTTTTATGGGCAGCCGAGGGACTGTAGGTAGACTCTTGTTACTTTATTCCGATAGCGTTCCCCATTATGGTCGAGTATGAGTATGATTACTGTAAGGTTATGAGTTCCTAGATTTAGTTTGTATGACTAGATTAGGTATTAACTCTTGTATGTCGAGCATGTCTACCTTTATTCTTCTCTCCCATTTCCTTATACTTGAGGTTACCGGTATACCGCCAATTGTTAGAACTTATTTACATATATACTATTTTGTGAGGATCCCAGGTGCATCATCCTTACTTTCACCTTTGCCTGTTGAGTGTATATATTCTATTTTCTAGGCTTGTATATTGCCTTCTATTGTCTTCCCTATGGGCTAGTTCCTGTGTAAATTTTCGTTAATTTATGTGACTGTTTGTTTCTACCCTATCTGTTATTGCTCTTTTACTTCATATGTGCCCAGTCGGCCTCTGATATCTACTGGGTACCTTATGCTTCACATTTGGTTCTCACCCTACCCTCTGCATCTTCTGGTGCAGATCCTAGTGTAGGCCATCACCGATAGAGCGCCGAAGACTCGTGCAGGGTGTTATTTTTGGACCAACCAGGCTGAGGGTGATCTCTTGGCATTCAGAGCTTGACTTAGTTTATCTATTGTATATTCTGTACTCTATCCATACTCGTAGACAACTTGTGTATATGTTTATTTCTTTTTGACCCTTGTACTCCTTATGTAGTTTGGGCTCCTATACGCTATGACACCAGGTTTTGGGGTTGGTTTAGTTTCCGCTTTTCATATATGTTATCCTTGTTATCTAATTCTTTTTTATGTTCCCTTGCTTTTGCTATTTTACCTGCTCTTTAAATTGCTAGAAGGTAGCCCATTACTAACCGTTGCGGGCTACGGGGATTGGTTCGCCTACTTGGGGGTAATAGGTGTCATCATGATTGGGAAATTGGGTTGTAACAGCTTGGTATCAGAGTCTTAAGTTCACCAGTGTCATCGGTATAGAAGCCAATGTCTAGTAGAGTCCTGCAGATCGGGGCAGTGACATTCGTACTCCATCTACGGGAGGCTATATTGACATCTTAGGAAAATGGATTCTTCTTGTTCCTCTTTCGTGCGTAGTATCCTTGAAAGTTTCTAGAAATATCACTTATTCTAGTTGACTCTTCTGCATATGGTTTATACGAGATCTTCAGGTTCTGGCAGAAAAGAGCCTCCTGCCCCCTGCACCTCTTACTCCAGCCAGGGGCCGGGATGGTCCCCGGGGTAGAGGTAGGGGTCGAGGGCACCCCAGAGCAGCGGCAACTGCTAGAGCTGCTAGAGTGGATATAGAGCCTGAGTATGACTACGAGCCAAAGTTAGCTCCAGAGCAGCAGTATATTGGCCCGAGGACAGCCCAGGCACCACCAACACCAGTACTAGTTCTAGCATCAGTTTCTGTGCCAGCTTCAGCCCCAGCTCAATCTTCAGATATTCAGGGTTTGTTATTTAAGCTATTGGGTATGATTGGGGAGCGTCCTTCTGAGACAGCCCAGACATCTGCTCAGGGGGCAGCCTTGGGTGTTCATAGTTTAGGAGAACAGCTTGCTACTGCAGCTCCTAGTGCTGAGGTTATTCCAATTGCATCGGTTGCCCAACCTCTTGCTCCTCGCCCTACTATGAAAGAGATGGAGTAGAAGGCCTTGGGTAGGTTTCTGAGATTCGCACCACCGAGATTCGGTGGTACATCAGGTCAGGACCCACATGACTTTATCACTACCTGCGAGGAGATGTTGCACCCTTTGGGCTTATTGAAGACTCACGGGGTAGGCTACACTTCATATCAGCTGGAGGGTCCAGCGAAGTTATGGTGGAGGGAACAGGTTGCTTGCAGGCCTTTTACATCACCTCCCATGACCTGGTCTGAGATTTATGAGGCCTTTATGGCCAAGTTCTTGCCACAGAGTGATTGAGAGTGTCAGAGCGAGGAGTTCACTAGACTTTCTCAGAATACCATGACCGTCTCAGAGTATGAGACTCAGTTCCATTTGCTTTCTCCGTTTGGAGCCATGATTATCCCTACTGAGGCCGACAGAGTCCGTAGATTTATTTGGGGGCTATGGAGAGAGTTCAGAGAGCCTGCAGAGATACCGGTTGCTAGCAGTCGGTCATTCTAGACCATTGTAGACTATGCCCGCATAGTTGAGGATTCACGTTATCATGACACCTGGGCCACAGATAAGAGGCCTCAATAATAGGGTGGTTAAAGTGGTTCTAGGCGTAGTGGTAGAGGTTCAGGCTAATGGGGCCGAGGTTATCAGCCATAGCAGCATCAGGGTCAGTCTAGCCGACCGGTACAGGTGTCACTTCAAGCTTCTAGTTCTCAGTTTAAGCAGGGTCATGTAAGTTAGTGAGGTCTTAGTGGTCAGCCGTCGAGAGGAACAAATTCTGGGGCATCAAGTCGTGGTGGCCATTCGGTTTCTGCTGGTTCATCCTAACTAAGTAGGTCATCAGGGTCTTGCTATACTTGTGGTGTGGTTGGTCACTTTTCTCGAGATTGTCCCCAGCAGGGTACAGTTCAGCCAGTCGAGCCACTGTGAGATGTTCAGCCTCTGGCTAGAGGGGGTGGTGGTAGGGATGGCGGTCGAGGAGGTGGAGGTGGTCATCAGTTCTATGCGGTCCCTGGGAGACCAGATGATGAGGCCTCGGATGCTGTGATTATAGGTACGATATTTGTATGCCTTAAGCCAGCTTATGCTTTGTTTGATCCTGGATCCACTTATTCATATATATTTGTATACTTTCTGCCTTGTTTGGGGTTGGCTAGTAAGCAATTGTCTGTTCCTATTTCTATTTCGACCCTAGTAGGAGATTCTTTAGTGGTGGATCGGATTGTGAGATCCTATGTGATATCTGTTGGTGATTTGGACACTTTGGCTAACTTGATAATACTTGATATGTTGGATTTTGATGTGATATTTGGCATTGACTGGTTATCCCCTCACCGTGCAGTTTTGGATTGCTATGCCAAGACCGTTACCATAGCCGTGCCCGGTGTATCCCCAATTGTGTGACAGGATTCTGTTAGCCATGCACCATCTGGGATCATTTCTTGTCTTCGAGCTAGCAAGATGATATCTCGTGGGTATTTAGCTTATCTAGCATATGTCAAAGATGCTAGTGTTAACCCTATGTCTCATGAGTCTGTTCCTATGGTTTGAGACTTCCTAGATGTGTTTCCTACCGACCTGTCAGGCCTTCCACCTGAGAAGGAAGTTGATTTAGCCATTGAGTTAGAGCCAGGCACCAGGACTATTTCTATTCCTCCCTACCATATGGCTCATGCTGAGCTAAGAGAGCTTAAGGAGCAGCTCTAGGATTTGTTAGCTAAGGGATTTATTAGACCGAGTATGTCTTCTTAGGGTGCTCCAGTTCTCTTCATGAAGAAGAAGGATGGATTTATGCGGATGTGTATTGATTATCGGCAGTTGAATAAGGTGACTGTGAAGAATAGGTATCTGATGCCAAGGATTGATGACTTATTTGATCAGCTTCAGGGTTCTGCCATGTTTTTTAAGATTGATTTGAGGTCCGACTAACATCAGTTGAGGATTAGGGCGGAGGACATCCCTAAGATAGCATTCAGGACATGTTACGACCACTATGAGTTCCTGGTTATATGTTTTGGGTTGACTAATGCCCCCGCAACCTTCATGGACTTGATGCATAGAGTGCTTAGCCCAAACCTGGTTTTGTTCATGATATTCTTCATTGATGACATTCTGGTATACTCCAGGAGTAGAGACGAGCATGAGCAGCACTTGAGGATTGTACTTCAGACTTTGAGAGATTAGACTTTATGCCAAGTTCTCAAAGTGTAAGTTTTGGCTAGAGTCAGTTCCATTCCTAGGACACGTGGTGTCTAAGGATAGGATTGGGGTTGATCTAGGTAAGACTTTTGTGGTTCATGATTGGCCTAGACCTACTACTCCTACCGAGGTTTGTAGCTTTGTTAGGTTAGCCGGGTATTACAGACAGTTCTTCAAGGAATTTTCTTCTATAGTAGCACCTTTGACTATGCTGACTAGGAAGGATGTTCCATTTCAGTGGTCTGATCAGTGCGAGGATAGCTTCCAAAGGCTTAAGGCCTTTATTGACTTCAGCTCCAGTTTTGACATTGCTGGTTGAGGTTCAGAGTTTCTCCGTGTATTGTGATACTTCAAGGGTCGGTCTTGGTTGTGTATTGATGCAGCAGGGTCGAGTGATAGCATATGCATTGAGACAACTGAAGGTTCATGACCGTAACTACCACACTCATGACTTGGATTTGGCAGCGGTAGTTTTCGCGCTCAAAATCTTGAGGCACTATCTTTATGGAGTTCATTGCGAGATATTCACTGACCATCATAGTCTTCAGTACATTACGAGTCAGCTCGAGCTGAACTCGAGGCAGAAGAGATAGATTGAGTTACTGAAGGACTAAGATTTCACTATTTTATTCCATCCAGACGAGGCAAACATTGTAGCGGATACCTTGAGCCAGAAGGTGGTGAGTAAGGGCAGCCTAGATTTACTTTGAATTTCTGATTGATCGTTGGCCTTGGATATCCAGTCCTTGGCTAATCATTTGGTTAGGCTTGACTTATCGGATCCCAGCAGAGTTCTTGCCAGTGTTGAGGTTTGCTCTACTCTAGTTGATCAGATTCAGAGCTGACAGTTTGAGGATCAGAGTTTGTGTGACCTTCGTGATCAGGTGGTTCGGGGTAAGGCCAGCCGAGATACCTTTGGTTCTAATGGGATTCTGAGGTTTGAGGGTTGACTTTGTGTTCTGAGAGTTGGTGATTTCATACAGTTTATACTCCGTGAGGCACATTGTTCCTGATACTCAGTTCATCTTGGCACATCAAAGATGTATAGATATCTGATGTAGCTTTACTGGTGGGGTGGTATGAAGCGGGACATGGTAGAGTTTGTATATCGGTGCTTGAACTATCAACAGGTAAAGTTTGAGCATATGAGACCGGGTGGTTTGATGCAGCGTCTTCCCATTCCTGTGTGGAAGTGGGAAGGTATTACTATGGACTTTGTTGTTGGTTTGCCTCACGCTACTCGGGTGTTGGACTCCATTTGGGTGATCATTGATAGTCTAACTAAGTCAGCACATTTCTTGTTGGTTCAGACTTCCTACAGGGCAGAGAGGTTAGCTCAGATATAAATTCATAAGATTGTACGATTGCACGGCGTCCCAGCTTCTATCATTTCAGATCGCGGCATTTAGTTTGCATCTCAGTTCTGGAGAGCTATACAGAGGAATTTGGGTATGGAGGTTCAGCTAAGTACTGCTTTCCACCCTCAGACAGATGGCCAGTCCGAGAGGACTATTCAGGTCCTGCATGACATGCTTTGAGCTTGTGTTCTTGACTTCGGAGGTTCATGGGATCAGTTTATGCTATTGGCTGAGTTTGCGTATAATAATAACTTTCATTCGAGCATTGGCATGGCAACTTTTGAGGCTTTGTATGGTAGGCATTGTAGATCACCCATTTGTTGGTTTGATGGGTTGGAATCCAGACCGCAGGGTACAGATTTACTTAGAGATTCCTTGGACCGAGTCTATTTGATCCAGGACAGGCTTAGAGTAGCCCAGAGTAGACAAAAGACTACACTGATCGTAGACTTCGTGCCTTGGAGTTCAGTGTTGGTATATGGTTTTCCTCCGAGTATCGCCCGTGAAGGGCGTGATGAGATTTGGTCGGCGGGGGAAGCTTAGCCCAAGGTTTATTGGGCCGTTTGAGATTCTACAGAGGGTTGGTAGTGTTTCCTATATGTAAGCCTTACCTCCGATGTTTTTAGCTATTCACCTAGTTTTCTATGTTTTGATGTTGCGCCGGTATGTGCTTGATGAGTCTCATGTGTTGCATTGGGATTCTGTTCAGTTGGATGAAAGTTTATCATTTATTGAGGAGCCGATAGCTATTCTGGCAAGAGATATCAAGACGTTGAGATCTAGGGAGATTCCAATTGTGAAAGTGCAGTGGAGGCATCATCTCGTCAAGGAGGCTACCTAGGAGACCGAGAGTTAGTTGGGTGCTCAGTATCCACAGTTGTTCAAGCCTTTAGGTACTCCCTTCTTCTTGACTTTCAAGGATGAAAGTCTTTTTAGTAATGGATGTTGTGATGACCCTTCCGATCATCTTTGCGTTTTCGCATTTACTGCACTGTTAGAGCCTTCCTATAGCGGCACCAAGTCATTTATGGCTTACTGAGACCAGTAGTTTGGTGCCCTGGTCGTTCATTTGGTTGTTTTAGCCATTCGCCTATTTTAGAGCTTTAAACTTAGAATTCTGACAGTTCCGTTAGCTCCGGAGTGATGAGTTTGGTCTAGTTGGACCATTATTTGAGTCCTGAGAATGTCTGATGTGGGGTTTGTGTTATTTTCTCAGTTTTCAGGCTATTTGCATCTGAAAGTGTAACTTCGGGTGACTTTTGATGATCGGAGTGTCGTATTCAAAATCCGATGATTCCATCAGCTCTGGATTATTGAGTTTCAGATAGGAAGATGGTTGGTTCGGGTTCCGGGTGAGTCAGACTCATTTCGAGCCTTTGAGTTTCTTTTCGTTAGTATTGACTTGGGTCAATATTTCTCCGAAATGACCTCGTATGGAAGTTTTGTCAACTCCGTTGAGTTTGGAACGTCATTTCCACTCTATTAGCATTATTGGTTTTTAATATCGATTTCTGATTGTGCTCGGAATGCCCCGTCGAGTTTTTTTAAAATTGCAGAAAATCAGCTGCGGCCAGCAACTATAAATAGCTGGAAATTCATTTTTTCCAGCCACTTCTCCTCATTTTTCTCACTCTAAACTCATTTTTCTTTCTACCAAAATTGCTCTTGATAATTTATAATCCTTGGGGAATCAATTTCTTGCAGATTTTCCGTGTTTTTCCGATTCTTGGTAAGTCATCTTCCCCACTTGTCCTTTTAGCTTCCCTTGAATTTTCTTAATTTCCTCCATTGTTGATCCTACCAAAAGCTTGGAAATTCTTATGTAGTGGCTGCCCCTAGCTCGTTCATGTTTCATGGAAGTAAAGGATTCTCCGTCTCGTCTTGAAATTCCATCTTTGTGGTAAGTAATTCTTGCCCAATTTCCGTTTTTATTTTCGAAATTTCCATTTTTTAATCCCCAACTTGTGCGGGCTTTTTTGGTTCCCTTCCCTTGTCCAATTGTGCTCAATTTTGGAGCATGCCTTCTTGGCATTGTTGGAGTCATCGTGCTTGTTTTCATTTTTGGTTGTGTTGTGGGCCCCGCGGGCCCACTTTTGACCCGGATATCAACCCGACTATAATTGTAGCAAAATGGGTATCATTAGACTAGTCTTAATATTTCATTCTTAAATTTGATAGTTTGATTCTCGTTCGGAGCTTCTCGGAGCAGCTCAGCCTCGAATATCGTTGTTCCTGCAACTTGTCGTCGGACGACAGGTAGGTTACAACTTAACTCCCTAGACTTCACATATATTGGGTAAAATTGTACTAGTTGGCATCCTTGGATTGAGTTATTAGGTTGGTACCACAGACCTTGACCTCTTTTCCATGATTCGTCCTATTTCTTTCCTCCGTTGTGTGTAGTATTCCTATTAGTTGATATATTTATTACCCTTGTGACCTCGTGAGGTCTTGTCGACTCTGGAACATAGAAGGTGGGATTATTGGGAATGTCCGCGAGTCCCGGATATAGAAACATTCTTCTAGGCTGGTTATGCTTGTTGAGTAGCTTCAGAGCCTGTGCAGGGCTGTTAGGTTGATTGTGAGCTGCCGGACAGCTATTTGGGTTGATCATATCAATTCCATGCATATAAAGAGGTTTATCCATGTTTTATTACTGTTTTTGTCTTTGGGTCTACGAAAACTGATTTTCTAAACTTTGCATGGCCTCGAGGGCCCGTTTTTGATAAAATTGTATTTGGAAATGATTTGACTTGATACGTGGATCTTCTTGGGATAAAAGAAGGTTAAAGATATGATTTTATCATAATTTACTACTATTGCTAGACTCGACCGGGTTAGAGTGCTAGCTGAGTTTCCTTACTGATTTGAAATGATATCATGCTCGGTCGGGTCTAGCATCTGAGATGTTTTTACTACTGTTTTAGACCCGATTGTGCCCGGGCACCCTTGTAAAGGTTTTTGAGACATATGTTTCACTGTTTTAGTCCTAGACAGGATCTAGGCATACATATTTGAGACTTAGGCACTGGCTTGAACCCGAACTCAATTCCGGAGGACATGTTTTAATTCTGAGTTTTAGTATGGGGTCCGGGACCTCCATGGACCCTGCTGCTCTGAGCCTGAGGTTTTGGGTTGCGTGTGTCGGGGGAAGGGTATACGGTGGAGTAGAGGTATATGGGTTGTGTCCTTCCATAGAACCTGCCTGCTAGGCCCGATCGGCACCAGAGGAGGTACATACAGAGGTTCTATTTCACCCTGAGGTTTTCCTGCATCATATCATTCATTGTTTGAGATACCACCCTTTCTTGCTGTGTGTTGATTATACGCTCCGGTAGTATGGAATGTCGGAGGGTTTGTTTTCACTTTATTGTGTTCCTCGGTTGTATGGGCGGCCGTGGGATTGTAGGTAGACTCTTGTTACTTTATTCCGATATTGTTCCATGTTACAGTCGAGTATGAGTATGATTATTGTAAGGTTGTGAGTTCCATGATTGAGTTTGTATGACTAGATTGGGTATTAACTTCTGTATGTCGAGCATGTCTACCTTTATTCTTCTCTCCTATTTCGTTATACTTGAGGTGACTGGTATACCACCCATTGGTAGTACTTATTCACATGTATACTATTTTGCGAGGATCCCAGGTGAGTCGTCCTTACTTTCACCTGTGCCTGTTGTGTGTATATATTCTATTTTCTAGCCTTGTATGTTGCCTTCTGTTGTCTTCCCTCTGGGCTAGTTCCTGTGTACGTTTTCATTGATTTCTGTGACTGTTTGTTTCTACCTTGTCTGCTATTGCTCTTTTACTTTATATGTGCCCAGTCGGTCTATGATACTTATTGGGGACCTTATGCTTAGCATTTGGTGCTCACCCTACCCTCTAAATCTTCTGGTGCAGATCCTATTGTGGTCATCGCTGATAGAGCGCCAGAGACTCGTGCGGGGTGCTATTTTTGGACCATCCAGGCTGACAGTGAGCTCTTGGCGTTCAGATCTTGACTTAGTTTATCTTTTGTATATTCTGTACTCTGTCACTACTCGGAGACAGCTTGTGTGTATGTATATTTCTTTTGGACCCTTGTACTCCTTATGTAGTTCAGGCTCCTATACGCTATGACACCAGGTTTTGGAGTTTGTTTAGTTTCCACTTTTCATATATGTTATCCTTGTTATCTATTTTCTTTATCTTTTTTCCTTGCTTCTGCTATTTTACTTGCTCTTCCAATTAAACTGATAGAAGGTAGTCCATTACTAATCGTTCCGGGCTATGGGGATTAGTTCGCCTACTCGGGGGTTGTAGGTGCCATCATGACCAGGAAATTGGGTCGTGACAGTATTACTTACCTATGAGTTTAACCAAATGCAACAACTTTTTCTTAGACATTATATTACTATTAAAAAGTATGTTAAATACATATAAAAATTTAATTGGGAATATAATGATTAAGACAAGCTATGAATTTGATGTCAGTTCAGAGAACTCATAAACGTCAAATCATAGCTCTTTATTTATACTTGTCCAAATATTTTTGTTATTTGTAATCCTTCTCGAATCTTAATTATTGACTCTTATTTGATATTATCATGTTAACACATGTTTCATTTTTACTTGTTGAGAGTGGTCCATTGATACATATCAATTATTGGCTCTTGACTAAATTTGAAGATTTGCGAGTATAATTAAACTATTAATTTTACTAGAATACCCTTCAAATTACAACTAATTATAATTTCACTTGCATTTTAAATATTGAAGTTTAAAATTAGCTTGCAAATACGCAGAGGCGGAGTATGAATTTGAAGTTCATGGTTTTAAGATTTTAGTTTTTTCTTAAAGTTACTGAGTTCGAAATTAATAATTTGAACGTATTCAATTGATTTTTTAAAGACAAATATAAGATTTGAACCAAAGCTATTGGGTTCGGCGTAATCCGTATGCCACACTCTATCTCTATCCCTATAAATATGAAAGTTGTTATTTGCAAAACTGAAATGATTTTTATTGTCAAATATAATTACGGAGCCAAAACTTTTACCAGTGAGAGTAAAATATGAATAAATAAATACAAGTTAGAGAGGTTCAATATGTATATAAGGCATATACGAATAAAAAATATTTTATTTATCTATGCATTGTATTTTTCTCATCAAAGGGATCTCTAAATGTACCTCTATGACAAGGATGACTCCATCATTGATCGAACGATAATTCTCCATTACACAAATTCATATAACTTATCTTAAAGACATTGATATTATTCTATATCAATGGATGAACGGAAGCCAAGTTTGCAGGCAACTTCAACTCGTAGGTCACTTTCCCAATCCTCCTCAAGATTTTGTAGGGGGCAATATATCGGGGACTAAGCTTCCCTTTCTTCCCAAACCACATGACACACTTCATAGGAAAAACCTTCAAAACTACCCATTCATTCACACTAAACTCCAAGTCTCTTCGCCTCACATCAGAATACGACTTTGAGTCTCGGTCAAACGGAGGGAGCATTTCATGACAAATTTAAGAGATATTTAATTCTTTTTTTAAAATTTATCCTTGATATATTCCGAATTTAATGTACAAATTTAATGATTATACAAAAACCCGAACAAGGAAATTAAAATCCCAATGCACAAATTTAGGTCTCATTTGTTTTCATCTGAATACACATATGAATTATTAAGAGGTCACTTGGTAGAGTGTATAAGAATAGTGCAGAATATGGTGTATTAGTAATGCTTGCATTAGTAATATTAGTATTAATTATGCTAAAAAAAATTTATGCAGTATTTGATTTGGTGTATTAAAATAACATGCATTACATAATTTCAGAAGTAAAATATATGTTACGATCCGAAATTGGGCCATGATGCGTCCTACATAACCCCCCAGTAGGCAAGGCAAGCCAACCCAAACCACGAGAAAGATAAATAAAGCAGTTTATATAAAGTAAGAGAAAGATATATATATATATATATATATATATATATATATATATATATATATAAGGGAGATAGGGTCAATAGCATATATACATATCAACTGTACTAGATATACAAAAATGACCCTAAAGTGACTAAAAGAAAAAACATACAAAAGAACCAACCCGGAGTTGATGTCACCGGTACAAAAGCGTCTAAAGTATGGAGTAGCTATACAACAGGCTATGTCTATCCAAAATATAAAACATGAGTGCATACTAGTATAAAAGAGTAAGAACCCGGTATCCGACACCCGGGGTGCCTGGAATTTAACATCAAGCTCATTAACAAATGCATAGAAGTAAAAACCCAAAATGATGCATCGAGCACCCAAAAGTGAACATTGAGCTTATCAACAATGTATAAAAGTAAAACCCAAAGTAACGCATCGGGCGCCCGAAAGTGAACATCGAGCTTATCAACAATGAATAAAAATAAGCATTTTTCCTTTCCTTTCCAAAACCAATAGTAAAACCCAATATAGTTCCCTTAAAGTCCAAAAAATCATAGTAAATCTCAAGTTTGGAACCAAAACCTAAATAATCATTCTTTTCTGTACCGATAGGCATGAGAATGCAATATGAGCAGGTCAATTTCCATGTTCAGAGAAGGTAGCACATAACAATGCAAAACAGGGTAAAACACCCTCCACTCAAGAGAACTGACCTCGAAACTCCATCCAAATCCAAGCAATGGCCTCGATCCCCCATTTACACGTACAACTGATAATAATACAAAAATAATGGAAAATAACAACAGAAACAACTACAAACCTCTACTCTACCTCTAAAGCTTCCTAAGAGTATACTAAGGATTCTATGCTAGCCATAACAATACTACGAGCTCCTAGACTAAGGATAATAGAAATAATTCTAATCTATAATCTGAAATGGTCAAATTAATACAAGTCACAAGATTTAAGACTAATTCTACCTAGAGTTCAACATAACATTCAAGTAACTCATAATATATAAAATCTAACTAAACTCAGTCTAGGAAAGTAAACTGTAACCTACCTCGGGGATGAACCTCAAACATGAACCGTCACTCGTGTGCCTTCTCCTTATGAATAGCCTTAGCAAGCTACCATGCTATCAAGAACACAACTCAGGTGTAAAGATCAGAAGAATGACACCCATATTTCTATACGAAAATTTAGGCTAAAAATTGGGTCAAAAAATGACCCTCAGGGACTGCACAATGAAACAAAAAATAAAATTCACAATTTCATTCTCAATGGGTCAAGGAACCCATACTCAAAAGTTGAGCGTGAACCGAACTCGTTTTGGGGTTCAAACAGCCCCGAGGTCCCATTAGTTCAAGGGAAACAAAAAGGGATAATTAAGGATTTGGGAGGCAGAAGCTTACCAATTTAACGTGCATCTATGTACCACGAACTGGAATTAAGAACACCACCAAGATTGGGGATGAACCAGGAGAAAAATAGAGGTTTTGAGCGAATATTAATGGAAAAATAAGTTGCAAAGTGTTGGAGAAGAGCTAGAAATTTGTGAAGTGGCCAGCTTTATAGCTGCCAGCGCCTAGGAGAAGAGGCGCCCATGCATGCATAAGCGCGGGCACACCACAATGCCCTGGCTCCGCAGGAGCTGTCGTGCCATAGCGCCCAAAGCACCGCAGGTGCGCCGCCCTGCTAGCCCAGGCATACACGCGGTGCACACAGGCTAATGCAGGAACGCCACCATATGTATGGTCGGGTGCCCGCCTTGGCGCCATTCCAGCAATCAACTGTTGCAATGCCAAGCTTTTAGCGAAATTTGAAATGGATGGACCCTCAGGAATGCATCTGGGGTCCCGTAAATAAAAACGAGCTGAGCTATTCAACTGAAAATGGCATTTTAGACTCAACAGAATTTAAAAAAAAATCAATGTTAGTCGATTTAATAAAAAATGGACCCCGTGCCCAAAACCAACTATTGGCCAACCATTACCAACATGAAACCCAAAGGCCAGAAACAAGTTCGGAAGCCTCGGGACCTAAAACAAAGGTTTCTCTAACCTAAAGTCAACATTCCGGAGCTAAAATCACTGACGAAATTTTCATGTGAGGCCGTCTTCTTTGAATGTTGACCAAAGTCAACCCCACAAGCCTAACTAGCCTGAAAACACAAAAAAAAACACAAAACCAAACCGAAAGCACCCAAACCCAGACAAACGGTCTTACTAGAACAAAATCCCCATTCTAGAGCCAACAGAACTGTCAAAATTTGATTCTGAGCACATTTACAAAAAAAGTTGACCAAAGTCAAAGATTTCCTATGTTCAAGTTCTTAAACAGGGAAATGGCCATAACGACCTAATGAACAGCCCGAGCATCAAACCGTCAGTCTCGGCAGGTCATAAATGACATGTAGCCACTAAGGTGAAAGCTCGGAATATGAAAAAAGCACGAAAAATAGAAAATAACCTAGAGGGTCATTACAACATCCACTACTAAAAGTAAGAATCGGTTCCAAACTTGAGATTTTTTAAAATTGAACCTAGAGCTACTACTCTTTCATGACCCAAAACTAGGCCATGATAGCGTCTGAATAACTCCCCAGTAGTCAAGCCAACCCAGACCATGTGAAAGATAAATAAAGAAGTTTATATAAGGAAAGCGAAAGATATATATATATATATAAGGGAGATAGGGCCAATATCATATATATATATATATATACTAACTGTACTAAATATACAAAAATAGTCCTAAAGTGACCAAGAAGACAAAACATACAAAAGAACCAACCCGGACCTGGTGATACCGGTACAAAGCGTCTAAAGTACGAAGTAGCTATACAACAGGCTTTGTCTATCCAAAATACAAAACATAGATAAAAATGATAGATGGAGAGACATGTAAGTCTCCAACACGCGAGGAGCTCATCGCAATCCAAACTGCAATAGGCCTCAAATAATGAGACGATCAACAAAAGTGTCTCGTACTAGATGTTGCATCAAAAAAAGTGATACGCTCAAATTACACCTCCAAAAGAAGCATAAAGTGGTTTCTGTTCAAATATAGAACCTAACCAAGGTTAGGGTCGATCCCACAGGGAATATGGTAGGATCTTGTTCAACTGTATGTATTTGCGCTCTTAGCTGGATTACTTCCCTAGGGGGAGGGTTTAAGTAATAATTAATGATTGTAAGTTAATAAGTAACCAGTAATCAACAAGTATCAATATTGTTGTGATTCAGAGAGAAGATGGATTAGGACTGTGTTCCCATGAGTTCATAACGATGTAGGCATTGTACTAGTAATCTAATCTAGTTCTTAGCATGCAAGATCATTAAGTTAGGTTCACCTAAATTCTTTCTCCCTTAGATAGATGAATTTCACCATGCAACATGGTCCATCTACGGGTGTATACTTTATTAAACCTTACCTTTTCTCCCAGATTAGCTCAAATAACCAACCTTTTTCCCAATCATTATCTCCTTGGTCTGACAAGTAATAATAAAGCGAGTTCTAACATTTGCAACCGTTAAAAAGCAATCAAAGCAAAGGGAAGAACAATACATGCACAAACACCGTCCTAGAGTTGCTAAGTACTTTGCCTACTTTGTTAATCCATCATGGTTCCCACAACCCTAGTTGTGAATTTAGCTACTCATGTTCATAAACAAACAATCAGAAGTTTTTGAAGCATTCATGATCATATACTTACAAGAACAAGTAAAGAAATTCGATAACTTGAATAATTGAAGAAGAAATCAAGAATCAAGAACTATTGAATGTGTTAATCTCTCAAAACCAAGAACAAATCAATACATGGAGTTTACGAATATATTTCCTACAAATTATAGAGTGTAAAACATAAAAGAAAACCTAGGAAAAGTATTTATAGACATTACAAATCCTATCCTAAACAAACTAAGAGAACTGTAGTCGTCAGGGATCACAACTTTGTTGATGACCGATCGATTTAGATGATGTTTCGTAGTTTGCTGAGGTCAACCATGGTCCTAAAGAGTCGTCATTTTCTATTGTGAGAAACTACGGATCATAAAATCATTTTACGGTTCGTCAACCGACTCGTAGTTTTAGACTTCATTATTGCATCTCTCTAATAAATAACCACGATTTCCATAGGATGGTTTGAAACTACATTTCGTGTAGTGACTCGTGCTTCCTTCTCTTCTTTTTGCATGCGTGCAGTTCATCTAGTCTATTAGTAACAGGATAGGTCATGGTTTGGAACCACGACTCATAGACTGACTCGTGTTTTTTTCCCATGATTACCACAACTCACAGGACGGGTCCATGGTTCAGAACCACAGACCATCACTCCACCCATAATCCCTATAGTCATCAACTTTTCAGTACAAATTTTAGTACTTTGGCTATGGAACTTGTTCTTCTGCACACTTAAAACAAACCATTAAATCTACCAACAAAATGCTAAAGAACTTGCATTAATCCTAAGTATTAAGCGTCAAAAGTAACGTAAATCCACGGCACATCAACACCCTCAAGTTAAGATTATTGCTATTCCTCAAGCAATAAGAGAAAACTGTCCTAATACGATGCTTACGCAAAAGAAAACTAGAAACCACGACAGTCATATGATTCAAATGGTTCAGCTCAAACAAACACCCCCTTCCTTCTTAGTACAAGACAAGTCAACAAGTTATCATTTATCAAAAGAATACAAGAGGATCCATGGGTGACATTACACTATCAATAGACAAACTAGCATACACAACTGACACTTACACTAATAGTCAGCGATCGGTGTTACTCTAGTGCCCTCACCACAAAGAAGTCCCAATTACATAATAGATCGATTAAAATATTAGATTGAACTAGAACACTAACACTCATAAAGAGATTCAAGCAATGCATGGGCAATACCATAGGCTTGCCCTTATTTTCTGTGCCTCGGTTTTCGAACAGTTGGGCTAGGATCACTGTAGGACTTTACTCGTCTTATAACGTAGGCTTGGGGACGGGTATGGTATATTTGGAAAATAGTGACTAAGCCCTCCTTGACACTATATATTTCTTCCACTTTTCAGACCAACTATTTCTTTCCTCCCTTATGCTCCCTTTTCTATTCTTTTCTTTTTCATCAAGTGATGGGCGCGACTTTTATTTCAAATCAACTTCTTTTTCGTCATATTTTTTCCTTCTTTTTTTCTTTTCTCTTTTTTTTTCTTTTAACACATATGACATACCCGTTATCTTTCTTTTTACTCACCAACCTTTTCTTTTCATACCTCATACTTCTAACTTACCTCCACAGTAGCCACCCGCAACTTAGGCGATTTGCCTGATTTGAGGTACGCAATGTCTAAGGAGGGACCAGGACAAAACTTAAGGTTCATAGAAAATAGGGAAGGTGAACAGGCTAGACAACAAAAAGGGTCAATTTCGACTCAAAATCAGGGATCAAAGGATATTCAATTCATTTGGACGGTCACTTAGGCTAAGTAGACTATTTCAAGAACGGTCTATGATCCTTTACTAACCAACTATCCTATAGCCTAGGCAAGACTAACCGGGAAAGTTCTAGATTGACACACAATGCAAGAACAATACAAATGTAGCTCACACGCTCATGGCACCGAGTCAAACAAACAATTTTTATCTTATCAAGTTCATGCCGTAGCTTAATCTATTCATCACAATGATAATCATAATCTCAAGCACAGATCCATAGCAGTTAGTCTATCAAAATGGTAATATGTCACACATAAAATTTGGAGGGGTCTCCCTTTTTTTGATCAAAATCAATTTCAAAATTAGGTCATAGACTGTACTATGCTCCTATTCTTCTTTTACTACACACAACCTATATGCTGGTTCAATATAAATTAAAAAAATCCTTAGAGAAAGAACACAGCAAGAAAATTCCAAGTATGCGGGTACCTTGTAGGTACCCTCATGGGTTGCCTCCCAAACAGCGCTTGATTTAACATCGCGACATGACACGAGTTAACTTGGCTACACAGACTTTGCCAAAGACACCCATCAATAACACACAGACTAGCTGCCCCACCCCACAAAAAAGATATGCATTGTCCCCAATGCACTAAAAATATCTAAAACAAGGGAAGCAAGATATACTTGTGGTGCCTAAGCGCGGTCATCATGTAGTAGTCGGGCCCGATGGATCAATGCCTGATTTTTTCTCACTAACAGAGGCTATCTCAGCAGTTCTCTTAATATCAACAGCTTCCCAAGCAGCTTTATCACCGGTCTCTCCCGCAATAGGGTCTGAAGAAATTTTTTCCATGGAACACACAACACAACTTCCCAAGCCACCAGTACCAATAGCATTAATGCAGATTTGCTGGATGGCTCTGGATTCTTTAAGAACCTCCTTTTATTTCTTTCTCCTCTTCTTCTCAGCTCTATCTTCCTTACGCTTCAATGATTTCAGGCTCAATGAGGCATCCTCTCCCTTTTCCCGAATCTTCTTATCTTTTCTCTTCCTTTTTTTATAAGCTCAGTTTTAGGAAGCTTATTGTCATCCTTACCCTTATCATGAGTAGTTCAGGTTGGTTTAAGAGGAGGGGAATATGCAAGCAAGTCAATGAAAGAATCATCCTCTGCATCCACAATAGGAGAAATCTGAATATATGGAACAATCGACACCTGTTGCTTTTGTATGGCATCAATGTCAGCTCGAGTTTTTGCACGCTCAATCAATATAGCAGCAAGGTTCAGAACAGTCATATTTCGCAGCCGCTCATTCACCCAAATCTCTATGCCATCCAAATAGTCATTGATCCTATCAATAGAACTTTGAATGGGAGCAACAACATCATCTATCTCTTTTCGGTTCAATAGTTTTACAGAGTTAGAGAAGCGTTTAATCTGCTTATCTGCATGAAATGCTACTTTAGCTACCTTGCTAAAAATCTCGCTAGTGAAGAGGACAGAAGGCCCCTAATCATTGGGTAGGGTAGAATGATCTCATGTAGATGGGCCAAGTGCAGCGGTTGAAAGAGTAGATGTAGGGGAATCATTCTCATCAAATACAACCAAAGCGCCATCTGGCACATCTCTTCTTGGCTTAGGAAAAATAGTACTTCCGAATGCGGCAGAATTGGCTCTACCCCTTTACATAGGGTTAGCCATATCCCGAATCAGAGAAATTTCCTTAAAACTAGTGGCCTATAAGATCCTATCAACTCCCACAATTTTAGGCACCTCGGCTGCTTGACATAACTGAGTGATGAGGAAAGGAAATATGAGGGATGTTGATGCTCACAAATCATTCCCTTTAAGTTCGTCCATAATGATGCAAGCAATAATAATGTCATATCGGGACATGATGGCTGTAACAAAAATTGCTCGGTCTAGAGTCAATGTGTTATCGGTAGAATTTGTACCAACCGATGTCAAACCACGGACTACCAAAACTTACCTGCCATGCTCAATGATGCCTTTGTGATTTTCAAGATCTTGGCCATCAGCCACGGTGGGTTTCTATCAGTAATAACCGAAGCAAGCCACCTAAGAGGTGTTTTCTTATGTTGTGCTACTCTAAGCGGGCATCCTTGTCTAGCTGAGTTGTTGGTGCCACATATTTCGGGAAATATATAAAGTTCTAGATGGTGCGCTCTGAGATGTCAACCAGGATCCCTCATACTTGCACTCTATCTAATGCCTGTTGCATCTTTGGATTCTTTTCTTTTTCACACATGTTTATCAAGGTGGTAGCACAAACCGCATAGAACTCCTGGACAAGAATCGGGTTATAAGGACCACCCTGTGGACTCATCTACTGGAACCCATAGTGATCATACAACTCTTTAATGTCATCCATATTGTTCAAAGCAACAAACCTCACCTCAACTTCTTCATGTGTACTGCATTGTGGGTGAACTTTTTCATTTAATGCCAAGCCCTCATGAACTAACCTGAAGGTGCCCTTTATGACCTATCTCACTCTATCCCGAACTTTGGTAGTTTTGCATCTGAATGTATGAGCAATAGGGATGGTCTCATCAGGTTGAGTTTCTGTTGTGGCAAGACCCTCATTATTGGATTTTTGAGCACTCTCACTAGTACTATGGCTAGCACTCTCTGAGGTTGACCCTGAACCTGAATCTTTCTTGCTGCCCGAAGCTGTATTCTCTAAGGCTGACCCTGAACTGGCATATTTCATACTTCCTGAAGTTGTAGCCTCTCCAGTTTTAGACTCGCCAATACTGCTCTCCTGAGGTGATGAACCAGACTCACCCTCTCCTTCTTCAGACTGAGGAGGGGTGGTCTGTGCTTGGACCTTTGCTCTCTGTCTAGTGGTTTGAGGTACTGCTTCTGTATCAGAGTCTATAGTATATACTTCCTCGAATCCACTTTCCTCCAACTCAGAGGACTCATCTCGAATTTTTCATTTTTTTCTAATAGCATCCTCTGAGTCTTGTGCTGCTACCTTGTTTGGGTTGCTCTTTGGTGGCATGGTACCTGCGGGGTAGAGTTGGTTAGTACATATTATCAAAGTAAAACAAAACTCAGATGTTGCAGGCATAATCCATGAATTGTTCCATTGCCAGTAGAAGCAGACTATGCCTCATAAGCTAATTCGTGGTTTCAGTCACCATCTTTAGCATCAAGAACTATGACCTACATGACAAATCGTGGTTCAGAACCACAGATCCATCCTGTAAGTCATGGTTATGATTTTGTAGGTCAGTATTTTTACATTTTTTGTTCCAGGGACCATGAGTCATATGACGGGCCATATTTTGGAACTATGGTTCATGCTGTGAGTCATGGTTCATTCATCAGAAGCTAAAATATGGGAAATCTATTGTACGAGTGGATTTATGGTCCATAAACTGAATTATGATCCGTAGATTCACTCGTAATCACTGAGAAACCATTTTTTATTCAATCAAAAACTCCCTCCTTCTTAGTTTTAAATAGTTTGTTCAATTCCTCCACCAAAACCTCCAAATTATTAAAGTTCGTGCCTACTACACACTACATATCTATCACATATTCATCTAGGGTTGCATAATTTTGAGTTTAAGTCAAAACATGAACACTAGCCTCGGTTTGATTTAAGAAAGAGAACTTAGAGAGAAGAAAAAGAACTTACCTTTGATGATCGAGTTCTTTTCTTGTCAGAAGAGCAAATTGAAGTGATAGATTCGTGTGTGCAATACGTAGGATTACTTTATTGAATTTATGGAAGAGTTTGAGTTGAATTGGGAGTGAAAGAGGGAGTAATTTTTGTTCATTCCTTTTTTTTAAAATGGCGGTTTGCCTTAGGAGAAGGGGAGAAGAAGTAACAAAGGTGGGTCAGGTTTGTATTTTAAAGTTTTAGCTGAGCCACGACCCAACTTGTTTACTGTACCTGGGACCTAAGAGTGAAAACTATTGTTCTTCATTTGACATGACGGTCCATAGTCCCACTCATGGTTCTATGTTCTAGCCTTACCTGTCGCCAAAAAATGACAACAGCGTATACGGTCCATCATTTGAAAGCACGAACCATCCTATGCATCATAGTTAGTTCCATCAGAGGCCTATCAGTTTTGCTCTAGAAACCACGAGTTGGTCTACGATCCGTATAACCTATTCACGGACCATGAACCCATTCGTGATTTCTGGAGGTTCCTGCATTTGTATTCTTTTCTTTTCATCTGCACATAAAACAAACATTAGTCTTGGGTTTCCTCCCAAGCAGCGCCTGATGTAACATCGCGGCATAACGCATGTCACTTGAGTACTTGGACTTTATCAAGTTTCCTCATGGTTTTCCTCCTATGTAGCACCTAATTTAATGTCGCAGCACGATGCAGGTCACTTGATTACTCAGGCTTTATCAAGTTTCTTGGTTACTAAAACTTCACCAAGAGTCCAAACTTCAATGGCTTTAAGCTTCTATACAGAGCCCAAATAAGACTTTATACGCTGACCGTTTGCTTTGAACCTCTTGCCCTCATAATTTCCAAGCTCTACGGTACTATGTGGGAATACTTGTACCACTTTGAATGGTCCAATCAACTTTTACTTTAACTTTCCAAGAAACAAGCAGAGTCTGGAATTGAACAGCAAGACCAAATCACCCGGCTGGAAATCTCACTTCTCAATCTTTCAATCATGGTACAACTTCATCTTTTCTTTGTACAAGGCTGAACTTTCATAGGCATTGAGGCAAAACTCATCTAACTTATTTAACTGCCCAAGATGCTTTAATGATGCTACGAACCAATCCAGATTCAATTTCTTCAATGCCCACATGGCCTTATGCTCAAGCTCAACCGGTAGATGACATGCTTTCCCAAATATAAGTCGATATGGTGACCTAACTATTGGTGTCTTGTATGCAGTCCGGTACACCCACAATGCATCATCTAATTTCCTAGACCAATCCGTCTTATTTGTATTCATAGTCTTCGACAGGATTGACTTTATCTCGCTATTGGAGACCTCAGCTTCCCCACTAGTCTGAGGATGATAGCGGGTTGCAACTTTGTTTTTCACTCCATAGTTCTCAAGCAAAGCACAAAACAACTTATTGCAAAAGTGAGAGCCTCCATCACTAATAATTGCCCGTGGTGTACTAAATCTGGAAAAGATTTTCTTTTTCAAGAATGTTGTGACACACATTCCTTCATTACTGGGAAGTGCAACCACCTCCATCAACTTAGATATGTAATCAACAACCACTAATATGTACCGCATCCCATTCGACATCACAAAAGGACCCATGAAGTGAATACCCTATACATCAAATAGTTCAACCACAAGGGTGGGAGTGAGAGGGAGCTCATGCCTCCTTGATATACCACCTTCTTTATAACACCTACTGCAAGACTTTGCAAAATCATGGGCATCCTTGTGGATGTTCAGCCAATAGTAGCCGCATTGCAAGATCTTGTGAGCAGTTTGAATCCCGGTATGATGCCCCCCAACAGGGGATGAATGGAAAGCCTCTAATATATCCATCATCTCAGCTTCAGGCACACATCTACTGATCATGGTATCAGAACATACACGAAACAGGAATGGCTCCTCCCAGAAGAATTTCTTAACATCAAACATGAACTTTCTTTGTTGGTTGAAAGACATATCAGGAGGTACCACATCACTTGCCAACTAGTTGGCAAAGTCTGCAAACCATGGAGTCAAATCTTGGGAGGCAGCTAATACTTGCTTGTCTGGGAACCAATCATCAATCTCTTGCTCATCATTAAGCTTCAACATCGCTTCTTCCTCTAATTGTGACAAGTGGTCTACTACCTGATTTTATGTACCTTTCCAGTCCTTAATCTCAAAGTCAAATTCTTGTAGCAGCAACACCCATCTAATCAATCTAGGATTAACATTCTTCTTTTCCATGAGGTACCTAAGAGCTGCATGGTCAGTATGCATAATTACCTTAGTGCCAAGCAAATAAGATTTGAATTTCTTGAATGTAAAGACCACAACAAGTAGCTCTTGTTCTATCACAATATATTCTTTTGAGTAAGATTAATTGTTTTGCTAGCTTAGTAGATGGGATGAAGAATCTTTTCGCGTCTTTGGCCTATGACTGCTCTTAGCGACACTCCACTAGCATCACACATAACCTCAAAAGGCTGAGACCAATCAAGTGAAACCATAATGGGCGCGGAGATCAACTTTTGCTTAAGGCATTCAAATGCCTTCAGACATGCATCATCAGAAACAAACTTCACTTCCTTCTCCAATAATTTGCACAAGGGATGTGCAATATTAGAGAAGTCTTTTATGAACCTGCGATAGAAACCAACATGCCCCAAAAAGCTTCGGATACCCTTCACAGAAATTGGTGGAGGAAATTTTTCAATCACCTCTATCTTTTCCTTGTCGACCTTAATACCCTTCTTGGAAATCCGATGGACAAGCACTATACCCTTTTTGACCATGAAGTGACACTTCTCCTAATACAGAACTAGGTTGCACTCCTCACATATTTTCAGAGTATAGCTCAGATGAGCCAAACAATCGTTAAAAGAGTCACCAATTATAGAAAAATCATCCATGAACACCTCAATAGTATCCTCCACCATATCTGAGAAAATCAACATCATATCATTGGTGCATTGCATATCCCAAATAGCATCCTCTTGAATGCAAACGTCCCATATGGACAAGTGAAAGTGGTCTTCTCTTGGTCTTCACGAGCAATCGAAATCTGATTGTATCCTCAATAACCATCAAGAAAACAGTAGCATCCTGTACTAGTAAGGCAGTCAAATATCTGATCCATGAACAACATCATAAAATGGTCTTTCTCAGTCCAAGCATTCAGTTTTCTGTAATCCATGCATACACGCTAGCCTGTGACTGGTCTCAATAAAATTAACTCATTCTTAGAATTTAGGACCACAATAATTCCAGCCTTTTTAGGCACATATTGAACCGAGCTCACCCACTTACTATCAGCAATAGGGTAAACCACACCCGTATCTAGCCACTTAATGATCTCCTTCTTGAAAACCTCTTGCATAGGCTGATTCAACCTATGCTGGTGCTCAATATTCGAAATGTAATCTGGCTCTACCTTAATTTTATACACACAAATTCCAGGCAGAATCCTAATAATGTCAGTAATGGACCAACTAATAGCCCTCTTGAACTTTTTCAAAATAGAAATCAAAGCTTTAACCTGCCCTTCATCTAAGTCAACAACAATAATCACTGGAAAGGTGTCATTAGCTCCTAAGAACACAAATCAAAGGTCAGAATAAAGTGCTTTGATCTTCTAGACCGAAGGCTCCTTAATAGATGGTCTAGCTGGTGGGTTTTGTCGATTGTTTAGGTCCAAATCAAGCTTCTTCGAAGCATAAGTGTACGAACCCATACCGGAAAGTGCTTCTACTAGATCATCATACTCATCAATATCATCTCTGTCAAAATTCATAATAACTGTTGCAAGTGCTTCAACCCCAAGTCTCTCTTCAACAGGCACTATTAGTTGCTCCTTATCAACCATATCTATCACTGATATTACGTACATGTCATTATGTTGTTTCATATACTGGCAGACATTGAAAGTTACTACCTCATCATTAAGTCTGAATTTCATCTTCCTAGTATCCAAGTCAACTAAAGCACATCCGTTGGAAAGGAATGGGCATCCCAATATGATGGGAACATTAAAGTCAACCTCACAATAAAGGATCAAAAAGTCTACAGGGAAGATGAAAGTGTCAACTTTCACAAGTACATGATAAAGAATTCTTACTGGTTTTTTCACGGTGCGATCTTCCATAAGAAGCCGTATTATATTCAGTTTAGGGGCTCCTAAGCCCAACTATTTGAACAGAGCTAGCGGTATCAAATCGATACTAGCACCCAGATCACACAATGCTTTCGCAAAATAGAATGCTCCAATCATGTATGGAATAGTGAAAGCTCCAAGATCCTTCTTTTTCTGTACCAGAGAACGGGAGGCTATTACACTACAATAGTGCAAATTATCAGCTTGCTCAAAATTCACTATTCACTTGTTTTGATTACCAGATCCTTTATGAACTTTGCATACCCAGGAATCTGCTCCAATGCTTCAACTAACGAAATATTCACTAAAATTTGTTTCAGCATGGAGATAAACTTGCAATACTTACCCTCCTCATCCTTTTTGATCAATATATATGGGTAAGGTGGAGAAAGCAATGGTATTGGATTTAAGACCTGTGGAACCTCTTTGTTCTTCTCCTTGGTGGATTTGGGCTTCTTCTTAGTTGGACTTTCATTGGCACTCGTTTCTTGTAAATCAATCACAATCTCAGCATTATCTTTTTCAAGCTCGGCTGGCTCATCAACAATTATCAAAATAAGAGGATCAATAGTCTGTTTTTTGCTTTGAGTAGTCACCGCCATGTAATGCCCATGATTCTTTAGATTCTGGACTTTATTTCTAGGAAGGGTACCTTTCTGACGTGGGTTTAAGGTTCCAGATATCTGGTTCATCTATTGCTCTATTTTCTTGATAGCGATGACATGTGCCTCTACTTTCTGATTCATACCTGATATGTCAGCATGCATCTCCTTCAAGTTCCCATCAGTCGACTCCACCTTCTGCAATACCTTGGTAATCATCTCTTTGACAATTAGCTGATCAGATACTGCTTCAAGGTTACCAGGAGGGATGCACATGTTGCTTTTATCATTCTTGTAAACATTCCTCTTGTGCCAGTCACCATCCCTGTCTCTACCCCTACTCTTGTCTCTGTAGATAGATCGGTTATAGTTATCATCTCTATCTTTGTTCTGACCTTGATTTCCTTAGCCATTGGCTCAGAAACCCACCACTTAATCATTCATATAATTTTTTTCTTCATCAGAATTGTGCCCATACTGTCTCGGTGTTTTACCTTATGAACCTACAACATTCACCTTCTCCAAATTTCCATTCAGAATTTGTTTCACAATCAAATCTACAGTTGTTTGCAACCCTGTGAAACCCTGTCTAAGCTCTTGCAACTCCTGATGGTGAATGGATGTCCGAACTGCATAAATTCCTGGTGAGCTCTCAACCTCTCTCATATGCTAGGCCCTATTCATCTTTGTTACTCTATCAAGCATATCATAAGCATTGATGTAAGTATTCTCTATGAACGCTCCTCCAGTGACTGTATCAACTACTGCCTTGGTGTTTGCATTCAGTGCCCTGTAGAAATTCTCCATCAAATAATCCACTTGGATTCTGTGATTTGGTACTTGTTTTAGCTTCTTATTGAACCTAAGCCATGTTTCATACAGGGCCTCCATGGGTAGTTGCTTGAAATTTTATACCTCCTGCTTTAGCTGCAACATCCTTGATGGGGGGAGGATCCTCTCTAGAAACTGACTCCTCAGTTCCAGCCATGTGTATATTGATGCATCAGGTTGTTTCACAAGCCAAAGTATTGCTTCTCCAGTCAAAGATAATGGAAAGAGCCGCAAACTGATAGTATCTTGATCTACCCCTGGAAGATTGTAAGCCTTGCAAATCCTTACAAAGTTCTTCAAGTGCAAGTTCGCATCATCAGTAGGCTTGCCAGCAAATAATCCCTTCAGGTTGAGCAGCTGAATCATAGTGCTTGTAATATCAAACTTCGTACCAATGGGTAGTGGTGACAATACAATGGGGCATGTTGTCCCTGTGTCATCAACATCATTATCATCAAGATTGTACCGAGGGATGTGTCAGGGTTGTTGAGGTTGACGAACCCTATTCCCTCTCAGACTAACTGGATCTTGATGTATATTGCATTGGGATGCCTCATCTCTCGCAGCCTGGGCATCTAGTGCGACTTGACAAGCAGCTTCTTGTCTAGCCTATGGTGCTTGCTCAACTTGAGCATTATGTTGAGCAAGTGCAGCTGCAGCTTGCACATCTCACATAATTTAAGCATCTTCTACTGCTTTTTGCCTCTATTGTTCTTTGGCCAACATCGTGCTGTGGCCTTTTCAGGTGTCTCAAAAACTTCCTCCTTAACCATGTTTCTCGGAGTTCATGGGAGTTCAGGATCGAATAGAATCAAGGGATTTCCTTGACTCCTTGTACTGGGCATGCACAAGTGTGCAACTTGTGGAACAAAAACAAAAACAACAGAAAACGTAAAATCAGGAAATAAGGACTAATAGTCAAATAACACAATTTCTCTTAATCATAAACCATATTCCCCGGCAACGGCGCCAAAATTTGATACGCCCAAATTACACCTCCAAAAGAAGCATAAAGTGGTCGTTGTTCAAATATAGAACCTAACGAAGGTTAGAGTCGATCCCACAGGGAATATGGTAGGATCTCGTTCAACTGTGTGTATTCACGCTCTTAGCTAGCTTATTTCCCTAGGGAGGGAGTGTTTAAGTAACAGTTAATTTTTATAAATTAATAAGTATTCAGTAATCAGCAAGTATTAATAATGTTGTGATTCAGAGAGAATATGGACTAGGACTGTGTTCCCCATGAGTTCATAACATTGTAGGCGTTGTACTAGCAATCTATTTTGCTGCTTATCATACAAGATCAGTAAGTTAGGTTCACTTAAATGCTTGATCTCGTAGATAGATGAGTTTCACCATGCAACTTGGTCCATCTATCGGTGTATACTTTACTAACCTTACCTTTGATCCTAGATTATCTATTCCTGGACAAGGTGAAGCTATTAGATGAGGGTTGATAGCCTCAAATCTCCGTTGTAACCAACCCTTTTCTCATTCATTAACTCCTTGGTCCGGCAAGTAAAAATAAGGCGAGTTCTAATGTTTGCAACTGTTAAAAAATAATCAAAGCGAAGGGAAGAACAATACATGTATAAACACCGTCTTACAGTTGCTAAGTACTTTGCCTACTTTGTTAATCCCTCATGGTTCCCATAACCCTAATTGTGAATTTAGCTACTCATGTTCATAAGCAAACAATCAGAAGTTGTTGAAGCATTCATTATCTTATACTTACAAGAAGAAGTAAAGAAATTCAGAAACTTGAATAATTGAAGAAGAAATCAAGAATGAAGAACTATGAATGTGTTAATCTCTCAAAACTAAGAACAAATCAATACCAAGAGTTTACGAATATGTTTCCTACAAATTATAGAGCGTAAAACATCAAAGAAAACCTAGGAAAAGTATTTATAGACATTACAAATCCTATAGACTTCATTATTTCATCTCTCTGATAAATAACCACGATTTCCACAAGATAGATTTGTGGTCTTAAACATCAATTCGTGTAGTGACTCGTGCTTCCTGCTCTTTCTTTTACATGTTTGTAGTTCATCTAGTTTACGAGTAACAGGACAGGTCGTGGTTAGGAACCATGACTCATAGACTGACTCATGCTTTTTGCCCATGATTTGCACTCCTGATGAACTATTACCATGACTCAAAGGACGGGTCCGTGGTTCAGAACCACGGACCGTCAATCCACCTGTAATCCCTGTAGTCATCAACTTTTCTGTACAAATTTCAGCACTTGGCTATGGAACCTGTTCTCCTACACACTTAACAAAAACCATTAAATCTACCAACAAAATGGTAAAGAACTTGTATTAATCCTAAGTATTAAGCATCAAAAATGACATAAATCCACGGCACATCAATGCCCTCAACTTAAGATTGTTGCTAGTCCTCAAACGACAAGAGAAAACTGTTCTAATACGATGCTTACGCAAAATAAAACTAGAAACCACGGCAGTCATATGATTCAAATGGTTCAGCTCAAACAAACACCCTCTTCCTTCTTAGTACAAGACAAATGAACAAGTTACCATTTATCAAAACAACACAAGAGGATCCATGGGTGACATTACGCTATCAATAGACAAACTAGCATACACAAGTGACACTTACACTAATAGTCACCAATCGATGTTACTCTAGTCTCCTCACCACAAAGAAGTCCCAATCACACAGTATATAGATTAAAATCGAGAACTGAACTAGAACACTCACACTCACAAAGAGATTCAAGCAATGCATGCGCAATACCATAGGCTTGCCCTTATTTTCTATTCCTAGATTTTTGAATAATTGGGATAGAATCACTAAAGGACATTACTCGGCTTGTAACGTAGGCTTGGGGACAAGTATGGTATATTTAGAAAAAAGTGACTAAGTTCTCCTTGACACTATGTTATGTTTCTTGCACTTCTTAGACCAACTTTTTCTTTCCTCCCTTATGCTCCCTTTTCTATTCTTTTCTTTTTCATCAAGTGATGGGTGCGTCTTTGTCATGCCACAGGGTTACCCACTAGACGTAACATGGTTCTTAGAGTCACAAGTGACCCCAAACTAACCCATAGTCTGGTATATTTAAACAATTTAAAGTTAAAAGTTTATACTGTGCGGAAGCTGAAGTGGGGAAAAGCCCAAATACGTGTGAGTATATAAAATATATAAGAGAGCATAATAAGGTATGAAAAGAACACTAACAACTCAAGCTGAACTAGTCTATGTCTGAAAGACTCTAACCGAGAGGAGTTGTTGGGCCATGCCCCCAGCTAACTCTAACAATCTAAAAATTGAAATAACAAGACTGAAAGGTAACGAATGTCTATTGCCCTCAAACTAAGAGGACTCACCACTGTAGCTGCTGAGTACGGACTGGAAACCGATCTAAGCACGATCTAGATACTGATTGCCTGAACCTAAACTATAAAATGATGTAGCACAAAAGTATGTGTTAGTACTTGGAATGTACTGAGCATGCGGGATATGAACTAAGCTGAACAACATAACAACTGAACATGGAAATATATATACTGAAGCATAAATTGAGAAGTAAGCTGAGATGCAATGACCAAATAAATATCATGAGTATATCACATGCTGAAGTGAGTAACTGAATATAAGGTCAATGCAATATGAGTATGACTATGGGAGGCACTATTAACTGACATACCCCAAGTTGAGCTAACTATGGGGCCAACCTGTAACCCTGGATGGAAGATTGTTCATACCTTTCCAAGGGTATGAACAAGTCTAATGTGGATCCACTAACTGATGTCCACAAGGGACAAGGGTGTAAAGCCTAATCTGACGAGTGACCCCTTTAGAACCTACGGTGGTGCCCTAGTTCTGGGACTCAGGGATTGCTACTAAAGGTCTCAGCCTAAATTGGCGAGTGAGCCTTCATCCCTTCATTCGGTCTGTGTTAATATTACTCCCAACTGAATATAAAGCTAAAGATGCAACTGTAATACTGGATAGATTAAAACACTGATAAAATCTGAGAATGCAACATACATATACTGAACAATATGGCATTCGAATTCTGAAGCATGATTGTCTGACTAACCTGCCTAGCAAGCATAATTTATGAAATACTGAAATTAACACAAGCTAGGATTTCTGAGTTCTATACATAAAACTATGCTAATTCTCCAAGAACATGAACTAAGCATCATATAAGTGATAGCATCTGAAAAGCAAGGAAATCTCTAGGGTTTATTCCCTAGGTCTAAGTAATCATGGAGAAAAGAAACTGCAGAAATTGACTGAGTTCTAGGGACCCAGTGAGTGAAAGGAACTCATTAGTGAAAAAGGAACTCATTAGTGAAATCCACATACCTGGAGGAAGATTCTACGATTGAACCTTTAGATTTTTGGGAAGAAACTTGGAGGAAACCCTCTGCTTTGTTCTTGAGAGAAATCACTTTATTTTTGTCTGATGTTGCTAAGTTTCGTAAGATTTAGGAGTAATGAGGGAAAATAGAGTTAAAAACCCTTTAATTACTCCCAAAATGACTTAGGATCGGAGTTAAAAGAATTGGGGAAGATAAGAATGCCCCGAACTTAAACTGAAAGTTTCAGAAAAACTCACTCCTGGATGGGTCGCGTGATAGGCGTTGGACCTGTGGTGGCCTATCCACCAGGGCATTTGGATGGGGTATACCTAGATGGACCTCTGGACTATTCCCATGGGCAGACCCATAGCCCATTGCGTCGGTGATGCCCGTGGCAATTTTCCTACTGGGCAAAGGAGGCTGGGACGCTGGGGCACTGACTCCTCCTCACTGGCTGCTCGATGGCCCATCGAACAATTGATGCACGTTGGGTCCCTCATTTGGCTGCAGTTGACTTGGACTATCTCTGGACCTTTCCCACGGGGACCCCTGATGGTCCATCGTGTCCACGATGCCTGTGGGTCAGCCTGTGGGGCTTGACTGGGAATGGGATTTTCTTAAGTTTTGTTGAGCTCTAGGTTTTTAAAGCTGGTCTAAATTCTGGGGTGTTACAATATCTCCCCCTTGGGATCATTCATCCTCAAATGATTACTAAATAAGTTGAGTTTTGAGGGAAAGAGCTGCAATCCCTACCAACTAAATTCTAGAAGCTGATATCTAACTGAGTCTAGTTATACGTACATGAAAGAATGCTGAAAATACTAGAATAACTGGGAAAACATGTTTCTGAGACTGACATGCATGAGAGGAAAATTAAAGACTGGAGAGGAACCATTACCTCAAACTGAAAGACTGGAGAGGAACTATTACCTCAAACTGAAACTGGGTTAGAAGGAAAAAGGTTAGGATACTTGGCTATCATGGCTACTTCTGCTTCCCAAGTAGCTCCCTCTACGGACTGATTCCGCCATAGATCTTTTACTGAACTGACTTCCTTATTTCTCAACTTACGAACCTAACAATCAAGAATATCAACTAGAACCTCCTCATAGGTGAGTCTATCCTTCACAGCCACACTCTCTAAGGTCACTATCGCTGTCGGATCGCCACCACACTTCTTCAACAATGAATTGTGAAAGACCGAATGGACCGCTGCTAGTTCTGCTGGCAACTCTAACTCGTAAGCCACATTACTAATCCTTTTCAAGATTCTGTAAGGGCCTACATACCTGGGACTGAGCTTTACTTTCTTTCCAAATATCATTACTCCCTTCATGGGTGACACTTTCAGGAAAACCCAATCATCGATTTTGAATTCTAAGTCCCTTCTCCTCACATCTGCATAGGACTTCTGAAAACTCTGAGCTGTTTTCAATATCTCCTTGATGAGTTGAACTTTCTCCATAGCCTCATGAATTAAATATGGTCCAACCAAGGCTGCTTCACCTATTTCAAACCACCCAACAGGTGATCTGCATCTATGCTCATAAAGTGCCTCATATGGGGCCATCTAAATACTGGAGTAAAAACTATTCTTGTAGGCGAACTCTATGAGAGATAGGTCATCATCCCAACTACCCTTGAAATTGATCACACAAGCCCTCAACATCTCTTTTAAAGTTTGAATGGTACGCTCTGCCTGACCATTCGTCTGCGGATGAAATGTTGTACTAAGTTTCACCTGAGTACCAAGACCTTTCTGAAAAGACTTCCAGAAATGAGATGTAAACTGAGGACCTCTATCTGAGATGATAGACTAGGGAACCCCATGCAATATGACTATCTCGCTGATGTATAGTCTGGCATAGTCCTCCATAGAATTTGTAGTCTTGACAGCCAAGAAGTGAGCTGACTTAGTGACTTTGTCCACTATCACCCAAATGGAGTCTTGCTGTCTAAGAGTACGAGGTAAACCCGTAATGATATCCATATTGACCACTTCCCACTTCCAAGTAGGAATGCTAATCTACTGAGTTACACCTCCTAGTTTCTGATGTTTTACTTTAACCTGCTGACAGTTGGGACACTTAGCCACAAAATCTGTGATGTCCCTCTTTATGCTATTCCATCAATAGACTTTTCGTAGATCACGGTACATCTTAGTGGCACCCAGATGAATGGAATATCTGGAATTATGGGCTTCTGTAAGGATCTGGTGCCTTAACTCACCCACCTTAGGAACACATAAGTGACCCTGATAACGAAGCACACCATCTCCCCCTTTGGGAGAAAACCTCGAATCTCTGCTGATGAACTGCACCCTTCATCTTAAGCAATATAGGGTCACTATCCTGTTTTTCCTTAACCTCCGCTACCAAAGAAGATTCTGATCTATTCTAGACTATCATACCACCATCAGATGTGTCCATAAGGCAAACTCCTAAGCGAGCAAGCCGGTGACACGCTACCCATAGACAGTCTATTGAGAGCATCAGCCACTACATTGTCCTTACCCGGATTGTAGAGCACATTCATATCATAATCTTTAAGGAACTCAAGCCATCTCCTCTGACGAAGATTCAACTCTTTCTGGGTGAACACATACTGGAGGATCTTATGATCTGTGAACACATCAACATGAACACCATATAAGTAGTATCTCCAAATCTTTAGGGCAAACACAACTGCTGCAAGCTCGAGGGACAAGGGTGTCAAGCCTAATCTGACGGGTGACCCCTTTAGAACCTACGGTGGCACCATAGTTCTGGGACTCAGGGATTGCTGCTAAAGGTCTCAGCCTAAACTGGCAGGTGAGCCTGCATCCCTTCATTCGCTCGTTTCTAAGTTTACTCCCAACTTAATATAAAGCTAAAGATGCAACTGTAATACTAGATAGATCAAAACACTAATAAAATCTGAGAATGCAACATACATATACTGAACGATATGGCATTCAAATTCAGAAGCATGATTGTCTGACTAATCTGCCTAGCAAGCATAATTTATAAAATACTGAAATTAACACAAACTAGGGTTTCTGAGTTCTATATATGAAACTATGCTAATTCTCCAAGAACATGAACTAAGTATCATATAAGTTATAGCATCTGAATGGCAAGGAAATCTCTGGGGGTTTATACCCTAGGTCTAAGTAATCATGGAGACACTGTAGAAATTGGCTGAGTTCTAGGGACCCAGTGAGTGAAAGGAACTCACTAGTGAAATCCCACATACATGGAGGAATATTCTATGGTTGAACCTTTGTATTTTTTGGGAGAATCTTGGAAGAAACCCTCTGCTTTCTTCTTGAGAAAAAACGCTTTGTTTTTGTCTGATGTTGCTAAGTGTGGAATGATTTAGGAGTAATGAGGGAAAATAGAGTTTATACCCCTTTAATTACTCCTAAAATGACTTAGGATCACAGTTAAAATAATTAAGGAAAGACAATAATACCCTCAACTTAAACTGAAAATTTCAAAAAAACTCACCGCCGGAAGGGCTGCCCGACGAGCGTCAGACCTGCGATGACCAGTCGGCCAGGGCATCGGGATAGGGCAGACCTTGATGGCCCTCTGGACCATTTCCAGGGGCAGACCCATGGCCCATCGCATCAGCGACGCCCGTGGCAATTTGCTCGTTGGGGAAAAGAAGGCTGGGACGCTGGGACGCTGGGGCGCTGGCTCCTTCTCACGGGCTGCCCAACGGCCCGTTGGACCACTGATGCCCATCGAGTCCCCCGTTTGGCTAGAGCTGGCTTGGACTGTCTCTGGCTCTTTCCAACGGGGACCTCTGACAGGATATCGTGTCCACCAGGCCCGTGGGTCAGCCTGTGGGGCTTGATTGGGGATGGGATTTTCTTATGTTTTGGTGAGTTCTGGGTTTTTAAAGCTAGTCTAAATTCTGGGGTGTTACAGGATTTTATTTCAAATCAATTTCTTTTTCATCATATTTTTACTTTTTCTTTTCTTTTAACACATACGCCACACTCGTTATCTTTCTTTTTACTCACCAACCTTTTCTTGTCATACCCGATACGTCTAACTTACCTCTACATTAGCCACCCTCAACTTAGGAAATTTTCCTGAGTTGAGGTACACAATGTCCAATGAGGGACCAGGGACAAACTGAAGGTTCATAGAAAACAATGAAGGTGAATAGGCTAGACAACAAAAGGGTCATTTTTGGCTCAAAATCAGGGATCAAAGGATATTCAATTCATTTGGACGGTCATTTAGGTTAAGTGGACTATTTCAAGAACAACCTATGAACCTTTCCTAACCAACTATCCTACAGCCTAGGCAACACTAACTGACCAAGTTGTGGATTGGTACATAATGCAAGAACATTACAAATACAGCTCACACGCTCATGGCACAGAGTCAAACAAACAACTGCTAGCTTATCAAGTTCATGCCCTAGCTTAAGCTATTCATCACATAGATAATCAAAATGTCAAGCACAAATCTATAGCAGTTAGTCTATCAAAAGGGTAATATGTCACACACAAAATTTTGAGGGGTCTCCCATTTTTCGATTAGAGTCAATTTCAAAATTAGATAATAGACTGCTAAGCTCCTATTCTTCTTTTACTACACACAACCTATCTAGACATGTTGGTTCAATAGAAATTAAATAAATCCTTAGGGAAAGAACACAAAAAGAAAACCCCAAAGATGTGGGTACCTTGTAGGTACCCTCATGGGTTGCCTCCCACAACTTTGTTGATGACCCAGCATTTAAGATGATGGTTCGTAGTTTGCTGAGGTCAACCGTGGTCCTGAAGAGTCGTTATTTCCTGTTGTGAGAAACCATGGGTTGTAAAATCATTTTATTGTTCATTGACCAAATCATGGTTTTAGACTTCGTTATTGCATCTCTCTGATAAATAGCCATGATTTTCGCAGGATGGATTCGTGGTCTGAAACTACGGTTCGTGTAGTGACTCATGCTTCCTGCTTTTTTTTTGCATATTTTCAGTTCATCTAGTCTACGAGTAATAGGACGGGTCAAGGTTTAGAACCACGACTCATAGACTGACTCATGCTTTTCACGCATGATTTGCACTCCAGGTGAACTTTTACCATGACTTACAGGACGAGTCCGTGGTTCAGAACCACGTATCGTCAATCGACCATAATCCCTGTAGTCATCAACTTTTCTGTACAAATTTCAGCTCTTTGTCTATGGAACTTGTTCTCCTGCACACATAATAAAAACTATTAAATCTACCAACAAAATGCTAAAGAACTTGCATTAATTATAAGTATTACGCATCGAAATTGACGTACATCCATGACACATAAAAAAGATGAAGAGTGTAGTATGAGTACCAAAATAACGAGTACCCAGTAAACATCATAGGCTGACCAAGAGCAAAAAGATAATATATATATATAATAAATTACAGGAAAGTAAGCGAAATACAGGGATCCACCTAACTCTAGTTATAAAGCCAAAAACAGAACCAACCGAACAAATAAGGAGGAAAATAATAAAATAGTCCCAATCAACCGACAAACCAAATATACCAAAACCAATTCAATGAAATGGGAGATGTTGTGATACATGAGTGCATAATAGTATAAAAGAGTAAGAACCCGGTATCCAACACCCAAGGAATCCAAAATTTAACATCAAGCTTATCAACAAGTGCGTAGAAGTAAAAACCCAAAATGACGCATCGGGCACCCAGAAGTAAACATCGAGCTTATCAACAATGCATAAAAGTAAAACCTAAAGAAACGCATTGGGCGACCATAAGTGAACATCGAGCTTATCAACAATGCATAAAAATAAGCACTTTCCCTTTCCTTTGAAAAACCAATAGTAAAACCCAAAATAGTTCCCTTAAAGTCCAAAAATCATAGTAAATCTCAAGTTTGGAACCAAAATATCGAAAATCATTCTTTTTTGTACCGATATGCATGAGAATACAGCATGAGAAAGTAAATTTCCACATTCAGAGAAGGTAGCACATAACAAGGCAAACTAGGGCAAAACACCCTCCAATCAAGAGAACTGACCTGGAAACTTCGTACAAATTTAAGCAATGGCCTCGGACCCATAATTACACGTACAATCGATAATAAGGCAAAAATAATGGAAAATAACTACGAAAACAACTACAAACCTCTACTCTACCTCTAAAGCTTCCTAAGAGCATACTAAGGATTCTATGCTAGCCATAACAATATTACGAGCTCCTAGACTAAGGATAACAGAAATAATTCTAATCTATTATCCAAAATGGCCAAATTAATACAAGTCACATTATTTAAGCCTAATTCTACCTAGAGTCCAACCTAATGTTCAAGTAACTCATAATACATAAAACTAACTAAACTCAGTCTAGGAAAGTAAACCGTAACCTACCTCAGGGCCAAACTGCAAACACGAACTTTTATTCATGTGCCTTCCTTTTTTCGAACAGCCTCAGAAAGCTGCCATGCTATCAAGAACATAACCCAGGTGTCAAGACGAGAAGAATAACACCCATATAACTTACAGAAATTCGAGCCAAAAATAGAGTCAAAAAATGACCCTTGGGGCCCTCGAAATGAAACAGAAAATAAAATTCACAATTTCATCCACAATGGGTCAAGAAACCCATACTCAAAATTTGAGTGCGAACGAGACTCATTTTGGGGCTCAAAATAACCACAAAGTCCCACTAGTTCAAGGGAAACAAAATGGACAATTAAGGATTTAGGAGGCGGAACCTTACTAATTTAACGTGCACGAATGGACCACAGACAAGAATTAATAACTCCACCAAGCTAGGGATGAACCAGGAGAAAAATGGAAGTTCGGAGCTAATTTTATTGGAGGAAAAACAAGTTGCAAAGTGTCGGAGAAGAGCTGGAAATTTGTGAAGTGGACAGCTTTATAGCTGCCAGCGCCCTGGCAAGGGGACCCATGCACGCGCACGCGCAGGCACGTCATAGCGCCCAGGCGCTGCAGGAGTGGCCGTGCCATAGCGCCCAAAGCGCCACAAGCGCAATGCCCAGCCATCCCAAGCAGGCATGCAGGAGCGCACAGCCCACCGCAAGTGTGGCAGGCGCCCGCCTTGGAATCATACCAGCAACCAACTGCTGCAATGCCAAGCTTTTAGCAAATATTGAAACGGATGGACCCCCGAGAATGCATCTGGGGTCCCGTAAATAAAAATGAGTTGAGCTATTCAACTGAAAACAGCATTCTGGACTCAACCAAAATTGACAAAAATTCCAACGGAGGTCGATTTAATGAAGAGTGGGCCCCGCGCCTAAAAATAATTATTGGCCAACCTTTACCAACACGAAACGCAAAGGCCAAAAATAAGTCTGGAAGCCTCGAGACTTGAAGAAAAGGTCCCCCTAGCTCAAAGTCGGTATTTCAGAGATAACAACACTAACAAAATTTTCATCCGAGGCCGTCTTCTCCAAATGTTTACCAAATTCAACCCCACAAGCCTAACTGGCCTGAAAACATAGAAAATAACACAAAACTTAACCGAAAGCACCCATACCCAGACCAGAGGTCCCACTAGACCAAAATCCCTATTTCACAGCTAACGAAATTGTCGAAATTCAATTCTGAGCATGTTTACCAAAAAAAGTTTACCAAAGTCAAAGATTTTCTAAGTTCAAGTTCTAAAATGGAGAAATGGCCATAACGACCTAGTAAACATCCTAGGCACCAAACCATCAGTCTCGGCAAGTCATAAATGACCTGTATCCACTGAGAAAAAGCTCAGAACGCAGAGAAGTACAAAAAATAGAAAATGACCTGGAGGGTCATTACAATATCTATTTACAAAAATAACAAGTATCATACACATTCTGACCACATATGAAAATTAATTTCCCAAGTAACACCTTGGGTCTAAGAAAGGGACAAGTACCACCTTTAGTCACGAGATACCACCTTTCCGAAGTAAACCAATGGTTCTCTAGACATGTGTTTCAATTGATGTGACACTTAATTTTCTCTTCTCAAAATTTAAGTTATGTAACTTTGAGTTTTTGATCAATATTATAAAATATGTATACCTTTTGTAATATTTACATAAGAAGAATTATAACTTATACTAGTACTTTTCGTATAGTTTTTGAATATCTAAATTTTAATTCTAAAATATTGAGTTAATCTAAAGAAAGAGAATGAGGAGGAGGATGAATTGAATATATTAATGCAAAATGAAATTACACTTTTTAATTTATTTTAACATATCTGAGTTGAACAAGTTTTGCTGTCTCGATGAAACTCTGTAAAGTACAAGTACTGAAATAACAAACTGAAACAAGTAAAAGGACCTCTTAGGTCATTTCACCTTTCAAGTATCGAAGTTTAGATTTAGAACATTCAAATACTGAATGTCAAACAAATACAGGAAAGTTAGAATATTCACTAAGGGAAAGTTAAAATATAAAAAAAAGTAAACACACAATAAAACTAAGGCGATTCAATATATAGTGTATATACATAAAAATAATATTTTACCTAATAAATAGTGTAAGTATCTAATGAAGGGGTCTCAATTGATACTCTTTGGACAAAGATGGCTTTACCACTGATGAACGGGGATTCGCCCTGACACAAATTAAACATAACTTATCTTAAATATAATAATCTAAAAATAATAATACTTCCTCTGTTTTAATTTGTTTCTCCAATTTTGACTTGACATGGAGTTTAAGAAAATAAAGAAGACTTTTGAATCTTGTGGTTTTAAACTAAAGATATGTTGAATATATCAAAATGCTCTTTAATCTTCTGGTCCTAAGCATGTCATGTGGTAAATTGGAATTATAGAGATGCTAAAAAGAAAGAGACATTCTTTTTGAATAACTAAAAAGGAAAATAGGTGAAACAAATTGTAATGAAGGGAGTACATGTTTCCTCTATAAATTGTTCAGTCTGAAGACCTTTTATTTACATCAACCAAATAACAAGTATCATATTGAAAGTGCAAATTAACTTTACCAATTAATTATGGCATTGAAAGTTGTGTTGGTGTTGTTCCTTGCAATGCTTTTGTTTACAGAAAATAATGCTATGGCTTCGAAAGACTTTGGAACATGTATGCTGGAGTGTGCTATTTCATGCGGAGGCGTCCCTTTCTGCCTTCCTCGATGCCCTATCCAATGTGCTATAGGTGAATTGGTAGTATACTCAAAATCACGTTTGTAATGTTGAATGTTCCCTTGTCCATTGTTACACATTTCTCATCTAGTATGATACTTAACAAAAAGTACTTATCGCCTTGCTATTTATTTTACTTTTTATGATATATAAGCATGGTTGACTCAATAAAATTAATAGGTTAAAGCCAAACATATTAATAGAAAGGGCCTTAAAGTAAATAAGTTGATAGTACTTATTAGGTTGAAACTCGAAATCGTGTTATATAAAATGGTGTATCAGCCTGGTTCAACAAAAAAAGAGTCTTGGCTTTGTGCAATTTGAGTTCTGTAACACAATTTAACTTTTCTATCATAACTAATTTCAAGGATGTCTGCCTAAACAGCTTTAGAAGAATACATCGAAGGAACTACAAAAATACATGTTCTATCAAACACTCCCTTCTTGGCTTCTTCTTTTGCTAGGACATTAGCCATTCCATTTTGTTTCCGGTAGTTGTGCTGCACTATGGACTCATATATGAGAGAAAACACAGCCGGTCACACATATCTCAAAAAATTCATGCACTAACATACAAGAAAAACTAAAAGAATCCTCAATTCCTGTTTAGTCTCTCATATCGAGTAAAAAAATCTATGTCCACCTTTCAAAAATAATAAACATCATTTAGTTGGTCATTATGGACAATCCCATAAAATTTCAGCCAATACACAGTCAGTGTCACATATCCTAGAAAATTCATGGACTAGCACACACAAAAAATTAAAAAAAAATCTCAATTTCTATTTCGTGGCCCATATCGAGTAAAAAAAAAGCTACATTTGCCTTTTAAAAATAATGCGCATCATTTAATAGGTCATAATTAACGTAGCCATAAAATTGGAGTAAAACCACATTCGGTCGCATATATTTCAAAAAATTCATGGACTAACACATACGAAAAACTAAAAATATCCTCAATTTCTGTTTGTGGCTCATATCGAGTAAAACAAAAGTTACACCCGCTTTTAGAAAATAATGAGCATCATTTAATAGTTCATCATGGATGGAATAACAGATTGATCAAACACACAGTCAATCGCACATATCCCAGAAAATTCATGGACTAACACAGAAGAAAGACCAAAAAAATCATCAATTCTTTTTCATAGCTCATATCGAGTAGAAAAAGCTATGTCCGCCTATTGAAAATAATGTGCACAATTTGATAAGTCATCAAGGAGGGACCCGCAAAATTTAAGCAAAAACACAGCGGTCGCTCATGTACCAAAAAATTTATGGACTAACACATGAAAAACTGAAAAAAACCTCAATTCCTATTTCGTGGCTCATATCGAGTTAAAAAATCTAGTCTGCCTTTTGAAAATAATGCACATCATTTAATAGGTTGTCATGGATAAATCCATAAAATTTAAGCAAAAACACAGTTGGTCGCACATGTCTTAGAAAATTCATGGACTAACACACACGAAAAACTGAAAAATCCTCAATTCCTGTTTCGTGGCTCATATCAAGTAAAAAAAACTTGGCTAAGTTTGTGCATGTAGAACAGTCCACACGAGTGATTAACCAAGTCTGCACCTACGTCTACCTTTCAAAAATAATTATCATTATTTAATAGGTCATCACGGATGGACCTACAGAATTTGAGCCAAAACACAACTGATCGCACGGGCAGTAGGCACGGTTGCTGAAATGGCTCCTGGTCTCTCCCCACGGTAGCATGAGTCCTCACCATATGTGTGAGAATGAAACATGAATCTCAGTAATAGGTGAAATTGATTTTTCGGACGATAAGAAAGGACAAAGGGATTTCCCTAAAGTCCTATAGCCTCTCAAAGATAGATAAAGGATGTCTCGCACCGACCCTCAAGACTATACTAAACTCCGCTTGTACTTGTGTGACAAAGGATCCTAGTGCTCTTATATCAACTTGTCACAATCCAAAACTCAACTTGTGATGGCACCTATCTCTCCCCCCAGGAAAGGTAGGCCAACCAAATGTTCAAACAATGTTAATAAAGTAAATACGCTAAAGAAGTAAAATAATGATAAGTCTCCAACAGAAAGACATAGACAACTCGAATACAGTGGTACAAAAATTAACAAACACCCCCAAAGATCTAGTTGTCTCAAGTGCAATACTTTAATGATAGAATCAGTACAACAGAAGGCTAGAGTATCTCCAAATAAGGGAAAGACAACATTAATAAGGTAGAAGAGATCCAAGTCGTTACTAGGTCAATCAGTCGCTACCTCAAAATCTCAATAACTCGACTTCAAACAGAAGCAAATCAAAGACCAAGAGCTTTGAACCCAAAACTTGCACATAAAAGTGCAGAAGAAACAAGAATGAGTACTAAACTACATGTACTTAACAACATTTTGGTTGAACCTAATTTTAAAGCGATAGCGAGAAACCACCTAAACTTTCAACTACTCGATGCGATTTATGCAAACCTGCACATAAGAAGGTCACGCCTAGGCTAATAGGTAAACAACAATGATAGGGATGTACCACAATTCAATAGCACTCATACACCTCAACCAGTACAAAGGTAACAACTCAGTCAATAGTTCTTCGTATCAAATATCAATACAACTACGATGCATGTAAGTAAATGAATGACATACATATGTTGCGTATACACTTGATCCTCTATAAACCTATTTAGGATTCATGGTGGACTCACAAGGTTCATACATCAGACATGCGTGTCCTCCATTCCCTAAAGTATAATAGAGAAGGGAGTGTCCTTTGATCCATAATATAAAAAAGGATGGCATGTCCTCTGATCTATAAAATACTAGGTAGGAGTACCACTCCGATTCCAATGAGATTCAATGCAAAATGTGCATGTGTATCACACTGATGCATGTACGTAAATGAAGAACATACATATGTTGCATATACACTTGATCCTCTATATACCTATCTAGGATTCGGAGGGACTCACAAGGTCTATATACCATACATGTGTGTCCTTCATTTCCCAAAGTATAATAGAGGAACGCGTGTCCTTTTGTCACGACCCTATTTCTCGGTCATGATGGCACCTATAACTCCCCAGTATGCGAACCAATCCCCGTAGCCCAGAACAGTCAATAATAGGCTACTATCTAACAATCTAAGTGGAAGAACAGTTTAATAAGCGGAAGAAAGGGAACAAGATGAAGAAAATAGATGACAGGAGTAATCTATACAATGCGGAAGCTAAACCAAACCCAAAACCTGGTATCATAGCGTATAAGAGCCGGATCTACATAAGGAGTACAAGGGTCCTAGACAATATATACAAGCTATCTCCGAGTAGAAATAGAGTACATAATTAAAAGATAACTAAAAGCTAAGCTCCGGTCGCCAAGAGCTCACCCTCAGTCTAGAATATCACCAAAAGCAGCTCCTCGCATGAGTCTTCACGAGCTAACGGCGATGGCCCACACTAAAATCTGCACAAGAAGATGCAGAGTGTAGTATGAGCAGCAAATGTGAAGCATAAGGTACCCAGTAGCCATAGGCCGACTGGGCACATATAAGATAAAAGCGTAGTAACATACAAAATAGAAGCAAGTAGTCACAGAAATCAACGAAAAGTATACAGGAACTAGCCAAGAGGGAAGACAACAGAACAACATGCAAGGTTAGCAAGCAGAATCTATACACAACAGGCACATGTGAAAGTAATAAATAACGCACCTGGGATCCTTGCAATAACAGTATTTACATAATAAGTTTTAGAAATGCATGGTATACCGGTAACCTCATGTACAAGGAAAGGAAGGGGAGAGTAAAAAAAGGCATGCTCGGAAACAGGAATCAATAACCCAACAATCATACCAGTCTCACTCCAACAAGTAACAACTTAGCCATATATAATCTTATAAGCATGACCATAATAGGGGATAACACGCGGTAAAGTATCAAGAAGCTACCTACAATCCCCCGGCCACCCATACAACCGAGGAACGCAAACAAGTGAAATAAAACCCTCCGGCTGCCCATACAACCGGAGCGTACACTCAACAAACAGCAAACAAGGGTGGAACCTCAAACATTGAATGATATGATGCATGATAATCTCAGGGTGGAATAGAAACTTTGTATGTACCTCCTCGGGTGTCAATCAAGACCAGCAAGTAGGTTCCATGGAAGGAAACTGCTCGTATACCTCTATTCTATCGTATACCCTCTTTTTGGCACATGCATCTCAAAGACCCAGGGCCAGAATGATAAGGTCCATGGAGGTCCCGGACCCCATACTAAAACTCTATATCAAAACATGCCATCCGGAAGCAAGTCCGAGTTCAAGATAGAGACCCAGTCTCAAACATGCAGGCCCAAAACCTATCCAGGACTAAAGTAGTGAGGAAACTATCTCAAAAACTCATCCAAAGGTGCCCGAGCGTACTTGAGTCTAAATAGTAGAAAGTCATCTTGGGTGCTCGGTCCGACTGAGGCTAAAAATTATCCTAATTTAGTAAGAAACTCAACTAGCATACCGGCCCTATCGAGTCTAGCGTTAATAGTAAAACTGGTGATAGAAATCATAATTTAACCTTCTTTTACCCCAAGAAGATTCACAAGTTAAGTCAAACCATTTCCAATTCATTTCCATAAAAAATGGGGCCCGGGGCCATGCAAAGTTTAGAAAACAATTCCAGTAGGCCCGAAGCCAAAACTGTAGTAAAACATGGATAAATCCTCTTTATATGCATGGAATGAATGGTCAACACAAATAGCCGCCCAACAGCTCACAATTGACCTATCGGCCCTTCACATGCTCGATTCTCTCTATAGCACATATAGCCAGCATAATATAATAATAACGATGACCGGGACTCACAAGCACCCCCGAACAACCCACCATCTAAGTTCCAGAGTCAAAACAAGGCCACACAGGACCACAAGGGTGATAACATCAACTACTAAAAATACTACACACAACAGAGAAAAGAAACGTGGGCGAATCGTGGAGAAGCAGTCAAGGTCTGTGGTACCACCCTAATAACCCAACCTAAGGATGCCAGCTAGTACAATTTTATCCAATATATGCTAAGTCTAGGGATTTTAGATCGTAGCCTACCTGTCGTTCGATGGCAAGCTATTGGGACAAAGAAATCCAAGCTCGAATCACTCCGAGAAACCCCGAATGATGATCAAACTATCAAAAACATAAATAATACGTTAAAATGAGTTTAACGATACCCATATCGCTACAATTATAGCCAGGTTGAAATTCGGGTCAAAAGTGGGCCCGTGGGGCCCATAACTCGAAACCAAAAATGAAAAAGAGCACGATGACCACCATGATTCCAAGAAGGCATGCTCTAAATTTGAGCACAATTGGCCAAGAGAAGGGTGCCAAAATAGCCCGCTCAAGATGGAGATAAGAGATAGAATTTAAGAATGAAAATTGGGAATTAGGCAAGGATTATGTACCACAAAGATGGAATTTAAGCCAAGACGAAGAATTCTTCACACACGCGATCATGCACGAGCTAGGAGGCAGCAACTACAACAATTTTCCAAGCTTTTAGAATGAGCAAAAATGGTGGATTTTTAAGAAAACAAAAGGAAAAGCATGTTGGGGAAGAAGCTCACCAATAATCTTAGAATCACAAATTATCGAAGAACAATTGATTTCCCCAAGGCTAGGACCGATAAGAAGCAATTTGGTGGAGAGAAACTTGTGTTTTAGAGTGAGAAAGATTGGGAGAAAAGGCTGGAAAAACAGACTAACAACAATATATAGTTGCAGGCAACTGGCAAGCGCCAACGGCACCCAGGCAGCGCTATCGCACTGGCCAGCCGAAACGCGCTTGAGCGCGATCGCGCTAGGCCATCACCGATGGCACTGAAGACCTGGCCTACAACATTTTCTACAACTTTTGAAAAACTCCACAGGGCATTCCTGGCACAATCGGAAACCGATATTCAAAAATCAATAATGCTAATAGAGTGGAAACGACGTTCTGGACTCAACGGAATCGATGAAACTTCCATACGAGGTCGTTTCAAAGAAATGTGGACCCAAGTCAACACTAACGAAAAAAAACCCAAAGGCTCGAATAAGTTTGGCTCACCCGGAACCCAAACCAACCACCTTCATAACCCAAACTCATCATTCCGGAGCTGATGGAATTGTCAGATTTTGAAATCGACACTCTAATCATCGAAAGCCACCCAAAAATACACTTTCAACTCCAAATGGCCTAAAAATAGAGAAAATAATGCAAAACCCACACCGGAAGTTCTCAGGCCTCAATTGAAGGTTCAACTAGACCAAACTCAATGCCACAGAGCTAACAAAATTGTCAGAATTCACTTTCGAGCATGTTAGCCAAGAATGTTGACTACAGTCAATGATATTCTAAGTTAAAGCTCTAAAACAGGCAAAAACGGCAAAACAACCAAACGAATAACCACGGCACCAAACTACCGGTCCCAGCAAATCGTAAATAACTTGGGGCCACTATAGGAAAGCTCTAATAGTAGAATGAATACGTAAACGCAAAGATGACCGGAAAGGTCATCACAACATCCACTACTAAAAGGACTTTCGTCCTCGAAAGTCAAGAAGAAGGGAGTACCAAAAGGCTCGAACAACTACGGATACTGAGGACACAACTCACCCTCGGTCTCCCAAGTAGCCTCCTCGACCGGATGATGCCTCCACTGAACTTTCACAACTGGAATCTCTCAAGATCTCAATCTCCTAATATCTCTAGCCAGAATAGCCATCGGCTCATCAAAAAATGACAAACTCTCATCTAACTGAACTGAATTCCAATGCAAAAAATGAGACTCATCTGGCACATACCAGCGCTACACCGAGACATGAAAAACTGAGTGAATAGCTGAAAACATTGGAGGCAAAGTTAACATATAGGAAATACTACCGACCCTCAGTAGAATCTCAAACGGCCCAATAAACCTGGGGCTAAGCTTTCCCCCTCTCTGACCAAATCTTATCACGCCCTTCACGGGCGATACTCAAAGGAAAACCAAGTCACCAACACTGAACTCCAAGGCACGAAGTCTACGATCAGCGTAGCTCTTTTACCTACTCTGGGTTGCTCTAAGTCTGTCCTGAATCAAACGGACTCGGTCCAAGGAATCTCTAAGAAAATTTGTACTCTGCGGTCTGGACTCTAACCTATCAAACCAAGCAATCGGCGATCTACAATGCCTACTATACAAGGGCTCGAAAGGTGCCATGTTGATGCTCAAATAGAAACTATTATTATAAGCAAACTCAGCCAAAGGAACAAACTGATCCCATGAACTTCTAAAGTCAAGAACATAAGCCCGAACCATGTCCTCCAGGACCTGAATGGTTCTCTCAGACTAGCCATCTGTCTAAGGGTGGAAAGCGGTACTAAGATGAACCTCCGTACCCAAATCCCTTTGTATGGGTCTCCAGAACTGAGATGTGAACTGCGTGCCATGGTCTGAAATGACAGAAGCTGGGACCCCGTGCAACCAAACAACATCCCGAATGTAAATCTGAGCTAACCTCTTACCACCTTAGGAAGTCTAAACTGGCAAGAAATGGGCCAACTTTGTTAGTCAATCCACAATCACCCAAATGGAATCAAAACCCTGAGAAGTACGAGGCAAACCGACAACAAAGTCCATAGTAATAACTTCCCATTTCCACTCAGGAATAGGAAGTTACTGCAATAAGCCACCCCGTCTCATGTGCTCAAACTTCACTTGCTGACGATTCAAGCATCGAGATAAAAACTCTGCTACGTCCTGCTTCATACCATGCCACCAGTAAAGTTGTCTCAAATTTCTATACAACTTCCCCGTGCTAGGATGAATGGAGTATCTAGAACAATTTATCTCACGGAGTATCAACTGATTCAAATCACCAACCCTCGGAACACAAAGTCATCCATCAAACCTCGAATACCATCAGAACCCAAAGTAGCCTAGCTGGCCTCACCCCGAACTACCTAGTCACGAAGGTTGCACAAACCCTGATCCTTAAACTGTTGCCTCTGAATCTAATCAACTAGAGTAGAATGGACCTCAACACTGACAAGAGCTCTGCTAGGATCCGACAAGTTAAGCCTAACTAATCGGTTATCCAAGGAGTGGATGTCCAAGGTCAACGGTCGCTCAAAAACTTAAAATGAAGCTAGGTTGCCCATACTCACTGCCATCTGACTCAAGGCATCTGCTACCATGTTTGCCTTGCCCAGATGGTATAGAATAGTGAAACCATATTCCTTCAGTATTTCAATCCATCTCCTCTGCCTCAAGTTCGGCTCTCGCTAATTCGTAATGAACTGAAGACTACAGTGGTCGGTGAATATCTCATAGTGAACTCGATATAAGTAGTGCATCCAGATCTTGAGCGAGAAGACTACCGCCGCCAACTCTAAGCCATGAGTGGGGTTGTTGCGCTCGTGAACCTTCTGCGGTCTCGATGCATATGCTATCACTAGACCCTGCTGCATCAACATACAACCAAGAACAACCCCTGAAGCATCACAATACACGGACAAACTCTAACCCTCAACGGGTAAAGTCTGAATTGGAGCTGAAGTCAACAAGGACTTAAGCCTCTCAAAACTATCCTCGCACTGGTCTGACCACTAAAATGGAATATCCTTCCTAGTCAGCATAGTCAAGGGTGCTGCTATGGAAGAAAACCCCTCAATGAACCGTCTGTAGTACCCGGCTAAACCAACAAAACTGCAAACCTCGATAGGAGTAGTAGGTCTAGGCCAATCGCGAACCGTAAAAATCTTACCTGGATCAAACCTAATCCCATCATTAGACACCATGTGTCCTAGGAATACAACTGACTTAAGCCAAAACTCACACTTTGAGAACTTGGCATAAATCCAAAGATCTCTCAAAGTCTGAAGTACAGTCCTCAAATGCTGCTCATGCTCATCCCTACTCCTCGAGTATATCAGAATGTCATCAATGAAGACTATCACGAACATATGCAAGTAGGGGCTAAGCATCCTATGCATCAAATCCATAAAGGCTGCGGGGGCATTATTCAACCCAAAATACATCATCAGGAACTCATAGTGGCCATAGCGTGTCCTGAATATTGTCTTAGGGATGTCCTCCGCCCTAATCCTCAACTGATGGTAGTCGTACCTGAAATCAATCTTTGAAAATACGGTTGAACCTTGGAGCTAATCAAACAAGTCATCAATCATTGGCATCGAATACCTATTCTTCACCATCACCTTATTCAGCTGCCGATAGTCAATACACATTCGCATCGACCCATCCTTCTTCTTCGCGAAGAGGACAGGAGCACCCCAAGGAAACACACTCAGTCTAATGAACCCCTTAGCTAAAAAATCCTGGAGTTCCTCCTTAAGCTCTCTCAACTTAGCAGGAGCCATACGGTAGGGAGAAATAGAAATAGGCCTGGTGCCCGGCTCTAACTCAATGAAAAATCAACATCCCTCTCAGGTGGAAGGCCTGGCAGGTCGGTAGGAAACACATCTAGGAAATCTCTAACCACAGGAACAGACTCAGGAGACAAAGGGTCAGCACTAGCATCTCGGACTTATGCTAAATAAGATAAACACCCATGGAAAATCAACTTCCTAGCTCGAAGACAAAAGATGATTCCAGATAGTGCACGGCTGATAGAACCCTGCCACACAACCAGGGATACACCAGGCACGACTATGGTAATGGTCTTGACATAAAAATTCCAAAACCACACGGTGAGGGGATAACCAGTCCATGCCCAGTATCACATCAAAATCTAACATGTCAAGGATCATCAAATCACCCCAAGTCTCCAAATCACCAACAGATATCACACAGGATCTCACAATCTGATCCACAACTAAAGAATCTCCTACTGGGGTCAAAACAAAAACAGGAACAGATAATGGCTCACTAGCCAATCCCAAACAAGGCAGAAAGTAGGCAGATACATATGAACAAGTGGATCCAAGATCAAATAAAGACATAGCAAACTGATGTCATACAAAAATCATACCTGTAATCACAGCATCTGAGGCTTCTGCCTCCGATCTCCCAGGGACCGCATAGAACTGATGACGACCTCCACCTGCCTGACCGCCATCCCTACCACCTTCAATGCCAGGCAGAGCACCACCCCTACCCTGACCACTACCCCTTCTAGCTGGAGGTTGAACTGCTCGTAAGGTCTTAGCCAGCTGCACTGTACCCTACAGGGGACAATCTTTAGCAAAATGACCAACCATTCCAAAAGTAAAATAATCCCCTGATGACCTACTTGGTAGGGATGAACCAGCAGAACTTGAAGGGCCACCACGACCTGATGCCCCAGAAGTTGTACCCCTCGAAGACTAACCGTTGTAGCCCTGATGGCTGCTCTGACCCTGCTCGAACTGGGTACTACCGGAAGTTTGAAGTGAAGCCTGAACCGCTCGGCTGGACTGGCCCCGGTGCTACTTTGGCTGATAACCCCGGCCCTACTGGCTTGAACCTCTACCACCATGTTGAGAACCACTGTAGCTACCCTGATGTCGAGGCCTCTTTTCTCAAGCCTCCTGATCATGTCATTGTAAGTCCTCCACAGTACGAGCATAGTCTACGATAGCCTAAAATGACCGACCACTGGCAACCAATATCTCACCTGGCTGCCTAATCTCTGGCCTTAAACCCCATACAAATTTACGAATTCTATTTGTCTCAATATGAATGATCATAGCTCCAAATGGTGCTAGCTGATGAAAATGGGTCTTATACTCTGAGACAGTCATAGAATCTTGCACAAGCCGAGTAAACTACTCCCTGCGACACTCACGATCACTCTAAGGTAGGAACTTGGCCATAAAGACCTCATAGAACTCAGACCAGGTCAAAGGAGGCGATGTAGAAGATCTGCAAGAAACTTGTGCCCTCCACAATAACTTTGCTGGGCCCTCTAGATGATAAGTGGTTTAACCAACTCCGTGATTCTCCAACATACCCAGATGGTGCAATATCTCCTCATATGTAGTAATAGAATCATGCGGGTCCTGACCAGAAGTACCAGAAAATCTTGGTGGTGCCAGCCTCAAGAACCTACCCAACGCCTTATGCTCCCCATCTGTCATAGCTGGGCGAGGAGAAAGAGGTTGTGCAACTGAAGGAATCGGAACAACCTCGGCATGGGGAGCTTCAGTAGCAGGTTGCACTCCTTAACTCTAAACACCCAGGGCTTCCTCCTGAGCAGGTGTCTATGCTACCTCAGAAGGTCTCTCTCCAATCATACCCAATAGCTGAACAAGTAAACCCCTAATATCTAAAGACTGAGCTGGGGTTGAAGCTGGCACGGAAATTGGTGCTGGAACTAGTGGCACTTAGGCTGCCCCCGGATCCACATAATGCTGCTCTGGAGTGAACTCTAGCTCCTAGTCATACTCGAGCTCTACCTCAACTCTAGCAGCTCTAGCTGGTGTTGCTGCTCTGGGGCATCCACGACCCCTACCTACCCTTGGGACCACTCCGACCACTAGCTGGAGTCAGAGGCGCAAGGGAAAGAGGCTCTCCTCCGCCAGAAGTTGAAGATCTCGTATGAACCATCTGCGGAAGAGTGAACTAGAGTAAGTGAGATTTCCAGAAACTTTCAAGGATACTACGCACGAGATATAAATAAGAAAAGTCAAATTATTCCTAAGATGTCACTATAGCCTCCAAAAGATTGAGTACGGACGTTTTCGCCCAGATTCACAGGACTCTACTAGATATTGGCTACTATACCAATGACACCGGTGAACCTAGAGCTCTGATACAAAGTTGTCACGACCTGATTTCTCGGTCATGATAGCACCTACAACCCCCGAGTAGGCAAACCAATCCATGTAGCCTGGAACGGTCAGTAATAGGCTACTACCTAACAATCTAAGCGGAAGTACAATTTAATAATCGGAAGCAAGGGAGAAAAGATGAAAAAAATAGATGACAGAAGTAATATATATGTCACGACCCGATTTCTCGGTCATGATAGCACCTACAGCCCCCGGTATGTGAACCAATCCCCGTAGCCCAGAACAGTTAGTAATGGGCTACTATCTAACAAATAAAGGAACAAAACGAAGAGAACAGATAAAAGGGATATAAATATATACATATGCGGAAACTAAACCAAACCCCAAGACCTGGTATCATAGTATAGAGCCAAAACTACATACATAGAGTGCAAACGATCCAAAACAATATATACAGATGTCTCTGAATGGTAATAGAGTACATGAAGCAAAAGATAAACTAAAGCTAAGCTCCGATCGCCAAGAGCTCACCCTCAGTCTGAAGTAGTCCCTAAAAGACCTCCAAGCACGAATCACAGCGATCTAACGATGATGGCCCACGCTAGGATCTGCACCCAAAGATGCAGGTGGGTAGGGTGAGCACCAAATGCGAAGCATAAGGTACCCAGTAGGTATCATAGGCCGACTGGGCACATATAAGATAAAAGCTTAGTAACAGACAGAATAGAAGCAAGCAGTCACAGAAATCAATGAAAGGTACACAGGAACTAGCCCAGAGGAAAATCAACAGAAACACATGTGAGGCCAGTAAGCAGAATATACACATCATAGGCACAGGTGAAAGTAAGAAATAACGCACCTTGGGTCCTTGCAATAACAGTGTATACAAAATAAGTTTACGAAATGGACGATATACCGGTAACCTCAAGTATAAGAAGAAGAGAGAAAGAGTAATGATAGGCATGCTCAGAGACATGAATCAAACTCAACTAATCATATCAATCTCAAATCCAGAAACTAATAGTCTAGCAGTAACCAATTTAATCCTTAGCCGTAACAGGGAACAATTTCTTTAAGTAAATAGCAAAATTCTACCTACAGTCCCCCGGCCGCCCATACAATCGAGGAACTCAAACAAGTGAAAACAAACCCTCCGGCATCCCATACTACCGGAGCATACAATCAACAAACAACAAACAAGTGTGGAGCCTCAAACAATGAATGATGTGATGCATGAAGATCTCAAATGAAATGGTATCTCTGTATGTACCTCCTCCGGTGCCGATCCGGCCCAACAGGTAGGTTCCATGGAAGGACACTGCCCGTATACCTCTACTCCACCGTATACCCCCCCTCCGGCACACGCAGCCCGAAGCCCCAGGCCCGGATGGAAAGGTCTATGGAGGTCCCAGACCCCATACTAAAACTCAGTATCAAAACATGTCGTCCGGAAGCAAGTCCGGGTTTAAGATAGAGACTCAGTCTCTAATATGCCTGCCCAGACCCTGTGCAGGACTAAAGTAGTAGGAAAATATCTCAAAAACCCCTCCAAGGGTGCCCGGCATAACTGGGTATAAACAGTAGAAAGTCCTCTCAGGTGCTCGATCCGACCGAGGCTAAAAATCATCTCAAGTAGCAAGAAAACTCAACTAGCACCCTGGCCCTGCCGAGTCTAGCGTTAATCGTAAAACTGGTGATTTAAAACATAATTTTACTTTCTTTTACCCAGGCATATTCACAAGTTAAATCAAACCATTTCCACATTATTTCCATAAAAAATGGGCCCCCCGGGCCATGCAAGGTTTAGAAAATGGTGCCAGTAGGCCCGAAGCCCAAACCGTGGTAAAACCTCTATAAAACCTCTTTATATGCATGAAAATGGTATGATCAAACACAATAGCTGCCCAGCAGCTCAAAATCAACCTATCGACCCTGCACAGGCCCACAGCTACTCAACAAGCATAACCAGCCTAGAAGGATAATTCTATGCCCGGGACTTGCGGACATTCCCAAAATCCCACCTTCTATGTTCCAGAGTCAACAAGGCCTCACAGGACCACAAGGGTAAATAAAATATATCGGCAAGTACTACAAGCAACGGAGGAACAAAAGTAGGCGGACATGAATAAAGCGGTCGAGTTCTGTGGTACCAACCTAATAAACCAACCCAAGGATGCCCATTAATACAATTTTATTCTATATATACGGAGTCTAGGGAAAATAAATCGTAACCTACCTGTCGTCCGGTGACAAGCTCGAACCTCTCCGAAAAGAAGCTCCGAAATGAAATCAAACTTGAACTCGAGCTTGAATAACTTGACGTAGATAATTGATTTTTCTTAATATCGCATCAAAATATTTTTCCACACCTAATTTCTTCAACCTATAAAGATACATATAGTAGTGGTATGCCTATATGCCTACAGGAGCTTATCCATTTTGCTAAAGTCAGCAAAATACACATATGTATATGTACTGCCAACTTAGTGCATTATGATTCCACCTCTCACCCTTAGCTTGCTGGCCACTTCCTCCACCTCCACGTGGAATGGAGGTGGCAACCAATATATTCACTTCCCAATATATATCTACTCGGGTATTGCATAAGTTCGTGGTAAAATAAATATAGCTTTTTGAATATACCATAATTAATAGAAAATCATTTCAAATAAAACCTATATTATAATAATAATTTTTAACATCACTAAATTTACTATCTCCGTTAAAATATTACAATGTATAAAAACCTTATAAAATAAATACATATACAATTATATCGTAACAAAAATATTTTTCATAAACCTTTAAAATATTTTAAAAACGTAATAATAATATAACTTTTTACCAAATTCAACTTTCAAATAAAATATTTTCAAATACACGCGATGTTAATAAATTCTCAAACCTAGGCTCGCAATTCACCAACGCACGATTTTGATACTCAAGAACTCTCTTGGAATCCTCCCTTATGTTTTCTCACTGTTTCAGAACTGAAATGGCATTTTAAAACGTGAAGTTGAGGCTTAAATCGAGTTTGACCCGACCCGGTTCGCGACCCAGTTCGCAACCCGGTTCCTGCCAGACAGTCCGCGGTAAAACAGTCTTAACTTTTTACTCCGCGATCAGTTGGATGTGAGGTTTTGTGCGTTGGAAACTAGACTCGTAGACCTTCGATTTGGTATTTTGGGGGACTTCTAACTCTTTATATATTGAGAGAAAAGCTCCGAGACATTTTACCCAAATTTCAGAAAATTTATTAAAGGAACTTACGATAACTTTTGCCGACTTACTCGTCTTCAAAACTTATCATACGACCAAACAAATGGACCCGGCACCGAAATACCCGTCCTGACAAGCCTTAAGTGACTTGGGGCCGCTACAAACAAGCTCTAACGGTTCAAGAAAAACGTATAAGTGGAAATAATCGGAAGGGTCATTACATCATCCACTACTAAAAAGGACTTTCGTCTTCGAAAGTCAAGGTCAAGGGGGTACCTGAAGGATCAAACAGTTGTGGATACTGAGCCCGCATATCTCTCTCGGTCTCCCAGGTAGCCTCCTCGACTGGACGGTGCCTCCACTAAACCTTAACAACCGGGATCTCTCGAGACCTCAATCTTCTAACATCTCTGGCCAAAATAGCTGTCGGCTCCTCAACAAAGGCTAAATCCTCACCCAACTGAACTGAATCCCACTACAACACATGAGACTCATCTGGGACATACCGACGCAACATCAAAACGTGAAATACAGGATGTATAGCTGAAAACATCGGAGGCAAGGCTAGCTGATAGGCAACGCTACCAACCCTCTGAAGAATCTCAAACGGCCCAATGTATCTGGGGCTAAGCTTGCCCCGCCTACCAAATCTCATCACGCCCTTCATGGGCGATACACGGAGAAACACCAAGTCACCGACACTAAACTCCAAGGCACGAAGCCTACGATCAGCATAACTCTTCTGCCTGCTCTGAGCTGCCCGAAGTCTGTCCTGAATCACTCGGACTTGGTCTAAGGAATCTCGAAGCAAATTTGTGCTCTGTGGCCCAGCACTAAAACCATCAAACCAACCTACCGGTGATCTGCAATGCCTGCCATACAAAGCCTCAAAAGGTGCCATGCCGATACTCGAATGGAAGCTGTTATTATAAGCAAACTCTGCCAAGGGAACAAACTGATCCCAAGAACCTCCAAAGTCAAGAACACAGGCCCGAAGCATGTCCTCCAGAATCTGAATGGTCCTCTCGGACTGGCCATCTGTCTGAGGGTGGAAAGTGGTACTAAGATGAACCTCTGTACCCAAATCTCACTGAATAGCCCTCCAGAACTGAGATGTGAACTGAGTGCCACGGTCCCAAAATAATAGAAGCTGGGACCCCATGCAAATCGAATAATCTCACGAAGGTAGATGTGAACTAACCTCTCTGCCACCATAAGAAGTCTGAACCGGCAAGAAATGTGCTGACTTAGTCAGCCTAATTCAACATCACCCCTATGGAATCAAACCCTGAGAGTACGAGGCAAACAACAATGAAGTCATAGTATCCCTTCCCCTTCCACTCAGGGAATGGGAAGTCGCTGCAATCAAACCACCAGGTCTCATGTGGCTCAAACTTAACCTGCTGGCAGTTCAAGTACCGAGATACGAAACTCTGCTCATATCCCGCTTCATACCACTCACCAGATAAAGCTGTCTCAAGTTCTCATATACATCTTTGGTGTTTGCCAGGGTGAAATAGAGTATCTAGTACATGTGCCTCATGAAGTACTCAACGATCAAATCACTAATCCTCGGAACACAAAAGGCGGACTATCAAACTCAGAACCATCTGATCTAGAGTGGCCTAACTGTGGTCTCACCCCTGACACAAACCCAATCACGAAGGTTCACACAACTGCTGATCCTCAAACTGATGGGCTCTGGAATCTGATCATTCAAAGTAGAACGAACCCTCATACTGGCCGAGAACATTCTGCTAGGATCCGACAAGTCAGCCTAAAACCAGCACGGTTAGCAAGGACTGGATGTCCAAGGCCAATGGTCGCTCTAAAACTAAAAGAGAAGCTAGGCTACCCATACTCACTGCCTTCCGGCTCAAGGCATCCGCTACCACGTTTGCCTTGCCCGGATGATACAGAATAGTGAAGTCATAGTCCTTTAGTAACTCGACCCATCACCTCTGTCTCGAGTTCAACTCTCGCTGACTCGTGATATACTGAAGACTACGGTGATCAGTGAAGATCTCACAGTGAACTCCATATAGGTAATGTCTCCAGATCTTGAGCGCGAAAACTACCGCTGCCAACTCTAAATCATAAGTGGGGTAGTTGCGCTCGTGAACCTTCAGCTGCCTCGACGCATATGCTATTACTCGACCCTTCTGCATCAACACACAACCAAGACCAACCCCAGAAGCATCACAATACACGGAGAAGCTCTGACCCTCAACCGGCAAAGTAAAAAATAGAGCTGAAGTCAATAAGGCCTTAAGCCTCTGGAAGCTATCCTCACACTGACCCGACCACTGAAATGGGACATCCTTCCTAGTCAGTATAGTCAAGGGTGCTGCTATGGAAGAGAATCCCTCAATGAACCGTTGGTAGTAACCTGCTAACCCAATAAAGTTGCGGACCTCAGTAGCAGTAGTAAGTCTAGGCCAATCACAAACCGCAAAAATCTTTCCCGGGTCAACCCTAATCCCATCCTTAGACACCACGTGCCCTAAGAATGCAACTGACTCAAGCCAAAACTCACACTTTGAGAACTTGGCATAAAGCCGATGATCTCTCAAAGTCTGGAGTATAACCCTCAAGTGTTGCTCATGCTCATCTCTACCACGCGAGTATACCAAGATGTCGTCTATAAAAACTATCACAAATGAGTCCAAATACGGGCCAAGAACCATGTGCATCAAATTCATAAAGGCTGCAGGGGCATTAGTCAACCCAAAAGACATCACCAGGAACTCATAATGGCCATAACGTGTCCTGAATGCTGTCCTAGGGATGTCCTCTGCCCTAATCCTTAACTAATGGTAGCCAGACCTCAAATTAATCTTCGAAAACACGACTGAAGCCTGAAGCTGGTCAAACAAGTCATCAATCCTCGGCATCAGATACCTATTCTTCATTGTCACCCTATTCAGCTGCCGATAATCAATACACATGCGCATCGACCCATCCTTCTTCTTCACGAAGAGAACAGGAGCACCCCAAGGTGACACACTAGGTCTAATAAACCCCTTAGCTAACAGATCCTGGAGCTGCTACTTAAGCTCCCTCAACTCAGCAGGAGCCATACTGTAAGGAGAAATAGAAATAGGCCTGGTGCCCGGCTCCAACTCAATAGCGAAATTAATATCTCTCTCAGGTGGAAGGCCTGGCAGGTCGATAGGAAACACATCGAGGAAGTCCTTAACCACAGGAACAGACTCAGGAGAAGTAGGGTCAGCACTAACATCTCGGACATATGCTAGATAAGCTAAACACCCACGGGAAATCAACTTCCTAGCTCGAAGATAAGAGATGATCCCAGATGGTGCATGGCTAACAGAACCCTGCCACACAACCGGGGATACACTGGGCACAGTTATGGTAATGGTCTTGGCATAACAATCCAAAACCACACGGTGAGGGGATAACCAGTCCATGCCCAGTATCACATCAAAATCTAGCATATCAAGAATCATCAAATCACCCCAAGTCTCTGAATCACCAACAGATAACATACAGGATCTCACAATCCGATCCACTACTAAAGAATCTCCTACTGGGGTTGAAACAGAAACAGGAACAAATAATGGCTCACTAGCCAACCCCAAACAAGGCACAAAGTAGGCAGATACATACGAACAAGTGGATCCAGGATCAAATAAAGCCATAGCAGACTGATGGCACACAGAAATAGTACCTGTAATCACAGCATCTGAGGCCTCTGCCTCTGCTCTCCTAGGGACCGCGTAAAACTGACGACGACCTCCACCTGCCCGATCGCCATCCCTACCACCTGCTCTGTCGCGCGGAGCACTACCTCTACTCTGATGACCACCCCATCTAGCCGGAGGCTGAACTGCTCGTAAAGGCTCGGCCAACTGAACTGTACCCTGCTGAGGGCAATCTCTAGCAAAATGACCAATCGCACCACAAGTAAAACAAGCCCCTGACGGCCTACTCAGTCGAGATGAACCAACAGATCCCGTATGACTACCACGACCTGATGCCCCAGAAACTGTACCCCTCGAAGACTGGCCGCTATAGCCTTGATGGCTGCTCTGACCCTGCTCAAACTGGGTACTACCGAAAGTCTGAAGGGAAGCCTGAACCGGTCGGCTGGACTGACCCTGGTGCTGCTGTGGCTGATGACTCCGGCTCCACTGGCCAGGACCTCTACCACCATATCTGGAACCACTATAGACACCCTAATGTCGAGGCCTCTTATCTCTGGACCCCTGATCATGTCGCTGTAAGTCCTCCACAGTGCGGGCATAGTCTAAAATAGCCTGGAATGACCGACCACTGGCAATCAATATCTTAGCTGGCTGCCTGATATCTGGCCTCAAACCCCATACAAATCTGCAAATCCTATCTGCCTCGGTAGGAATGATCATAGCTCCGAACGGTGCTATCTGATGAAAATGGGTCTCATACTCTGAGATAGTCGTAGACCCCTGCACAAGGTGAGTAAAATGCTCCCTGCGACGCTCCCGATCACTCTGGGGTAGGAACTTGGCCATAAAGGCCTCATAAAACTCAGACTAGGTTAAAGGAGGTGACGACGGTGGTCTACAAGCAACCTGGGCCCTCCACCATAACTTCGCTGGGCCCTCCAACTGATAGGTAGTATAGCCAACCCCGTGAGTCTCCAACAAACCCAAATGATGCAACATCTCCTCACAGGTAGTAATAAAGTCATGTGGATCCTGTCCAGAAGTACCAGCAAACCTCGGAGGTGCTAACCTCAAAAACCTACCCAACGCCTTCTGCTCTAACTCTGTCATAACTGGGCGAGGAGCAAGAGGCTGTGCAACAGATGGAACTGGAATGACCTCCGCAAGGGGAGCAATAGTAGCTGGCTGCTCTCCTAAGCTCAGTGCATCCAGGGCTGCCCCCTGAGCGGATTTCTGCGCTACCTCAGAAGGCCGCTCTCCAATCACACCCAAAAGCGGTAATAGTAATCCCCGAATATCTGGAGACTGAGCTGCGGCTGGAGCTGGCACAGAAGTGGACACTGGAGCTGGTACTGGAGTTGGTGCTGGAGCTAGTGCTGGAGCTGGTGCTGGAGCTGGTGCTGGAGCTGGTGGTACCCGGGCTGCCCCCTGATCCACATGTTGCTCGGGCTCAATCTCCACCCTAGAAGCTCTAGCAGGTGCCACTGATCGAGGGCGTCCTCGACCCTTAGCTGGAGTGGGAGGCTCATCTCCATGTGACGCTGATGATCTCGTACGAACAATCTGCGGAAGAATGAAGTAGAACAAATGAGATCTCCAGAAACTTCAAGGGTTCTACGCACGAAACAGAAGCAATGAAAGAGTCAAATTCCTAAAATGACACTGTAGCCTCCCAAAGATTGAGTACGGACGTCTCTACCCCGATCTGCAGGACTCTACTAGACATTAGCTCCTATACTGATGACACCGATGAACCTAAAGCTCTGATACCAAGTTGTCATGACCCGATTTCTCGGTCATGATGGCACCTACAGCCCTCGGTAGGTGAACCAATCCCCGTAGCCCAGAACAGTTAGTAATGTGCTACTATCTAACAAATAAGGGAACCAGACGAAGAGAAAAGATAAAAGGGATATAAATATATACATATGCGGAAACTAAACCACACCCCAAGACCTGGTATCATAGTATAGAGCCAAAACTACATACATAGAGTGCAAACGATCCAAAACAATATATACTGATGTCTCTGAATGGTAATAAAGTACATGAAGCAAAAGATAAACTAAAGCTAAGCTCCGATCGCCAAGAGCTCACCCTCAGTCTGAAGTAGTCCCCAATAGACCTCCAAGCACGAATCACAGCGATCTAACGACGATGGCCCATGCTAGGATCTGCACCCAAAGATGCATGGGAGTAGGGTGAGCACCAAATGCGAAGCATAAGGTACCCACTAGGTATCATAGGCCGACTGGGCACATATAAGATAAAAGCGTAGTAACAGACAGAATAGAAGCAAGCAGTCACAGAAATAAATGAAAGGTACACAGGAACTAGCCCAGAGGGAAATCAACAGAACCACATGTGAGGCCAGTAAGCAGAATATACACACCATAGGCACAGGTGAAAGTAAGAAATAATGCACCTGGGGTCCTTGCAATAACAGTGTATACAAAATAAGTTTACGAAATGGACGGTATACTGGTAACCTCAAGTGTAAGAAGAAGAGAGAAAGAGTAATGATAGGCATGCTCAGAGACATGAATCAAACTCAACTAATCATATCAATCTCAAATCCAAAAACTAACAGTCTAGCAGTAACCAATTTCATACTTAACCGTAACAGGGAACAATTCTGTAAGTAAATAGCAAAATTCTACCTACAGTCCCCCGGCCGCCCATACAACCGAGGAACTCAAACAAGTGAAAACAAACCCTCCGGCATCCCATACTACCGGAGCGTACAATCAACAAACAACAAACAAGGGTGGAGCCTCAAACAATGAATGATATGATGCATGAAGATCTCAAGTGAAATAGTATCTCTGTATGTACCTCCTCCAGTGCTGATCCGGCCCAGCAGGTAGGTTCCATGGAAGGACATTGCCCGTATACCTCTACTACACCGTATGCCCCTCCTCCGGCACACGCAGCCCGAAGCCCCAACCTCGAATGACAAGGTCCATGGAGGTCCCAAACCCCATGCTAAAACTCAGTATCAAAACATGTCGTCTGGAAGCAAGTCCGGGTTCAAGATAGAGACCCAGTCTCGAATATGCATGCCCAGACCCTGTCCAGGACTAAAGTAGTAGGAAAATATCTCAAAAAACCTCTCTAAGGGTGCTCGGGCATAACCGGGTCTAAACAGTAGAAAGTCATCTCAGGTGCTCAGTCCGACCGAGGCTAAAAATCATCTCAAGTAGCAAGAAAACTCAACTAGCACCCCAGCCATGCCAAGTCTAGAGTTAATCGTAAAACTGGTGATTTAAAACATAATTTTACCTTCTTTTACCCAGGCATATTCACAAGTTAAATCAAACCATTTCCACATTATTTCCATTAAAAATGGGGCCCCCGGGCCATGCAAGGTTTAGAAAATGGTGCCAGTAGGCCCGAAGCCCAAACCGTGGTAAAACCTGTGTAAAACCTCTTTATATGCATGAAAATGGTATGATCAAACACAATAGCTTCGCAGCAGCTCACAATCAACCTATCGACCCTGCACAGGCCCACAACTACTCAGCAAGCATAACCAGCCTAGAAGGATAATTCTATGCCCGGGACTCGCGGACATTCCCAAAATCCCACCTTCTATGTTCCAGAGTCAACAAGGCCTCACAGGACCACAAGGGTAAATAAAATATATCGGCAAATACTACAAGCAACGGAGGAACAAAAGTAGGCAGACATGAATAAAGCTGTCAAGGTCTGTAGTACCGACCTAATAAACCCAACCCAAGGATGTCCATCAATACAATTTTATCCTATATATGCGGAGTCTAGGGAAAATAAACCGTAACCTATCTGTCATCCCATAACAAGCTCGAACCTCTCCGAAATGAAATCAAACTTGAACTCGAGCTTGAATAACTTGACGTAGATAATTGATTTTTCTTAATATCGCATCAAAATATTTTTCCACACCTAATTTCTTCAACCTATAAAGATACATATAGTAGTGGTATGCCTATATGCGTACAGGAGCTTATCCATTTTGCTAAAGTCAGCAAAATATACATATGTATATGTACTGCCAACTTAGTGCATTATGATGCCACCTCTCACCCTTAGCTTGCTGGCCACTTCCTCCACCTCCACGTGGAATGGAGGTGGCAACCAATATATTCACTTCCCAATATATATCTACTCGGGTATTGCATAAGTTCATGGTAAAATAAATATAGCTTTTTGAATATACCATAATTAATAGAAAATTATTTCAAATAAAACCTACTATATTATAATAATAATTTTTAACAACACTAAATTTACTATCTCTGTTAAAATATTATAATGTATAAAAACCTTTTAAAATAAATACATATACAATTATATCGTAACAAAAATATTTTTCATAAACCTTTAAAATATTTTAAAAAGGTAATAATAATATAACTTTTTACCAAATTCAACTTTCAAATAAAATATTTTCAAATACACGCGATGTTAATAAATTCTCAAACCTAGGCTCGCAATTCACCAACGCACGATTTTGATACTCAAGAGCTCTCTTGGAATCCTCCCTTATGTTTTCTCACTGTTTCAGAACTGAAATGGCGTTTTAAAACGTGAAGCTGAGGCTTAAATCGAGTTTGACCAGACCCGGTTCGCGACCCGGTTCGCAACCTGGTTCCTGCCAGACAGTCCGCAGTAAAATAGTCATAACATTTTACTCCGCGATCAGTTGGACGTGAGGTTTTATGCATTGGAAACTAGACTCGTAGACCTTCGATTTGGTATTTCGGGGGACTTATAACTCTTTATATATTGAGAGAAAAGCTCCGAGACATTTTACCCAAAGTTCAGAAAATTTATTAAAGGAACTTATGATAACTTTTGCCGACTTACTCGTCTTCAAAACCTATCATACGACCAAACAAATGGACCCGGCACCGAAATACCGGTCCTGACAAGCCTTAAGTGACTTGGGGCCGCTACAAACAAGCTCTAACGGTTCAAGAAAAACGTATACGTCGAAATAACCAGAAGGGTCATTACAATATACAATGCGGAAACTAAACCAAACCCAAAATCTGGTATCATAGCATATAAGAGCCGAATCTACATAAGGAGTACAAGGGTCCAAGACAATATATACAAGCTGCCTCCGCGTATAAATAGAGTACATAATGAAATGATAACTAAAAGCTAAGCTTCAGTCGTCCAGAGCCCAGTCTCATTCTAGAATATCACCAAAAGCAGTTCCTCGCACTAGTCTTCATGAGCTTACGGTGATGGCCCATACTAGGATCTGCACCAGACGATGCAGAGTGTAGAGGGAGCACCAAATGCGAAGCATAAGGTACCCAGTAGGTATCATAGGCCGACTGGGCACATATAAGATAAAAGCATAGTAATAGACAGAATAGAAGCGAGTAGTCACAAAAATCAATGAAAAGTACACAAGAACTTGCCTAGACAGAAGACAACAAAACAACATGCGAGTCTAGCAAGAAGAATATATACACAACAGGCATAGGTGAGAGTAAGAAATAATGCACCTGGGATCCTAACAATAAAAGTATATATATAAAATGTTTTAGACATAGACGGTATACCAGTAACCTCAAGTACAAGGAAAGGAAGAGGAGAGTAAAGATAGGCATGCTCGGAAATAGGAATCAATAACCCAACAATCATACCAGTCTCACTTAAACAAGTAACCACGTAGTCGTATATAGTCTTATAAGCATAACCATAACAGGGGATAACACACGGTAAAGTATCAAGAGGCTACCTACAGTCCCCTGGCCACCCATACAACCGGAGCATACAATTAACAACCAGCAAACAAGGGTGGAACCTCAAACACTGAATAATATGATGCATGATAATCTCAGGGTGGAATAGAAACTCTGTATGTACCTCCTCCAGTGCCGATCAAGCCCAGTAGGTAGGTTCCATGGAAGGACACTGCCCATATACCTCTACAACGCCATATACCTTCCCTCTGGCACATGCAGCCCAAAGCCCTAGGCCCAGAACGACAAGGTCCATGGAGGTCCCGGACCCCATACTAAAACTCAATGTCAAAATATGTCATCCAGAAGTAAGTCGGGGTTCAAGATAGAGAACCAGTCCTGAACATGCATTCCCAGACCCTGTCCAAGACTAAAGTAGTGGGAAAAATGTCTCAAAAACCCCTTCAATGGTCCCCGGGTGTAACCGGGTCTAAATAGTAGAAAGTCATCTCAGGTGCTCGGTTAGACCGAGGCTAAAAATCATCCCACTTTAGTAAGAAACTCAACTAACACCTCGGCCCTGCCGAGTTTAGCGTTAATAGTAAAACTGGTGATAGAAATCATAATTTAGCCTTCTTTTACCCCAAGAAGATTCACAAGTTAAGTCAAACCATTTCTATCGAAAATGGGCCCCGGGGGCCATTAAAAGTTTAGAAAACAATTCCAGTAGGCCCGAAGTCAAAACCATAGTAAAACATGGATAAATACTCTTTATATGCATGGAAATGAATGATCAACATAAATAGCCGCTCAGCAACTCACAATCGACCTATCGGACCTGCACAGGCTCCATCGCTCTACAACATAAATAGCCAGTATAAATCACGATAACAATGCCCGGGACTCACGGGAACCCCCGAATAACCCACCATCTATGTTCTAGAGTCAAAACAAGGCCACACAAGACCATAAGGGTGATAATATCAACAATTAAGAATACTACACACAACAGAGAAAAGAAACGGGGGTGAATCATGGAGAAGTAGTCAAGGTCTGTGGTACCAACCTAATAACCCAACCAAAGGATGCCAGCAAGTACAATTTTATCCGATATTTGCTAAGTCTAGGGAGTTTAGATAGTAACTTACCTGTCGTTCGACGACAAGATGCTGGGACAATGAAATCCAAGCTCGAATTGCTCCGAGAAACCCTAAATGAAGATCAAAATATCAAAAACATAAATAATACGTTAAAATGAGTCTATTGATATCCATATCGCTACAATTGTAGCTGAGTCGAAATTTGGATCAAAAGTGGGCCCGCGGGGCCCATAACCCAAAACCAAAAATGAAAAAGAGCACGATATCAAGAAGGCATGCTCCAAATTTGAGCATAATTGGCCAAGAGAAGGGTGCCAAAACAGCCCACTCAAGATTGAGAAAAAAGATAGAATTTAAGAAAGAAAATCGGGAATTAGGCAAGGATTACTTACCACAAAGATGGAATTTAAGCCAAGACGAAGAATTCTTCACACCCACGATCATGCACGAGCAAGGAGGCAACCACTACAACAATTTTCCAAGCTTTTGGAATTAGCAAAAATGGTGGATATTTAAGAAAACAAAAGGAAAAGCATGTTGGGGAAGAAGCTTACCAATAATCGTAGAATCACAAATTATCGAAGAACAATTGGTTTCCCCAAGGGTAGGACTGATATGGAGCAATTTGGTGGAGTGAAAATTGTGTTTTAGAGTGAGAAAGATTGAGAGAAAAGGCTGGAAAAATGAACTAACAGCAATATATAGTTGCAGGGAACTGGCATGCTCCAACGACGCCCAAACAGCGCTATCGCGTTGGCCAGCTGAAATGTGCTTGAGCGCGATTGCGCTAGGTCAGCGCCGATGGTGCTGAAGGCCTGGCCTGCAACATTTTTTGCAACTTTTGAAAAACTCCAAGGGCCATTCTGGGAACAATCGGAATACGATATTAAAAAACCAATTGTGCTAATAGAATGGAAACGACATTCTGGATTCAACAGAATCGATGAAACTTCCATACGAGGTCGTTTCGGAGAAATGTTGACCCAAGTCAACACTAACGAATAAGAACCCAAAGTCTCAAAATGAGTCTGGCTCACCCGAAACCCAAACCAACCACCTTCCTAACCCAAAGTCATAATTCCAAAGCTGATGGAATCATCAGATTTTTAATCTGACACTCCGATCATCGAAAGCCACCCAGAGTTACACTTTCAACTTTAAATGGCCTGAAAACAGAGAAAACAATGCAAAACCCACACCGAAAGTTCCCAAGCTTCAACTGAAGGTCCAAATAGACCAAACTCAACGCTATGGAGCTAACAGAACTGTCAGAATTCACTTCCGAGCATGTTAGCTAAGAATATTGACTAAAGTTAATGATATTCTAAGTTAAAGCTCTAAAATAGGCACCAAACTACCCGTCCCAACAAGCCATAAATGACTTGGGGCCACTACAGGAAAGCTACAATAGTACAATGAATGCGTAAACGTGAAGATAACCGGAAGGGTCATCACAACATCCACTACTAAAAGAACTTTCGTCCTTGAAAGTCAAAAAAAAGGGAGTACCTGAAGGCTCGAACAACTGCAAATACTTAGCATGCAACTCACCCTTGGTCTCCCAAGTAGACTCCTCGACTGGACGATGCCTCTACTGAACTTTCACAACTCAAATCTCCTGATATCTCTTGCCAGAATAGCTATCGGCTCCTCAACAAATAACAAACTCTTGTCTAACTGAACCAAATCCCAATGCAACATATGAGACTCATCTGGCACGTACCAGTGCAATATCAAGATATAAAAACTGGGTGAACAGCTGAAAATATCAGAGGCAATGCTAACATGTAGGCAACACTACCAACACTCTGTAAAATCTCACATGGCCCAATAAACCTAAGGCTAAGCTTGCCCCACCGAACAAATATCATCAACCCCTTCACGGGCGATACTCGAAGGAAAACCAAGTCACCAACACTGAACTCCAAGGCACGAAGTCTATGATTTGTGTAGCTCTTCTGCCTACTCTGGGCTGCTCTAAGTCTATCTTGAATCAAACGGACTCGGTCCAAGTAATCTCTAAGCAAATCTATACTATGCAGTCTGGACTCTAACCTATCAAACCAACCAATTGGCAATCTTCAACCCCTACCATACAAGGCCTCGAAAGGTGCCATGTCGATGCTCGAATGGAAACTATTATTATAAGAAAACTCGGCCAAAGGCACAAACTGATCCCATGAACCTCTACAATCAAGAACTCAAGCCCGAAGTATGTCCTCCAGGACCTGAATGGTCCTCTCGGACTGGCCATCTGTCAGAGAGTGGAAAGCGGTACTAAGCTGAACCTCCATACACAAATCCCTATGTATAGGTCTCCAGAATTGAGATGTGAACTGCGTGCCGTGGTTTAAAATGATAGAAGCTGAGACCCCGTGCAACCGAACAACCTCACGAATGTAAATCTGAGCTAACCTCTTAGCACCATAGGAAGTCTGAACCGACAAGAAGTGGGCCGACTTATTCAACTGATCCACAATCACCCAAATGGAATAAAAACCCCGAGAAGTACAAGGCAAAATAACAACAAAGTCCATAGTAATACCTTCCTATTTTAACTCAAGAATGGGAAGTCGCTGCAACAAGCCACCCGGTCTCATGTGCTCAAACTTTACCTGCTGAACACAGTTCAAGCACCAAGATACAAACTCTGATACATCCCACTTCATACCACACCACCAGTAAAGTTGTCTCAAATCTCTATACATCTTTATCGCGCCTGGATGAATAGAGTATGTAGAACAATGTGTCTCACAAAGTATCAACTCAATCAAATCACCAACCCTTGGAACACAAAGTTGGCCATCAAACCTTAGAATACCATCAGAACCCAAAGTAACCCAGCTGGCCTCACCCCGAAATATCTGATCACGAATGTCACACAAACCCTGATCCTCATACGGTCGACTCTAAATCTGATCAACTAGAGTAGAATGGACCTAAACACTGGAAAGAGCTCTGCTAGGATCCGACAAGTCATGCCTAACCAATCGGTTAGCCAAGGACTGGATGTCCAAGTCCAACGGTCGCTCAGAAACTTAAAGTTAAGCTAGGTTACCCGTACTTACTGCCTTCGTACTCAAGGCATCCGCAACCACATTTGCCTTGCCCGAATGGTATAGAATAGTGAAATTGTAGTCCTTCAGTAGATTAATCCATCTTCTATGCCTTGAGTTCAGTTCTTGTTGACTTGTAATAGGGGATACCACGCGGTAAAGTATCAAGAAGCTACCTACAATCCCCCGGCCGCCCATACAACCTAGGAACGCAAACAAGTGAAAACAAAACCCTCTGGCTGCCCATACAACTGGAGCGTACACTCAATAAACACCAAACAATGGTGGAACCTCAAACACAGAATGATATGATGCATGATAATCTCAGGGTGGACTAGAAACTATGTATGTACCTCCTCGGGTGCCGATCAAGCCCAGCAGGTAGGTTCCATGGAAGGACACTGCTCGTATACCTCTACTCTATCGTATACCCTCCTTTCGGAACATGCATCCCAAAGTCCCAGGCCTAGAACGACAAGGTCCACGGAGGTCCCGAACCCCATACTAAAACTCTATATCAAAACATATCATCCGGAAGCAAGTCTGAGTTCAAGATAGAGACCCATTCTCGAAAAACCCATCCAAGGGTGCCCGGGCATAATCGGGTCTAAATAGTAGAATGTCATCTCGGGTGCTCGGTCGGACTGAGGCTAAAAATCATCCTAATTTAGTAAGAAACTCAACTAGCACGCCGGCCCTGTCTAGTCTAGCATTAATAGTAAAACTGGTGATAGAAATCATAATTTAACCTTTTTTACCCCAAGAAGGTTCACAAGTTATGTCAAACCATTTCCAATTCATTTCCATCGAAAATAGGGCTCGGGGTCATGAAAAGTTTAGAAAACAATTCCAGTAGGCTCGAAGCCAAAACTGTATTAAAACATGGATAAATCCTCTTTATATGCATGGAAATGAATAATCAACACAAATAGCCGCCCAGCAGCTCACAATATACCTATCAGCCCTTCACATGCTCCAATATCTCTACAGCATAGATAGCCAGCATAATATCATGATAACGATGCCCGGGACTCACAGGCACCCCCGAACAACCCACCATCTAAGTTCCATAGTCAAAACAAGGCCACAAAGGACCATAAGGGTGACAACATCAACTACTAAGAATACTACACATAACGGAGAAAAGAAACGTGGGTGAATCGTGGAGAAGCAGTCAAGGTCTGTGGTACCAACCTAATAACCTAACCTGAGGATGCCAGCTAGTACAATTTTATCTGATATATGCTAACACTAGGGAGTTTAGACCGTAACCTACCTGTCATTGGATGAAAAGCTGTTGGGACAAAGAAATCCAAGCTCGAATCACTCCGAGAAACCCAGAATGATGATCAAACTATCAAAAACATAAATAATACGTTAAAATGAGTCTAACGATACCCATATTGCTACAATTATAGCCAGGTTGAAATTCGAGTCAAAAGTGGGCACATGGGGCCCACAACCCGAAACCAAAAATAAAAAAGAGCACGATGACCACCATGATGCCAAGAAGGCATGCTCTAAATTTGAGCACAATTGGCCAAGTGAAGGGTGCCAAAATAGTCCGCTCAAGATGGAGATAAAAGAGAGAATTTAAGAATTAAAATTGGGAATTAGGCAAGGATTACTTACCACAAAGATGGAATTTAAGCCAAGACGAAGAATTCATCACACCCGCGATCATGCACGAGCTAGGAGGCAGCCACTACAACAATTTTCCAAGCTTTTAGAATGAGCAAAAATGGTGGATTTTTAAGAAAACAAAAGGAAAAGCATGTTGGGGAAGAAGCTTACCAATAATCGTAGAATCACAAATTATCGAAGAACAATTGATTTTCCCAAGGCTAGGACTAATATGAAGCAATTTGGTAGAGAGAAACTTGTGTTTTATAGTGAGAAATATTGGGAGAAAAGGCTGGAAAAACAAACTAACAGCAATATATAGTTGCAGGGAACTGGCAGCCGCCAACGGCGCCCAGGCAGCGCTATCGCGCTGGCCAGCCAAAACGCGCTTGAGCGCGATCACGCTAGGCCATCACCGATGGCACTGAAGACCTGGCCTACAACATTTTCTACAACTTTTGAAAAACTCCACAGGGCATTCCTGGCACAATTGGAAATCGATATTCAAAAATCAATAATGCTAATAGAGTGGAAACGACATTCTGGACTCAATGGAATTGATGAAACTTCCATACGAGGTCGTTTCAATGAAATGTTGACCCAAGTCAACACTAACGAATAAGAACCCAAAGGCTCGAATAAGTTTGGCTCACTCAGAACCCAAACCAACCTCCTTCATAACCCAAACTCATCATTCCAGAGCTGATGGAATTGTCAGAATTTGAATTTGACACTCTGATCATCGAAAGCCACCCAAAGTTACACTTTCAACTCTAAATGGCCTGAAAACAGAGAAAATAACGCAAAACCCACACCAAAAGTTCTCAGGCCTCAATTGAAGGTTCAACTAGACTAAACTCAATGCTACAGAGCGAACGAAAATGTCAGAATTCACTTTCGAGCATGTTAGCCAAGAATGTTGACTAAAGTCAATGATATTCCAAGTTAAAGCTCTAAAACAGGCAAAAAGGGCAAAAACAACCAAATTAACGACCACGACACCAAACTACCTGTCCCAGCAAGCCGTAAATAACTTGGGGCCACTATAGGAAAGCTCTAATAGTACAATGAATGCGTAAAAGCGAAGATGACCGGAAAGGTCATCACAACATCCACTACTAAAAGGACTTTTGTCCTCGAAGGTCAAGAAGAAGGGAGTGCCTGAAAGCTCAAACAACTGTGGATACTGAGCACGCAACTCACCCTCGATCTCCCAAACAGCCTTCTCGACTGGATGATGCCTCCACTAAACTTTCACAACTGGAATCTCCCTAGATCTCAATCTCCTGATATCTCTAGCCAGAATAGCCATCGGCTCATCAACAAATGACAAACTCTCATCTAACTTAACTGAATCCCAATGCAACACCTGAGTCTCTTCTGGCATATACCAGCACTACATCGAGACATGAAAAACTGGGTGAACAGCTGAAAATATTAGAGGTAAAGCTAACATATAGGCAATAGTACCAACCCTCTGTAGAATCTCAAATGGCCCAATAAACCTGGGGCTAAGCTTTCCCCCCCTCCGACCAAATATTATCACGCCCTTCATGGGCAATACTCAAAGGAAAACCAAGTCACCAACACTGAACTCCAAGGCACGAAGTCTACGATCAGCGTAGCTCTTTTACCTACTCAAGGAGCTTTAAGTCTGTCCTGAATCAAATGGACTTGGTCCAAGGAATCTCTAAGATGATCTATACTCTGCGGTCTGGACTCTAACCTATCAAACCAACCAATTGGCGATCTATAACGCCTACCATACAAGGCCTCGAAAGGTGCCATGTTGATGCTCGAATGGAAACTATTATTATAAGAAAACTCAGCCAAAGGCATAAACTGATCCCATGAATTTCTAAAGTCAAGAACATAAGCCTGAAGCATGTCCTCCAGGACCTGAATGGTCCTCTCAGACTGGCCATCTGTCTGAGGGTGGAAAGCGGTACTAAGCTAAACCTCCATACCCAAATCCCTTTGTATGGCTCTCCAGAACTGAGATGTGAACTGCGTGCCGTGGGCTGAAATGACAGAAGTTGGGACCCCGTGCAACCAAACAACTTCCCAAATGTAAATCTGAGCTAACCTCTTACCACCGAAGAAAGTCTAAGCTGGAAAGAAATGGGCCGACTTAGTTAGTCGATCCACAATCACCCAAATGGAATCAAAACCCTGAGAAGTACGAGGCAAACCGACAACAAAGTCCATAGTAATACCTTCTCATTTCCACTCAGGAATAGGAAGTTACTGCAATAAGCCACCCGGTCTCATATGCTCAAACATCACTTGCTGACAATTCAAGCACCGAGATAAAAACTCTGCTACATCCTGCTTCATACCATGCCACCAGTAAAGTTGTCTCAAATTTCTATACATCTTCGCCGCGCTAGGATGAATGGAGTATCTAGAACAATTTGCCTCACAGAAAATCAACTGAATCAAATCACCAACCCTCGGAACACAAAGTCAGCCATCAAACCTCGAATACCATCAGAACCCAAAGTAGCCTAACTGGCCTCACCCCGAATTACCTGATCACGAAGGTCGCACAAACCCTGATCCTTAAACAGTTGCCTCTGAATCTAATCAACTAGAGTAGAATGGACCTCAAAATTGGCAAGAGATCTGCTAGGATCCGACAAGTTAAGCCTAACTAATCAGTTAGCTAAGGACTGGATGTCCAAGGTCAATGGTCGCTCAAAAACTGAAAGTGAACCTAGGTTGCCCATACTCACTGCCATCGGACTCAAGGCATCTGCTACCATGTTTGCCTTGCCCAGATGGTATAGAATAGTGAAATCATATTCCTTCAGTAGCTCAATCCATCTCCTCTTCCTCGAGTTCAGCTCTCGCTGACTCGTAATGAACTGAAGACTACAGTGGTCGGTGAATATATCATAGTGAACTCTATATAAGTAGTGCATCAAGATCTTGAGCGCGAATACTACCGCCGCCAACTCTAAGCCATGAGTGGGGTAGTTGCGCTCGTGAACCTTCAGCTGTCTTGATGCATATACTATCACTCGACCCTGCTGCATCAACATATAACCAAGACCAGCCCCTGAAGCATCACAATACACTGACAAACTCTAACCCTCAACCGGTAAAGTCTGAATTGAAGCTGAAGTCAATAAGGACTTAAGCCTCTGAAAGCTATCCTCGCATTGGTCTGACCACTAAAATGGAACATCCTTCCTAGTCATCATAGTCAAGGGTGCTTCTATGGAAGTAAACCCCTCAATGAACCGTCTGTAGTACCTGGCTAAACCAATAAAGATGCAAACCTCGGTAGGAGAGTAGGTCTAGACCAATCGCAAACCGCAAAAATCTTACCTGGAACAACCCTAATCCCATCATTAGACACCATGTGTCGTAGGAATGCAACTGACTTAAGCCAAAACTCACAATTTGAGAACTTGGCATAAAGCCAATGATCTTTTAAAGTCTGAAGTACAGTCCTCAAATGTTTCTCATGCTCATCCCTGCTCCTCGAGTATATCAGAATTTCATCAATGAAGACTATCACGAACATATCCAAGTACAGGATAAACACCCTATGCATCAAATCCATAAAGGCTACGAGGGCATTAGTCAACTCAAAAATCACCAACCCTTGGAACACGAAGTCGGCCATCAAACATTAGAATGCCATCAGAACCCAAAGTAGCCCAGCTGGGCTCACCCCGAACTACCTGATCACGAATATCGCACAAACTCTGATCCTCAAATGGTCGACTCTGAATCTGATCAACTAGAGTAGAATGGACCTCAACACTGGAAAGAGCTCTGCTAGGATTCGACAAGTCATGCCTAACCAATCCGTTAGCCAAGGACTGGATGTCCAAGCCAACGGTCACTCAGAAACTTAAAGTGAAGCTAGGCTGCCCATACTCACCGCCTTCTTACTCAAGGCATCCGCTACCACATTTGCCTTGCCCGGATGGTATAGAATAGTGAAATCATAGTCCTTCAGTAAATTAATCCATCTGCTCTGCCTTGAGTTCAATTCTCATTGACTCGTGACATACTGAAGACTACGGTAGTCGGTGAATATCTCACAGTGAACTACATATAAGTAGTGCATCTAGATCTTGAGCACGAAGACTACCACCTCCAACTCTATGTCATACTCGAGACTTTAGGTAGTACCCAGTTCGAGCAGCGTCAGAGCAGCCATCAGGGCTACAGCGGTTAGTCTTCAAGGGGTACAACTTCCAGGGAATTAGTCTATGGTGGCCATTTGGGTTCTGCTGCTTCATCCCAACTGAGTAGGTCATCAGGGGCTTGTTTTACTTTTGGTGTGGTTGGTCATTTTTCTAGAGATTGCCCCCAGCAAGGTACAGTGTAGCCGGCCGAGCCTTTATGAGAAGTTCAGCCTCTGTCTAGAAGGGGTGGTGGTCAGGGTAGGGGTGGTGCTCTACATGGTAGAGAAGGTGGTAAGGATGGCGGTTAGGCAGGTGGAGGTCATCATCAGTTCTATGTGGTCCCTGGGAGACTGAAGGCAGAGACCTCGGATGCTGTTATTACAGGTATAATTTATGTATGCCATAAGTCTGCTATGACTTTATTTGATCCTTGATTCACTTGTTCATATGTATTTGCCTAATTTTTGCCTTGTTTGGGGTTGGTTACTAAGCCATTATTTGTTCCTATTTCTGTTTTGACCTCAGTAGGAGATTCTTTAGTAGTAGATCAAATTGTGAGATCCTGTGTGATATATGTTGGTGATTTGGAGACTTGGGGTGATTTGATGATCCTTGACATGTTAGATTTTGATGTGATACCAGAAATGGACTGGTTCTCCCCTTACCATGCAGTTTTGGATTGTTATGCCAAGATCGTTGCCATAGCCGTGCCCGGTGTATCCCCGGTTGTGTGGTAGGGTTCTGTCAGCCGTGCACCATCTGAGAACATCTCTTGTTTTCAAGCTAGGAAGTTGATTTCCCATGGGTGTTTAGCTTATCAAGCATATGTCCGAGATGCTAGTGCTGAACCTTTATCTCCTGAGTCTGTTCCTGTGGTTAGAGACTTCCTAGAATCACTCTGAGGTAGGAACTTGGCCATAAACACCTCATTGAACTCAAACAGGTCAAAGGAGGCGATATAGAAGATCTGCAAGCAACTTGTTCCCTCCAACATAACTTCGCTGGGCCCTCCAACTTATAAGTGGTGTAACCGACTCTGTGAGTCTCCAACAAACCTAGATGGTGAAACATCTCCTCACATGTAGTAATAAAATCATGTGGGTCCTGACCCAACGTACTAGCAAATCTCAGTGGTGCCAGTCTCAAGAACCTACCCAATGCCTTCTGCTCCCTCTTTGTCATAGTTAGGAGAGGAGGAAGAGGCTGTGCAACTGAAGGAATTGAAACAACCTTGGCACTGGGAGCCACAGTAGCAGGCTGCACTCCTGAACTATGAACACCCAGGCTGCCCCCTAAGCGGGTGTTTATGCTACCTCAAAAGGTCTCTCTCCAATCATACCTAATAGCTGAACAAGTAAACCCCTAATATCTGAATACTGAGTTGGGGCTAAAGCTGGCACAGAAACTGGTGCTGGAACTGGTGGCACCTGGGCTAGCCCCGGGTCCACATGATGCTGCTCTAGAGCAAACTCTGGCTCGTAGTAATACTCGGGCTCTACCTCAACTTTAGCAGCTTTAGTTGGTGCCGCTGCTCTGGGGCATCCATGACCCCCACCTTTACCCTTGCGACCACCCCGATCTGTAGCTGGATTAGGAGGCTTAGGGGTAGGAGGCTCTCTTCTGCCAGAAGCTAAAGATCTCATACGAACCATATGCGGAAGAGTGAACCAGAGTAAGTGATATTTCCAAAAACTTTTGAGGATACTACGCATGAGATAGAAACAATAAAAGTCTAATTTTTCCTAAGAAGTCACTATAGCCTCCCAAAGATTGAGCACGGGTGTCTCCGCCCTGATCCGCATGACTCTACTAGACATTGGATCCTATACTGATAACACTGGTGAACCTAGAGCTCTTATATCAAGCTGTCACGACCTAATTTCTCAGTCATGATGGAACCTACAAACCCCTAGTAGGTGAACCAATCCCCATAGCCCAGAACGGTCAGTAATGGTCTACTATCTAACAATCTAAGCGAAAGAACAGTTTAATAAGCGAAAGTAAGGGAACAAGATGAGGAAAATAGATGACCGGAGTAATATATACAAGTGCGGAAGATAAAAAAAACCAAAACCTGGTATCATAGCTTATAAGAACCGGATCTACATAAGGAATACAAGGGTCAAAGACAATATATACAACCTATCTCCGAGTAGAAATAGAGTACATAATCAAAAGATAACTAAAAGCTAAGCGCCGAACGCCAAGAGCTAACCCTCAGTCAAGAATATCACCAAATGTAGCTCCTAGCATGAGTCTCCATGAGCTATCGATGATGGCCCACACTAGGATCTACACCAGAAGATGCAGAGTGTAGTATGAGCACCAAATGCGAAGCATAAGGTACCCAGTAGGTATCATAGGCTGACTGGGCACATATAAGATAAAACCGTAGTAACAGACAAAATAGAAGCAAGTAATCACAGAAATCAACGAAAAATACACAGGAACTAGCCCAGAGGGAAGATAATAGAACAATATGCGAGGCTAGAAAGAAGAATCTATACACAACAGGCACAGGTGAAAGTATGAAATGACGCACCTGGGATCCTTGCAATAATAGAATATACATAATAGGTTTTAGAAATGGACGGTATACCGGTAACCTCAAGTATAAGGAAAGGAAGAGGAGAGTAAAGATAGGCATGCCCGGAAACAGGAATCAATAACCCAACATTCATACCAATCTCACTCCAACAACTAACAACTTAGATGTATATAATCTTATAACCATAACCGTAATAGGGGATAACATGCGGTAATGTATCAAGAGGCTACCTACAATCCCTCGGCCGCCCATATAACCAAGGAACGAAAACAAATGAAAATAAAACCCTCTAGCCGCCCATACAACCAGAGCGTACAGTCAACAAACAGCAAAAAAGGGTGGAACCTCAAACACTGAATGATATGATGCATGATAATCTCAGGGTGGAATAGAAACTCTGTACGTACCTCCTCCGGTGTCGATCAGGCCCAGCAGGTAAGTTCCATGGAAGGACACTTCCCATATACCTCTACTCCTCCGTATACCCTCCCTCCGGCACATACAGCCCAAAGCCCCAGGCCCAGAATGACAAGGTCCATAGAGGTCTCGAACCCCATACTAAAACTCAGTATCAAAATATGTCATCCGGAAGTAAGTCCGGGTTCAAGATAGAGACCCAGTCTTGAACATGCATGCCCAAACCCTGTCTAGAACTAAAGTAGTGGGAAAATATCTCAAAAACCCCTCCAAGGGTGACCGGGTATAACTGGGTCTAAACAGTAGAAAGTCATCTCAGATGCTCAGTCCGACCGAGGCTAAAAATCATCCCACTTTAGTAAGAAACTCAACTAGAACCCCAGCCCAGCCGAGTCTAGCATTAATAGTAAAAATGGTGATAGAAATCATAATTTAACCTTCTTTTACCCCAAAAAGATACACAAGTTAAGTCAAACCATTTCTAATTCATTTCCATCGAAAATGGGCCCCGGAGGCCATGCAAAGTTTAGAAAATATTCCAGCAGTCCCGAAGCCAAAAACGTAGTAAAACATGAATAAATCCTCTTTATATGCATGGAAATGAATGATCAACACAAATAGCCGCCCAGCAGCTCACAATCGACCTATCAGCCCTGCACAGGCTCCAATCATTGTACAACACAAATAGCTAGCATAATATCACGATAATGATGCTCGGGACTCACGAGCACCCCTGAATAAGCCACCGTCTCTGTTCCAGAGTCTAAACAAGGACACACAGGACCATAAGGGTGATAAAATATACTAAGAATACTACACACAACGGAGAAAAGAAATGGGGGCAAATGATAGAGAAGCAGTCAAGGTCTATGGTACCAACTTAAAAACCCAACCTAAGGATGCCAGCTAGTACAATTTTATCCGATGTATGCTAAGTCTAGGGAGTTTAGACCATAACCTACCTGTCATCCGACGATAAGCTGCTGGGACAATGAAATCCAAGCTCAAATCGCTCTGAGAAACCTCGAACAATGATCAAACTATCAAAAACATAAATAATACATTAAAATGAGTCTAACAATACCCATATCACTACAATTGTAGCCGAGTCGAAATTCGGGTCAAAAGTGGGCCCGCAGGTCCCACAACTTGAAACCAAAAATTTAAAAGAGCATGATCACCACCACGATGCCAAAAAGGCATGCTCCAAATTTGAGCACAATTGGCCAAGAGAAGGATGCCAAAATGACCCTCTCAAGATGGAGATAAAAGATAAAATTTAAGAATGAAAATCGGGAATTAGGCAAGAATTACTTACCACATAGATGGAATTTAAGCCAAGACGAAGAATTTTTCACACCCACGATCATGCATGAGATAGGAGGCAGCCACTACAACAATTTTCCAAGCTTTTGGAATGAGCAAAAATGGTGGATTTTTATGAAAAAAAAAGGAAAGGCATGTTGGGGAAGAAGCTAACCAATAATCATAGAATCATGAATTATCGAAGAACAATTGATATCCCCAAGGCTAGGACTGATATGGAGCAATTTGGTTGAGAGAAACTTGTGTTTTAGAGTGAGAAATATTGTGAGAAAAGGCTGGAAAAACAAACTAATAGCAATATATAGTTGCAGGGAACTGGCTAGCGCTATCGCGTTGGCCAGCCGAAATGCACTTGAGCGTGATAGTTCTAGGCCAATGCCGATGGCACTGAAGGCCTGGCCTGCAACATTTTCTGTAACTTTTGAAAAACTCCACGGGCCATTTTAGTCACAATCAAAACCCGATATTCAAAAACCAATAATGCTAATAGAGTGGAAATGACGTTCCGGACTCAACGAAATTGATGAAACTTCCATACGAGGTCATTTCGGAGAAATGTTGACCCAAGTCAACACTAATAAATAAGAACCCAAAGGCTCTAAATGAGTCTGGCTCACCCGAAACCTAAACCAACTACCTCTCCAACCCAAACTCATCATTTTGGAGATGATGGAATCGTTGGATTTTGAATCCGACGCTCCGATCATTGAAAGCCACTCAAAGTTACACTTTCAACTCCAAATGGCATGAAAACAGAGAAAACAACGCAAAACCCACACCGAAAGTTCTCAGGCCTCAATTGAAGGTCCAACTAGACCAAACTCAATACTATGGAGCTAATAGAACTGTCATAATTCACTTCCAAGCATGTTAGCTAAGAATGTTGACTAAAGTCAACAATATTCTAAGTTAAATCTCTAAAACAGGCAAAAAGGACAAAATAACCAAACGAACGACCAGGGCACCAAACTACCAGTCCCAACAAGCCATAATGACTTGGGGCCATTATAGAAAAGCTCTAACAGTACAATGAATGTGTAAATGCGAAGATGATCGGAAGGGTTATCATACCTTTGATCCATAATATAACATAGAACGGCGTGTCCTTCAATCCATAAAATACTAGGTAGGCATGACACTCCGATCCTAGTGAAATTTAATGCAGAATATGCTTGTATGTCACACCGATCTAAATTATCAAGTACATTATCAAGCAAAGCATTTCATAACATGAATCAATTCAATTTCCAATTTAAGTTTTCCATTATCAGCTTTTACAATCAATATAAACTCTATTTTTCTGTGTCCAGATAGAAGGAATCTCGATTCCTCACAAATATCACCATAATATAATTCAAACTCGCGAAGAGGAGTAAAATCAAACTAGAATTCTTGATAAGTCATTTTCAGATATGTTTCATAATAATCATGGTAGTAAATCAGGGAAGACAGTCTACACAAGTCAACTAATTCTTCTTGTCCCTTCACATAGCATCATTACCTGCATAGATACTTGTTATATGACCTGTTGTGATGACCCTTCCAGTCATCTTTGTATTTACGCATTCATTGTACTGTTAGAGATTTATTGTAGTGGTCCCAAGTCATTTATAAATTGTTGGGACCGGTACTTTGGTGCCCTGGTCATTTGTTTGGCCATTATGGTCGTTTCCCTATTTTAGAGCCTAAACTTAAAATATCATTGACTTTAGTCAACATTCTTAGCTAACGTGCCCGGAATCGAATTACGATAGTTCCGTTAGCTCTGGAGCATTTAGTTTGGTCTAGTTAGACCTTTAGTTGAGGCCTGAGAACTTTCGATGTGGGTTTTGTGTTGCTTCCTCTGTTTTTAGGCCATTTGGAGTTGAAAGTGTAATTTTGGTCAGCTTTCGATGATTAGAGCATCAGATTCGAAATCCAATGATTCTATTAGTTTCGTAATTAGGTTAGGAAGATGGTTGGTTTGGGTCCCGAGTGTCCCGGGCTCATTTCAATTCTTTGGTTGCTTGTTATTAGTGTTGACTTGGGTCAACATTTCTCCGAAATGACCTCGTATAGAAGTTTCATCAATTTTTTGAGTCTGGAATGTCGTTTCCACTCTATTAGCATTATTGGTTTTTGAATATCGGTTTCCGATTATGCCCAGAATGCCCTGTTGAATTTCCAAAAAATTATAGATTTTTAGTGCAGGCCAGGACTTCAGCGACATCAGCGCCAGTCTAGGGCCGATAGGTTGATTGTGAGCCATTGGGCTATTGATTATGATTGAGCATCCCATTATCATGCATTTAAAAGGATTTTCTTCATGATTTTACTACGGTATTGGCTTTGGGCCTTCTATTGATGATTTCTAAATCTTGCATGGCCCGTGGGGCCTATTTTTGGTAAAAATGATTATGAAATGGTTTGGTATCATCTTAATGGATCTTCTTGGGGTAAGAAAAGTTAAAAGAAGGATTTGTTATAGTTTTCCTACTATATATTAGACCCGCTTGAACTGAGGTGCTATATTAACCCTGTTATGGATGAGAAATGATATTAGACTCGGTAAAGCCGAGCATTGGACTTGATTTACTACTATTTTAGACCCGGATACACCTGGGCACCCTTGAAGGAGGTTTATGAGACTTATTTCATTGATTTAGACCTGGATAAAATTCAGGCATGCATTCTGAGTATTTGAGTACTAGTTTGGATCTGGTGGCACTCCAGAATGATATTTTGAGTTTAGAGTATAGTATGTGGTCTACGAGTAGACCTCCATGGACCCTGTCATTTTGGACAAAGTGCTACGGGCAAAAGGGTGACCAGGGGTAGGGGTGTACGGTGGAATAGATGTACTCGGGAGAAGTCCTTCCATAGATCCCACCTTTATTGGACCTTTAGGGCACCAAAGGGGGTAATATACTGACATTGTGGTTACACTTAGTTTGGAATATCATAGCATATCATTCATTTGTGTGAGGTTCCACCCTTATTTGCTATTTGTTGTTTGTACGCTCTGGTAGTATGGGCTGCCGGAGGGTTTGTCTTCACTTTATTATATTCCTTGGGTGTATGGGCATCTGTGGGATTATACTTAGACTTATTATTGTATCACGGTATTGGTTCCTATTATGGTTTCTAGTGAGATTGGAGATTTTTATGATTGCTTTTGGGCTTTTAACTGTTGGATTCTGACTTGAGATCAGTATGTCTATTTGGAGTTATCGTATCTTGTATTCAAGCATGATTATCATTATTTTTTCTCTCCTTTTCTATCCATTTAAGATTACAGATATACCACCTTCTTTCTAAACTCTTCTTTATATACTTGTTATTGCGAAGATCACAGGTATGTGTTTCTTTCTTTTGCCTGTGATGTGTATTCTTTTAGCTAGCCATATGTATTGTTCCTACTTGTATTCCTTCTGTGCTAGCTTCTGTGTACTTATTCATTTCCTTCTCTGACTAATTGTTTTCTATTCTGCTTAGTACTGCTCTTTTATCTTATATGTTCCCAGTCATCGTATGATACCTACTGGGTATCGGTTGCTTTGCACTTGGTGTCATACTATAATCTGCATCTTTTGTTGTAGATCCTAGTGTGGGCCATTGCCGCTAGATCATGGGATTCATGCTTGGAGATCTTCTGGACTATCCAGACTGAGGGTGAGCTCTTGACGACCGGAGCTTAGCTTTAGTTTATCTTCTGTATCATGTACTCTGTTACTACTGGGAGACAGTTGTGTATATATTATTTTGGATGCTTCATACTTGTTATATGTAGTTCTGGCTCTATACTATTATACCAGGTTTTGGGGTTTGGTCTAGATTCTGCTTATGTATATATATTCTTGTTATCTATCTTTCCATCTTGTTCCTTTGCTTTCTATTGATTATATCGATTCTTCCGCTTAACTGTTAGCTAGTAGCCCATTACTAACCATTCTGGGTTACGGGGATTGGTTCACCTACTGGGGGGTTGTGGGTTCCATCATGATCGAGAAAATAGGTCGTGACACTTATACAGGACCCCGAAATCACCATTACATTTCATACACACAACTAGCATATAAACACTTCAAAAAGAGTAAAAGAAATCTGAACTTGCCTTTAAAAGAGTCTCTGAACGAACCCAATCTGATCAAATACGCATTCTACATGAGAAAATGAAACCATATATACTTATATTGCTATACTTAATTTCTAGGTCCAAAAGTCAATCCAAAAAGTCAACCCTAAGCCCCAAAGGGCAATACTAGAATTTTATTTAAAAATCATGTTACCCACAACTCAAGGAGCTTGTATATGAAATTTTATTAAAAACAGGGTGAAAATCATTTTTTAGATCACCAAAATACTATTTCTTAACTTTATGCCCAAATTCTCAAATTTCACAATTTAAAATCCAATATTTGAAGATGAAATCATAATTAAATCATTGAGAAATGTGTGAAAGTAGTATTAGAATCTTACCCAAATAAGAATCACTAAAAAGCACCTTTTGAATTTCCCAAAATTGAGTTCCCAAACTCCAAGATAAAGGTGTAGAAAATAAAATGAGAAAAAGGGCAACCCATTGATATGAACAGTGATCTTTGCACCTGCTGAGATCTATCTGGTCGCAGGCACGGCAAAACTTTTGTAGGTACAAAAATCACTTGTCACTCGACCTCCGTGATAAGTTGGTATTCTACCTACTTATTTAACTCTTAAACTTATGCTTTTGGTAATAATAAGTGGCAAAATAGTGCAATTGACACGGATTACTTCTATTTTACAGGTCTCTATGTTTTAGAAGTGCTCGAGAAGAATTCAGATGAAAACAAGTCAAAAAAAAAGCTATCTGGAAAAATATGGAACTGGCAGTTGATTGGTCTGTGCAAATGCGGCATCCTCTCCACAAATGCGATGGGTACTTGAGCAGAAGCTATATGAATGTAGCAGTCCTTCTGCATACATGAAGGTCAACCAGATAGAAGACTCTTTACGAACGCGGTGGACCGCACGCGTAGGGAAAGAAGGAACGTCAGCTGTGGGGCAGAAATGGAAATTTCCCTTTTTGGAAACCCTGATTCACATAAAAGACTTCTCAGCCATTTGGGAAGCCATATTTGGCTATTCTTTGGATATTCTCACAACTTTTGGCAAAGCTTGGACCAACACCATAGGAGTGAAGATTTGGATGCTCTTTATTGTAAAATCTTTAGTTTCCATTCTTCAACTCTTGTTCTTAATTGCTATTTTATTGGTGTGTTTGTTGAATTGAGATTTGGGTTTGTATTAGAGATAATACTTATTTGGGTATTGAATTCATAGCTAGATTTTGTTTTGGTTAATTATTTGGGTCTATTGAATCCTCTATGCTTGAATTTATAGTTAATAGTTGCAAACATTGACTTAGCATTCTAATTTGGGTTTTTGCTTGAGATAGGATTACCCTAAATTTGGGAAGGTTCTTTAGTGGGGATTTGGATTCCATCATAGATTGAGGCTAAGAATAGCTCAATTCGTCGAAAACCCCCATCTAAGAGTTGGAGCTAGAGATAGCCAACTCACCCAAGTTGATTTGGTTGATTATTGCTCACTCGTGGTGATTAGAGAGAACACACGAGATATATGCTCGATTGGTCAAAAGATGGTTAGGCATTCCTTCAACCAAGACTACCTACGTGTTAACCGGGTGCAAGTCTTGTGAGTTGAATTCTCATTCCCCAGTCTCCCTTGTTGTCCTTGCTTGGTGAAAGCAAGGTGAAAGCCATTGATCAAAACATATCTTTTATTTGATTTTCTTTATCTTTTGCTTTAGTCTAAAACCCCCCTTTTTAGATATTTTTCCCTTTTTGTTCATTGAACTCCAATAAGTTGCTCTTATTCTTTATTAGCTCGATCGCGACTACATTGTTCTTTGTGGGTACAACCCCGACATCTGTTGGGAATATAAATGTATTTTTCTCTGATGATCGTAATCACCTCCATTGAAGAGTGTATTTGAGCATTATCAAATATGGCGCCATTGCCGGAGAACAATTTGACGTATTGAGTTAGTTTAGAATTTGAGTTTACTTACTCTAGTTCAATTTTGTGAATAGCTATTTTTTCTTTTGTTTAGTTTTATTTTTATTGATTGATTTCATGGAATCTTGAAATGATAGAGATGTTGGTGGTTGCAATCCTTGTTGTTATTGTTGAGGACCCCACCTTTGGCAAAAATTCAAGATTGGCCCTAGGAGAGGGAGGTATTCACCTTTTTGTTCCTATGATGGGCGTAATTGCTATTTGTGTGGTGGTCATAATGGACATTGGAGCAATTTCCCTAATGACTATCCTACCCCCCCCCCCCTTATGCTAACAATGTGTCTAGTGGTACTTGTGATCTTAATAGGAACCATGAATCAGCAAGTGAATAAGGCATATGTGCTAAGATCCACACACTCTTGGCCTCACTAGAAACCCAAGAAGAGGGTGTGAAATCCATAAAGCAAGGCTTGGTGGACATGAGAATGAAGGATGAAGGGGATAAAAATCATGCCACACAATCCATAGTGGATTTGTCCACTCCTCTTGCTCAAGATGATAAAGAAGCCACCTACCCGGAAAGTATATATTACATGCTTCACACTATCTTGACCAAGCAAGATATCACAGAGGAGGATGTGCAATCCATTAAGCAAGGCTTTGTGGATGCAAGGGCTAAAGAAGAAGAGGAGATAAAGCGTGCCACGCAAACCATGGCATATTTTTCTACTTCTCTTGATAGAATTGGTGAAGAAAATACTCCAAGCCAAGCAAATGAACATGTCTTAAACATTGAGCTCAATCAAATTCATTGAGGACGATGATGAAGATTTGTAGAACATGGAATCTTCCAAAAATGAATTTGTACCGGCAGTGCTTGAACCCCAACAAGAAGAGAAATTTGTATTAGGTGAGGTTGTGAGCCTAGAATGGGTGTTAAACCAAGCTCACCAACATAAGGCCTATGGGGAACAACGTGAGAGAATGCTACCAATGTTCGAAGTATTGTTGAAAAGGCATGCCAAGAGAAGTCAAAAAGTAAGGGTTCTCGAAATTGCTATCCAAAATTTGGACATCAATTTGAATACTCGTGTTGACACGTGCACAATTGTGGGTAGTAGTTTTGAGTTGTTCCCTATAAAAGAGGAAGACAAAAGGGATGCTCGTGAGTTGATGGTGTTGTGGAAACCAACTAATCCATACAAGGATCACGATGCCAAAAGCAAATAAATTATTCTAGAGTTGAAACAATTCATCGTGAAAGACTCTAGTTTATTTGAAAGTGAGGATGCTATAAATGAGACAAGTTTGAAGGTGGAGACACCCAAATCTTACTCCAACCACTTGTCAACCTTAAGTTTGGTTGAATGGATAAAAGTCGAAGTAATCAAGCTTTTGGAAGACCTTGGAAGAAGGATGGATCAAAGTTTATCCGATTTTAATGTTGTCATGAAAAGAAGGCAAGGAGGGCTTCTTCACTTGAAAGCCAAAAAGTGCAAAATACGACACCAAGAAAATGGCCTTCTCATGTTCACACCTTCACCCCGTGATTTTCACCGGAAGTTTGATTCAAATTTGGGTCAAAGGTTCAAGTCTTCCAAGTAGAGATCTAGAGGGTGAGGTAGCTTGCGTCGCGCACCACGATGTTAAGTTGTGCACTTGATAGGAGGCAACCCATCATTTTTATGCTTTACGCCATATTTTTTTATTTTTGTTTTGTCTTTAGGTACCCAAAGGAATGAGAAGAGGAACCAAGTGTTGAGAAGCACAAAAAATACCTCTGAAAAACATGCTTTTCGCACCTGGAAGAGTGCCCGTCGCACATGCCATCGCACAAGTAAACAGTGAACTGAGCAAAAACATTGGCATATGCGAACGCGATGCATTTCGCACCTTAAAAAATTCCCATTGCACCCGATGTTGCTCATCACAAGAAGTAAGCTGAAGAAAAATGTGAAAATCTGGTCCAACCAGTCTTCTTCGTGAATGCAGTAGACCAGCCACATATGTGAAGGCCAATTGAATATCAGGCTATCGTGAATGTGCAAGACCGCCTGTGAACGCGATGCTTGCAGGCAGTTTCCAAGTAAGTTAAAATGTTTAAAAATCAGAAGCCTCAAACATTTTTGCTTCTCAAACAAAAGTACTTCTCCTCCTTTGACACATAATAATTTCATCAAGTTCTTCCATTCATTGATTCACAAATTGCAATCCATCAGGTATGAACTCCGCCCTCCTTGTATCTTGAAATGGTTTTGTTTCTTCCTCATCTTGATGTGTAAGAATAGGGTAATGACAGTCTTGGTTGAAACTCCTCTTGCTTTAAATCAACTTCTATTAGTGCTTAATTGCTAAATTGTTGGGTGAAATTGATTGAAGATATGTCCTAAATGGTGGGACTAAAAAGTTGGTGTTTAAATTGGTTCTAAAACCTAAGGAGATCAAGCAAGAATTGTTTGTCTCCCATGTGTTTTAGAAAATTCCTCAAATAGGATAAACTGGGCGGATGCACTGACCTTCGCATTGCGGTCACCTGGCCGCGTTCGTAAAGGAGAAAATTTGTAAAAAAATAAAATTTCTCTTTGCAAACGCAGCCACCTGGCCACGTACGTGAAGAAGGAATGCCTGGCAGTCCCACAATACTAGCTCCGCACAGCCCACCTCAATTTTTTTTTTAGCTATTTCTTTGGCCTAAGTCCTTCATAATACATTGTTTTAAGTTTCCCTAAGAACTTTTAACATATTGGTGTGTTTTGTCGGTACCTTGATCAAAAAGATGGCCTTCAACGGTAGTGACAATGAAGTTGAAATTGTTCTGGAGGTGGAAAAGGAGGAGAATTATGATCAGGACAGATTCCTATCGGTATTATATGAGCATCGGTATGATGAGCTCTTATCCAAGCCCTTTGTTAGGGAGAAAGGAATAAACTTGGACAAAGTTGAAGCTACAATGCCGACATTCTATAAGTGATTGGTAGAGCAAGTGGATTTGCTTTGCTCCTCCACCCATCATGGCTAACCACGCAGTGGTCACAAAGTTTTATGCTAATGCATTGATCACCGACTTTAAGAGAGCATTGGTCACTACCATTCGGGGTGTCCAAGTGAGTTTCAACCCCAAAATCATCAATACACTGTACAACCTTCCAGATGCTGAAAATGAAGTTTATATTGCAAAATCAAAAGCAAAAAGACACTAGTGGTTGGTTGACAAGTTGTATGACGGGGTGACTCCTAATTGGTTAACCTCGCAAAAGAGGGTTGATTCGCATGAGTTCACTACAGAAGCCAAATCTTGGCATTCGATTATCTGTGTGAGGATCATACCATTCTTTGATGACACTGATATGACCCTTGACCGAGCATTAATGGTTGCAGCCCTCATTGATGGCATAAATGTGAATGTTGAGCTCCATATTGTGGCCCAGATGGTAGAGGTAGCTAGAGGAAGGTCAAAAATCCTTTTCTTCCCCTCATTGGTGACTCAGTTGTGCTATGATGCTGGGGTGTTGCCACACCCGAATGACATTAAGAAGAAGCCAGCAACTATGATCCACCCATTATTGAAAAGGGCCGCAAAAGTAAAGCAGAAGAAGAGAAAGATTGATGTAGCTTCTCCATCTTTTAGACAGTTTCTCGAGTCTTTGACTGAGCCCACTGGTCCTTCCACCATTGCATCTGGATCATCTCATCATGTGTTACCACTATAGTCCAGGCCCTATCTTATGTGCTACCTCTCTAGTCTGATTAAGAGAGTGGATGAACATGTTCAGCAGTTGTTGGCTGGATTCTCTACTAGCTCTGTCGGAGCTGACACACCAGCAGGTTCAGAGTCTCCTCCATCTCTTGCTAAAGTGGCCACTGAGCAGAAGTTGATTAATGGGAGACTAAGTGAAATAAATACCCGCTTAGAGCACATGAGTTACAGGCAAGAGAAGGTTGAAAAACGCCAAAAAAATTCAGCGAGCATGATAAGAAGAAGAGCAAATTCTTGAACAAGATGATGGATAGATTGAAGTCCTGTTGTGGATCGGGTACATAAGAGGAGGATGACGATGAGGATGAGAAGAGACTTGAGTTTCCCTCTTCCTCTAATTCAGATTGATACACCTCAGGGAGCCCCCTCAAACTTATTTCTTATTTTGATACAATAAGGGCACTACCCTCTCTTAGTTGGGGGTGGCGTATTGGACCACACTCTATCGTTCTAGCTTAGTTTGCTTTACTTTGGATTTCATTATTTTTGGATATTATTGTGCCCTCGCCAGGTTTGTTTTGTCATTTTAGATATTATTGTGCCCTTGCTGGGCTTGTTCTTTGTGGAGTTGTTATGGAAGAAGTTGATGGTTTAGCTTTTTTTTAGTATTCTTTGCTTTTAGCTTCTTTAGTTTATTTTGTACTCGATTTGTTAGATGTCTTGGGCCAGGGGAAGTCTAGTAAACATTAGGCTAGATAGAACTTATCTGAGATAGGGAATAATTTTACCGTAGATGTCGACATACGAACTGCAAGATCTTTGCACATGCCCATTGACTGGCCTGTGCATTGCATGTGCGACCCGTACTTTGACATGTGCGAATCACATGTGCCCGTAGATTGTGATGGTTGTGTTAATCCACCTTGTGTAGCTGTATCGATTAAGATAGATGAAATGGCCTAATGATAGACTGAGTGATGTCATTATTAAGGGAAAATCATCATCTCTTGAGGTTTTGGTTGCGATTGACTTGTTTGGTACTAATGAAGTAGTCTTTCATGTTAAGTGAAATAGACATACCCTTCAAAAAAAATTATGAAAAGTGCATGGCAAGATTGATGTTTGTGACAACCCCTTTGATCTTTTTGTGACTCTTAGATCATTAGCGGTGATAATGTAGAATGTCTCCTCTTTGTTCTTGTTTAGGAAGTTAAAATCGATCCTTCTTGAATGATTCGCATGCCATGTGTGGTGAGGTTTAGTTGAATAATTCTTGTGCTTGCTTTTGTTAACTAGAACTTGCCCGGTTAGTCTTTAAAGCTAGTCTTGATTACTTTTGGTTGGATAAATGATCTTAGGCCTTCTTTGTGATTATTGAAGCCTACTTAGCCTTAAAAGCCACCATTGCACTTAAATTGAATCATTAGTCACCCCTCTTGAGCCTAATGCCTTTTCTTTGGCAACCTTGATACAAGACTTGAACCATTTTTGAACATGAATCCTTCTCTTGAACCCATCCATTCTTGAACTCTACAAGTGTGAAATCGAGGCTAAAAGCCTAAGTTTGGGGGTTGATAAAAGGTACCTTGGAGGAGTGCTAAATGAGTAAATCATAGTTTGTTGCTTAAAAAGAATTTCCAAAAAGAAGGAAGAATTTGAAAAAAAAAACAAAATGAAAGGAAAAGAGGAAAGGAAAGAAAATAAATGAATCCTCCAAGGTGAATAGAATGATAAAGATTTGGGCCCCGAATGAAAAAAAAATGAAATGGTACCTCATGTTGAACAAAAATGAAAGAAATGGATTTGGCTTCGAATTGAAAAAGTTGTGTAGAGTTCGAGGAGGATGTAGTCAATTGAATCCAAATGCGTATCCTACCCATCCCCGAGCCTACACTACAAGCTTAGAAAAGCCCTTTGAGATCTCCGATCGATTGTTCTTGAGCTAGTGGCGAATGAAAATAAGGGCAAGCTTATGGTTGATACTTGTTAGCACTTGAACTTCCTTGTGAGTGCAAGTGTTTGTATTTGTCCCTTGTGATTGTCTTTGTACATAATGTGTTTTTGAAACTTTCGTTCTTGTGAGGGCATGCGAATTAGGACAGTTGGTGACATTGATAAACTCCAAAAATGAGTCAATTGAGCATGTTTTGGTAAGCTAGTGTTTTTGAGTCACATCTTGAGGATTGGTTGTTGTCACTTGGTTGTTCTCAATGTTCCATTGAATCCTTGAATTGTGTTTTGAATAGAGAGGAATGCTTGGATAAAGTTATCATGTAATTAACTAATCATTAGTACCAACTGAAGTCATACTTGGTTATTGAAATAGGTTTTCCTTGACTTGAAGTGATGTCTTTGAACTTGTGTTGTGTGCCTCGTGAAATAGAGTTTTTAGTTACTTGAGGACAAGCAATATTTCAAGTTTGGGGTTTTGATAAATTGGTATTCTACCAAATTATTTAACTTTTAATCTTATCCTTTTGCTAATAATAAGTGGCAAAATAGTGCAATTGACACAGATTACTTCTATTTAGCAGGTCTCTGTATTTTAGAAGTGTTTGGGAAGAATTTGGATGAAAACAAGTCAAAAAAGAAGCTATCCAGAGAAATATGGAACTGGCAGCTGATTGGTCTGTGGGAATACGGGATCCCCTCTGCGAATGCGAAGGCTACTTGAGCAGAAGCTACGCGAATGCGGAAGTCCTTCTACGTATGTGAAGGTCAACCAGACAGAAGACTCTTCGTGAATGCGGTAGACCATATGCGTAGGCGAAGAAGGAACGTCAGCTGCGGGGTAGAAATGGAAATTTCCCCTTTTGGAAACCCCAATTCACATAAAAGACTTCTCAGCCATTGGGAAGCCATCTTTGGCTAATCTTTGGATATTCTCACAACTTTTGGCAAAGCTTGGAAAGGAAGTTCATCAACCAACACCATAGGAGTGAATATTTGAATGCTCTTTATTGTAAAATCTTTAGTTTCCATTCTTCAACTCTTGTTCTTAATTGCTATTTTATTGGTGTGTTTATTGAATTGAGATTTAGGTTTGTATTAGAGATAATACTTTTGTGGGTATTGAATTCATATCTAGATTTTGTTTTTGGTTAATTATTTGGGTTTATTGAATCCTCCATGCTTGAATTTATAGTTAATGGTTGCAAACATTGACTTAGTATTTTAATTTAGTGTTTTGCTTGAGAGAGGATTACCCTAAATTCGGGAAGGTTCTTTAGTGGGGATTTGGGATTCCATCATAGATTGAGGCTAGGAATAGCTCAATTTGCCAGAAACCCCCATCTAAGAGTTGCAGCTAGAGATAGACAACTCACCCAAGTTGATTTGGTTGATTACTCGTGGTGATTCGAGAGAACACACTAGATATATGCTCGATTGGTCGAAAGACAGTTAGGCATTCCTTCAACCAAGACTACCTACGTGTTAACCGGGTGCAAGTTTTGTGAGTTGAATTCCCATTCGCTAGTCTCCCTTATTGTCCTTGCTTGGTTAAAGCTAGGTGAAAGCCATTGATCAAAACATATCTTTTATTTGATTTTCTTTATCCTTTGTTTTAGTCTAAAACCCAATTTTTACATATTTTTCTCTTTTTGTTCATTGAACTCCAATAAGTTGCTCTTATTCTTTATTAGCTCGATCGTAACTCCATTGTTCTCTATGGGTACAACCCCGACATCCATTGGGAATATAAATGTGGTTTGCTCTGACGATCATAATCACCTCCATTAGAGAGTGTATTTAAGCGTTATCACTCCGCAACAGAAAACCAGTTCCACAAGGGCGAGCTTGTAGGTGTGAGAAAGTCTCATATTTACTCCGCTGTTATATACTAGGCTCTGTAAGAGCAATCCAGCTCCTCCCTGCCAAACTATGATGAGCGACACTTGAACCGCAGGAGTAGAATCGTTGGTGCGGTGTAATGACCCTTTTGGTCATTCTCGTGTTTTCACTTTCTTTGTACTATTAGAGCTTGTTTGAAATGGCCCCAAGTCATTTATGGCTTGCTGAGACCGGTGGTTTGGTTCCCTGATTGTTCGTTAGGTCATTATAATAATTTCCCTATTTTAGAGCTTACACTTAGAAAATCATTGACTTCAGTCATCATTCTTAGCAAACATGCTTGGAGTTGAATTTCGACAGTTCCATTAGCTTCGGATCATGGATTTTGATCTAGTTGGACCCTTGGCTGGGGTCTGGGAGCTTTCAATTTGGTTTTTGCTTTGCTCTTTGTGTTTTTAGGCCAGTTGGAGTAAAAAGTCTGACTTTGATTAACTTTCAATGATCGGAGCATCGAATTCAAAATTTGACAGTTTCATCACCTCCGGAATGTCGAGTTTAGGTTATGTAGGTGGTTGGTTTGGGTCTCAGGTGAGTCGCGATCATTTTGGGTGTTTAGTTGGAAATTGCAAGTGTTGACTTGGGTCAACATTTCTTCTAGATGACATCATATGGAAGTTTCATTGATTCCATTGAGTCTAGAGCATCATTTCCACTCTCATTACATATTGGGTTTGTGAATATCGGGTTTCGATTGTGCCTAGAACCCCCGGGGGAGTGTTCTAAAAATTGTCGATTTTCTGCAGCTGAGTAGTTCTTAGTGAAATCATGCAGGGCTACCTAAATCACACACCTAGCCCCTCCTTCCTTTAGCATTATTGTGCTCAAGCACCACGATCATACATGTGCCCGTGTTACTCCTTTAGTGCGATCGCGTAGGGGGACCGCTATCGTGCTAGTCTACGACTTGTACTATAAAAGTGTAGTCTCTCAGTTTTCAGTCCATGTCCTCATCTCCCTCTCTATTCAAAACAAATTGTCTCACTTGAAACTTGGTCTAAAATAGTTCCTAGGCACGGGAATTCTTTTATTGGTGAATTTTATCGTTCCCCTCTTTGTTTGGTAAGTTCATCTTTCCCAAATTTCTTCTTAGTGATGGAAAAACCTCCATTAGAGCTTCCTAACTTACCTTGGGGATGATTCTTGTACTTTAGGTGTTGTTAGGGTCTGCTCGATTCATTGAGGCACGTGTGTCATCTCGTGAACCTTATTCCCTCCCTCCGCGGTACATCATTCTTTGTTTTTACTCTTGCTTATGTTAAGTTTTTGCATGATTTCCCTCTTCTTATTCGGGCTATTTTAGGCCCTTTCTTTGCCCAAATTGTGCCCAACTTTGGGGCATGAGTTCTTGGTAGTGTTGGCATCATTGTAGTATTTTTCATTTCCAGTTTCAGGTTGTGGGGCCCATGAACCCGCTTTTGACCCAGATTTTGACCTGGCTAGATTACTAGTATTATGGGTATCATTAACTTCATTTTGACGAGTAGAGTATTGTTTTGATAGTTTGTTCATGATTTGGGGTTTCTTGGAGTAGTTCGAGCTTAAACAACGTCATTCCAGCAGTTTGTCATCGGATGACAGGTAGGTTACGATTTTCCCTACTTATAGGCTATAACTGCACTATCTAGTATCCTTGGGTATTCAAGACTAGGGTGAGCTCCTACCGATCGGGGCTTGACCACATCTCCTCTTTTGGCACTGTTACTCCCTTTTGTTATTCAGAGACAGCTGTATATTCTATTTTGTCCTCTATATTGCTCTGTATTTTATTAGAGGCTCCTGTACTATCGATACCAGGTCATGGGATGATGTAGTTACTTTTCATGTATATATTGGTTATTCTCCTTCCTCGTTGCTTTATTTATCTGCTTCCGCTTATTTCTTCTTATTGTGCGTGCTTGCTTAGGTAGTAGCTCATTACTAACCATTTCTGGCTATGGGGATTAGTTCATCTACTGGGGGGTTGAAGGTTCCATCATGACTTGAGAAATTGGGCCATGACATGCGGCCAAGATCCACAGGTGCGATTGCACGAGCACCAACACCAGCAATATACAACAACAACAACCAATTTTCAAATATCGAATTGACCCTGGGAACACACCCGAAAACCCTCAAACACAAACTCAATATGTTACCCAACTGAAAATGATATTCTGGATTTAATGGAATTATCAAATCATCAAACAGAGGTCGATCTCAACGAATATTGATCAAAGTCAACTCAATGCCTTAAATTTCTCACTTTCCAACAGACTACCCCAAATCCATTTGAATACCTCGGGATCTGAATCAAAGGTCCTACTAGCCCAAAAATGACATTTTTAAGCAAATGAAACTGGCAGAATTCCCATACGACCTCAATATCATCGAATATTGATCAAAGTCAACTATACCAACTCTAAGACCTTCTAAATGAAAAATTCGCATAATATCAACCAAACACCTCGAGAGCCATACTATCCACACCTGTAGATCACAAATATAATAAAGCAACTACGGGAGGGGTAAAATGGTTAAAATGCACCAAAAATAAAAATTTACTATGAGAGTTGTTACTATGACATCTCAGATTGATACTTAATTGTCTTCCCTTAATTTTTTCCATAGAAGATTATTCCAAAATTAATCTTTAATTCTCCTTTTCCATCAGTGTAGTATTTCAAGTAACCTTTCCAAAGAAGCTTTTTTTTCTTTCTCGTCTGGATTCATTCCACCAGATTATTTTCTTTGTGTTGTACATATGCTCTTTTCATAGTCAAAATATTTCTTTCCTTCCATGGGATATCTTCTTTTTGGAATAAATAATATTCTTCTAATTAATATTCTTAAACTCTTCTTTAGGTTCGTACAAGTATGAGATGTTATTAAGGTAACCCAAGAGAATTTTCAGATCCTCTTTATTTTACCTTTGATCTTGATTTATATTAATTTGAGTGTAGGCATATCCATCTTCTTGATTTTGGACTTTGATAACTTTAAATGTCAAGGTTTTTGTCAACTTGAGACTTTCAACATATCTTAATACTCCATAACTATTGGACATTTCTTAAGTATTAAATCAATCTTGATCTTTTCATTTTGTAGAATATTTTTCCTTCAGTAGAATTATTGTAAATATTCTTTCCAGAGTTCTTGTACCTTGATTTGGACAAGATCCTTTTCTTCGATATCTTCTTTTCCATATTTATTTAGATCTTCACCAAATTCGTTCTTCATCAATTAAACATGTACCAAAAATAAATTACCACTAGTAAATTTTCTTTTATTAAATCTTATTGTTTTGTTATTATCAAAATTAATAGGTAAAACTTTGGACCTAACACAGTATGATTGTTGCCAAAAGTTTAGATAGGCAGTGGATAAGTGCTTCTAGAGGTGAATCTAATATTACTAACTTTTTTTGCACAATGATCATGTGTGTTTTCTAAGGCCTTTGAGAAATCATGTGATATTATTGAAGAAACACTACATGAATTTTGTAATATGTCGAGGCAAATTAACTTTGTCCAATTCAAAATTTCATAATATGTCGTAACTTGTTCGGAAGTTTGTATATGAAACTTGAACTATTCTACCTATATAGGCTTTGTTTTCACTTGTTAAGGGTGGATCACTGAATGTTTTCCTTAAATATTATGTGTTTCCCACCAATGATTTTTTTATTTGGTAAGATGGATACCACCTCAGCGCCAATTTCTATTCCTTTTTATTTTAAGATTGTTATTATTTTATGTTTTCCTTTTCTCTTTTTGACTTTTCTTCTCCACATATTTCCTCTTTTTCTAATGGAATTCATCACCCATGAAATCCAAAATGCTTACAAATATTAAAAATCCATATAGGACCCAATTAAATATTTATCACAATCTTTCATAGATATGACTCTCTACCTACCAATCTATAATGATCCTTCTTGTCATTCATGCATTTTAACCATATTTGTATTGTTAGAGTTTTTCAATAGCAGCCCCAAGTTATTTATGGCTTGCTGAGACTGGTAGTTTAGTGCTTTGGCTGTTCGTTGGGTCGTTATGACCATTTTCCTGATGTAGAGCTTTAACTTAGGACATCATTGACTTTAGACAACATTCTTAGCTAGCATGCTCGGAATCAAATTCTAACAGTTTTGTTAACTCCAGAACATGGATTTTCATCTCATTGGACCTTTAGTCGGGGCCTGGGAACTTCCAGTATGATTCAATCTTACTTTTTGAGATTTTAGTCCAATGAAAGTTATAAGTTTGACTTTGGTAAACTTTTGATGATCGGAGCATCGAATTCAAAATCCGACGGTTCCATCAGCTCTGGAATATCGAGTTTGTGTTAGGTAAGTGCTTTGTTCAGGTCCTGAGTAAGTGAAGCTCATTTTGGGTGTTCAGTTGGTTTTAGTAAGTGTTGACTTGGGTCAATATTCCTCTGAAACTACCTCAAATAGAAGTTTCATCGATTCTGTTGAGTCTGAAACGTTGTTTTTACTCTAGTTGCATCATTGGTTTGTATATATTGGGTTTTGATTGTGCCTAGAACCTCCCGTGGAATTTTTTCACTCTGCTGGTGTTTTTCCAGCAGAAGTGATCAGCACCAATGATGCTCGGGTAGCGCGATTGCGCTAGCTTGTGATTTTCTTCAGCGCCAACATTACCCAGCCAACGCGATTTCACTAGCCTTTGACCCTCCCTTCAGCGATCACGCTAGGCCAGCGCCAATGGCAATGGTCAGGGACCTGCAACTTATAAAGCCTTCCCCTCAAATTTTTAGTTCATTTTCTCACCTTTCTCTCTCTCTAAAACATTTCCCCTCTTCTAAAACTTGTTCCAACTCATTATTCAAGCCGTGGGAGTTCATCTATTGAAGGATTTCTCATTTCCCCCTTCATTTGGTAAGTTTTCTTCCTTGAATTTCTTTTTTTCCGTAGCTAAAACCTCCATTGTCATACTTACATAGCTTGGAGGTTTCTTGTGTAGGTTTTAGCTGCTGGTTGGTTTGATTGTTCATGGCTCGCGTGTTTTATCTCGTTTCCCTTACTCCCTCTTTCCGTGGTACATTTTTCCCCACTTTTGGTTCTTAATTTTGAAAGTTTTTGCATGTTCCCTCTTCTTCTCCGTGCTATTTTAGGCCCTTTCCTTACTCTTTTTCCATTCATTTTTGGAGCATGCACTCATGGGAGTATTGGGATCATCATGGTGATTCTCATTTCTAGTTTTGGGTTATGGGGCCCACGGGCTTGCTTGTGACATGAATTTTAACCTGGCTATAATTTTAGCAATATGGGTGCCATTGGCTTCATTTTGTCAAGTAGTATATGTTGTTGTTAATTTGTTCACAACTTGGGGCTTCTCGGAGCAATTCAAGATTGGATGACGCCATTCCAACAGCTAGTCGTTGGACAACAGGTAGGTTACGATCTTTCTTACCTTAGACTTTGTGTATATAGGCTATAACTATATTAATTAGGATCCTTGGGTTAGGTATTTTAGGTTGGCACCCCAGACCTTGTCCGTAAAGAGTACATAAAGCAAAAGATAAACTAAAGATAATCTATGATCGCCAAGAGCGCACCCTCAGTCTGAAGTAGTCCCCAACAGATCTCCAAGCATGAATCACAGCGATCGAACGGCGATGGCCCATGCTAGTATCTGCACCAAAAGATGCAGGGGGTAGGGTGAGCACCAAATGTGAAGCATAAGGTACCCAGTAGATATCATAGGCCGACTGGGCACATATAAGATAAAAGTGTAGTAATAGATAGAATAGAAGAAAGTAGTCACAGAAATCAACGAAAAAGGTACATAGGAACTAGCCTAGAGGGAAGTCAACAAAACAACATGTGAGGCCAGCAAGCAGAATATATACAACATAGGCACAGGTGAAAGTAAGACACAATGCACCTGGGGTCCTTGCAATAACTGTGTATACATAATAAGTTTACAAAATGGATAGTATACCGGTAACCTCAAGTGTAAGAAGAGGGAAAGAGTAATGATAGGCATGCTCAGAGACAGGAATCAAACTCAACTAATCATATCAATCTCAAATCCAGAAACTAACAGCCTAGCAGTAACCAATTTCATACTTAACCGTAACAGGGAACAATTCTGTAAGTAAATAGCAAAATTCTACCTACAGTCCCCCGGCCGCCCATACAACCGAGGAACACAAACAAGTGAAAACAAACCCTCCGGCATCCCATACTATCGGAGCGTACAATCAACAAACAACAAACAAGGGTGGAGCCTCAAACAATGAATGATATGATGCATGAAGATCTCAAGTGAAATAGTATCTCTGTATGTACCTCCTCCAGTGCCGATCCGGCCCAGCAGGTAGGTTCCATGGAAGGACATTGCCCCCATACTAAAATTCAGTATCAAGACATGTCATCCGAAAGCAAGTCCGGGTTCAAGATAGAGACCCAGTCTCGAATATGCATGCCCAGACCCTGTCCTATAGTAGTGGGAAAATATCTCAAAAGCCCCTCCAAGGGTGCCCGGGCATTACTGGTTCTAAACAGTAGAAAGTCATCTCAGGTGCTCGGTCTGATCGAGGCTACAAACCATCCCAATTTAATAAGAAACTCAACTTGCACCCTGGCCCTGCCGAGTCTAACATTAATAGTAAAACTGGTGATAGAAATCATAATTTGACCTTATTTTACCCCAAGATTATTCACAAGGTAAATCAAACCATTTCCAATTTATTTCCATAAAAAATGGGCCCCCTGGGACATGCAAGGTTTAGAAAATAGTGCCAGTAGGCCCGAAGCCAAAACTGTAGTAAAACATGGATAAAACCTCTTTATATGCATGGAAATGGTACGATCAAACACAATAGCTGCCCAGCAGCTCACAATCAACCTATCGACCCTGCACAGGCCCATAGCTACTCAGCAAGTATAACCAGCCTAGAAGGATAATTCTATGCCCGGGACTAGCGGACATTCCCAATTTCCCACCTTCTATGTTCCAGAGTCAACAAGGCTTCACAGGACCACAAGGCTAAATAAAACGTATCGGCAAGTACTACAAGCATCGGAGGAACAAAAGTAGGCGGACATGAATAAAGCGATCAAGGTCTGTGGTACCAACCTAATAATCCAACCCAAGGTTTCCAGCTAGTACAATTTTATCCGATATATGCTAAGTTAGGGAGTTTAAACCATAACCTACATGTCGTTCGATGACAAGATGCTAGGACGAAGATGTCCAAGCTTGAACCGCTTCGAGAAGCTCCAAAATGAATTCAAACTCAAATTTAAGCTTGAATAACTTGACGTAGATAATTGATTTTACCTTCGAGGATCGAATATCGCATCAAAATAATTTCTTTCCACAAGATATTTTTCATCAATTGAATATATACAAGTACTTTTGAATATGTTATAAACTAACATGTTATTAAAGAATTTTCAAGATAAAAGTTGTTGGTGACATATATATAACTTTTTAAATATGCCATAATTCATAGAAAATTATTTCAAACAAAACCTACTATATTATAATAATAATTTTCAACATAACTAAATTTACTATCTCCGTTAAAATATTACAATGTATAAAAACCTTATAAAATAAATACATACACAATTATATCATAACAAAAGTATTTTTATAGACCTTTAAATATTTTAAAAAGGTAATAATAAAAAAATAAAATTTTACCACATTCAACTTTAAAATAAAATATTTTCAAATACGCGCGATGCTAATAAAATTCTTAAATTTAGGTTCGCAATTCACCATCGCACGATTTAGATACTTAGCTCCTAAGGCAGGGAATTGATCATAACGACTAATCGAACGGCCAGGGCACCAAACCACCAGTCCTAGCAAGTAAATGACTTGGGGCCGCTATAGGAAAGCTCTAACAGTACAAGGAAAACATATACGTGGAAATGACCGGAAGAGTCATTACAAAAATATACTTCTGCATCTTTTTTAGTGTGGACCCTAGTGTGAGCTTTTGTTGTTGATTGCATGGATACTTGTGCAACTTTTGGATATTCGAGACTGCTTCTGCTTATTTCTGCTTAGTATGCGTGCTTTCTTAGGTGGTATCCCATTACTAACCATTCTGGGCTATGGGGATTGGTTTCCCTACTGGGGTTGTAGGTGCCATCATGACCTGAGAAATTGGGTCATGACAGCTTAGTATCAGAGTCCTAGGTTCATCGGTTTTATTGGTACAAGAGCAAGTGTCTAAGTAAAGTCTCGCAGATTGGTACGATGTCGTCTATATTTTATTTGTGTGAGGATACAGGGCATTATTAGGAAAAGTTCCCTATTCTTGGCTCCTTATCATGCGTTCCTAACACTATCGACAGCTAAATTTCATTTGTTTTATTCCTTCTTAGATGCCTAGGATAAGTACGATAGTGGATGACGATGAGGCTTCTGCGCCTGTTGCTTCAGTGTTTCCTCCAGCACCAGGATTTCAGAGTGAGAGTATACCGCATCAGTTAGGGGGTTTGGGGCCAGCCCAGCCTCCAGAAGGATATATGGCTACCCTAGTTCTTCAAGACACCGTGGCTAGGACTCTGAGTCTTCCAGATGGTGTATCATTACCACAGGTAAGGGCAGTACCCAGATCTTTGAGCGGTGCTTTGGTTAGATTTGAGGTTCCAGGTCTTCAGCAGGGTTATATGTCAGTATTGGAGTCTGAAGCAAGATTTCACGAGGTGATTAGATGCACTACTAGGATTGTGCCTATAGAGTTTGAGAGAGTTCAGGGTTTTGATGGAGGATTGGTTTCATCGTGCCGTTTAGTGACAGAGCACTTGGTGATAGTTGGGACTATATTTCTTCAGGTGGTTGATCATGCTTGGGCTATTAAGGGGTTGTGTCGCAAGGCTTATGGAGCTAGTTCTAAGAGGCATCGCTGTCAGGATAGTTTCCGAGGTTCTAGTCTTGAGGTAGGGGATTTTATGGCAGAGATTGGTTCTATTGCTTCCTGTCTAGCAGGCCAGTTTTAGTGACTCCACAGGTTTTAGAGGGTGGTTGTACAGAGCATGTTCAGCAGAGTAGATAGGTTGCAGGTAAGGGTTCTTAGGGTTTGCATTCAAGGTGTCTATATTGTGGTGGCCAGTCAGGCTTTATGAGAGCTCCTTGTTTGACTTTATCTGGTAGAGGTTATTTCTAGTACAGTGAGTGTGGGAAATTTCATAGGGATTGTCCCACGATTACACCTTCCAGTCAATAAGGTCAGCAGGTTTTACCTCCTAGGGCTCCACTGCCACTAGCTAGAGGTATTGTGTAGGGTAAAGGGTGGTCCCTGGCAGTAAGAGCTGGTGTGCAGGGTAGTAGGGGTGGTCCCCAGATAGTTAGAGGTGGCTTTCAGCCAGGCAGTTCAGGTATCTGTCCAGAGTCGACAGGCACCATACGTCAGAGCGGGGCTTCTCTGGGTTGCTATATTTGTGGAGTGATTGGTCAGTTTGGTAGTGATTATCCCCGATGAGGAGTGATCGAGCCTTCAACATCAACTACTTAGTCTAGTTATAGACTTCGACAGTTCTATGGCCCTCTTGGTAGGCCAGATATGGAGGTTCCAGATATCATTGCGACAGCTAGGACTTTTGTTACCATCAACTAGTGGTGGCATTATTTGCCTTGCGGATCTACTTTTTTCTTTTGTGTGTTTGTGTATTATCCTACATATTTCTTGTTTAGTTGTGCTATTTGAGTTTGTAGTGTTTATGCATATATTTTCTCGGTTGGTTATTTCTTTTTAGTAGCGATGGGGTATGTTGTCTTTGGGAAGTGGCTACCTGGGGTTATGACTTGTGGGTAGGTATTGTTAGCTTTATTTTTGGTTTTTGCTGTGATTTTGGAGTTGGTGTGAGTATCTTTTTTCTATCAATCTTGGGTGGTTATTGCCTAGGCCATTATCTAGCATTTGCTATAAGTCTTTCAGTTTGTATAGTGTGGTACCAATGGTCATGTGTCGGGGGAAGTTGTTTTGTCTTAAGGAGAATGGTGTTGGATATGCAAGTGGGTATTGGTTTTTTTCGCTTTTCTCATGAGGTCAGAGTCGACCTTCTTTAATTGGTTGGTTTAGAAAGTTGGCAGATATATGGGTTGTCTTTGTTGTTTTCCCAGTTCTAGTTGGGTTGAGTTTTGACTATAGCATTGTGGTTGAGTTGGGCATTCAGCCTATCCCTGTTCTGTCTTATCGAGTGTCATTGGTAGAGATACGGGAGCTAAGGGAACAACCCAGGATCTTCTGAGAAAGAGTTTGCCAGGTTCAAGGTATCTTTGGAAAGTGGTTTCGTTTGGTTTGAAAGAAAGAGGGGGATGACTCCTTGCTTATATGTATGGGTTACTAGTAGTTGAGTGAGGTAACTACTGAGGGTATGCTTAGGTTTTTGTGTTGATGACCTTATTCGGCTGACTACAGAGTGCAGTGGCATTTTTTCTTAGATAAATTCGAGGTCAGGATTCCTTCTAGTAGAGATCGAGGTGGTATGCTTTTCTAGTACTACCATTAGGGGCTTGTTGCATTAGCTGTGATTTCCTTGTTATATTCTTTGGGTGACCCAAGTCTCAGCAGCATCTACGGATTGGGAAAATCGTATGTTCAGAGCTTAGATAGCTCCAGTTTCTGTAGTGTTCATCAGCGGCATATGAGTCTACTCAGGGGTCCGATAGAGGCATTGATTGGCAACTGGAGTTGGGTTTCAGAATCGTGGGCTAGCAGGCTACTTCAGATGGTTCGTGGAAAGTTCTCTTTGGTTGAGGCATCTTTGAGCCAGAAGGTAGTAGGTATAGGCAACTTAGCTTCTCTATTTTAGTTTTAGAGTAGTCTTTGGCCTTGGACATCCAGTCATTTGCTAACCATTTGATTAGGCTGGACTTGTCAGGTCCCAGCAGTGTTCTTGCCAGTGTTGAGGTCTATTTTTGCTTGGTTGGATAGATTCAGCGGCGTCAATTCGAGGATCAGTAGTTATGTGAATTATGTGATCAGGTTGTTCGGGTTGAGGCCAACATGACTACTTTGGATTCCGATAGTACTTTCAGATCAATGGTCACCCTTGTGTTCTAAGAGTTAGAGGCTTAATTTGGTTGATTCTCTGAGAGGTTATTTGTTGTATGGGATTCTAGCATTGGTTAGGCTCTGCCAGTGTGGGCCAGGAGTTATGGTATGTTGAATGCTTTCGAAGTTGGTGGTTTGTGTACTGGTACAGCAGAGCGAGCTAGAGGGTGAGTTGAAAGATAATGAAGTTTTCAATTGCTAGGTGGCGACCTTGGACTTCAGACATTTTTTCCTTTGCCTACGGGTTGGTTTGACTTGGTATTCGCGGCATTGTGGACTTCTTTCTAAGGTAAGGCTTGTAAGGTGATCTTGAATCCGAATGGTATTCAATTTTTAGAGCAGTAGCGGTATTTCTAGAGTTAGAGCTTAGTTGATGTCTACGAACTTCCTGGTAGGCTTACCATAGTCCTTGCAGAGTTTGGGTTTTGTTTGGGTCTTCTTGGGCAAGTTTCCCTAGTTCATTCCCTCTCCGTCGATTCAAACATGGCACGGTTCAGCGAGGTTGGCTTTGTTCTATAGTTAGAAGATTTTCCTTTGACACAGGGTGTTCATCCATGTCATTCCTAACCTTGATATATTGGTTGTTGTTGGGCTCTGATGGTTAGTTTAGTTGGGTTTAAGTATCGAGGTTGATCATAGAGAAGGTATCCATCCATTGGTTGATGGTCAGTCAGGGTAGGTTACTCCAGCTTTCTAGAATATGCTACGGGTTGGTATTTTGGATGTCAGAGGCTAGTTGACTAGAGCTTGGCTTGGATGGACTTTGAGTCTGAAAGTGACATCATTCGAGGTTGAGTATAGTAGGAACTATGGATCTCCGGTGGATTAGTTGATGTTTCGAGGGTGGCTCGAGTGATTGACTTGTGGGAAGCTTCATGGTTATGGTGCAAGGGATTCAAGTTAGATAGAAAGTTTTATGGTTCAATAGAATCATGAGTTAGAGGTTTGGTTGGTGGCTTTCTAGGTGAACCTGGTTGTGGTATGGAGGTTTCGAGTTCCATGTATTGATTGCCTTGATTCTCTTGGTTTCTGTGTTGTGCCGATGTGTTTTGGTTGAGTTCTTGAGGTTTGATTCGATTGATAGAACTTTGGAAGTTTTGAGTTAGGGGTTGGAGTTTAATTTGGCTGGTAAGGAGTTAAGGTTTGGTAGTTTTCCCTTTGGTTCAGCTCCGTGGGGTACCGTCTGATCAAAGACGCTACCCAGGAGAAAGAGAGAGTGGTGCGGGCTTAGTATCCATCATTTTCTGAGTCTCCGGTGTTCCCTTTCCTTTACTTTTACAGACGAAAGTCCTTTTTAGTAGTGGATGATGTAATGACCCTTCCGGTCATTCACACATTTTCGCCTTCATTGTACTGTTAAAGCTTTCCAATAGCAGCCTCAAGTCATTTATGGCTTGCTGGGAACGGTAGTTTGGTATCGTGGCCATTCATTGGGTCGTTATGACCATTTTCCTATTGTAGAGCCTTAACTTAGAAAATCATTGACTTTAGTCAACATTCTTAGCTAGCATGCTCGAAATCAAATTCTGACAGTTTTGTTTTATCCGGAACATGGATTATGGTATAGTTGGACCTTTAGTCGGGGTCTGGGAACTATCGGTATGATTCTATCTCACTTTTTGATATTTCAAGCCAATTAGAGTTAGAAGTTTGACTTTAGTAAACTTATGATGATCGGAGCGTCGGATTCGAAATCCTTCAATTCCATCAACTCTGGGATGTCGAGTTTGGGTTAGGTAGGTGGTTGGTTCGTGTCCCGGGTGAGCTGGGCTTATTTTGGGTGTTCAATTGGTTTTAGCAAGTGTTGACTTGGGTCAACATTCCTCCAAAACGACCTCATATAGAAGTTTCATCAATTCCATTGAGTCCAGATGTCATGCCCCGAGCCTACTCCCTGGACGTAACACAGGACTCAAGATCACAAGTGATCTCAAGATAACCCTCTGGCATTATCATGACTTAAAAACTGAATAAAGCATAATAACGAAAGCTTAACTAAAGTGATGAGCAACTTGATCTGTTATATAAATATAAGACTAAAGATGACAATCAGAATTACAAAGATGACAATCAGAATTACACTGAATATTTGACTCTATGTCTGAAATCCTCTACTACTAACGAGTTACTGGGACGAGTTACTGGGACAAGTCCCCAGCTAACTCTAAATGATGAAAACTTAATAAACAAACTAAATACTAAAATGAAGATAAACTCCAAGTCCTCGAAGGAGGAGGACCCGCCAAGCTAGCTGGATGTGTTGTTGATCTACTCGCCTCGAATTTGGGAACGGACTACAGAATCTACATCATAATAGGATGCAGCACAAACAGGTATGCGGTCAGTACTATGGAATGTACTGAGTATGTGAGATATGCATGTGTCATGATAAAATATACTTGAAAGCATGCTTAAAACTGATTTCAAGCATAAATAGAAGAAATCATAAGTAAATATCATTGTTTGAGTAATAAGCATGAGATAGAAGTCAAACCTCAAAATAAGATATCATAAAGCTTAGAAAACTTGAAAGCGTTCATATGGGAGTTTCTTATAACCGACAATAGACCATGTGAGCTATATGGAATCTAACTATCTAACCTTTGTTATCAAAGCTTCCCCGAACCCTGCCAAAGTACGGGGCACCATAGTCCAACTATATAACTCTAGTTGGCAAAGTTATCATATGCTCCGCTAAGTCAAGGGAACCATGATCAAAGAGTGGAACCACTTTCATAAAGCCCATCGGGCGATACATCTCCTACGCCGGCAACGTAGTTTTTGGACTTGGTTAATTGAACCCTAATCGCTCGGTGCTAAATACAACTCCCAAAACATACATATAGCTCATAACATACTTGTAGCATATCTGATGCCAAATCTGTTTGAAAAGCATAAAGACACATCTGGTGTCATACAATTCTCATATCATAAGTTCTTGAAGCTTAGCATAGCCATAATTCAAAACATACCTTTCTTTCTAAATTCATAACTTGAAGAATTATACATGCAATTTCATAAATACATAAGGCCATGTTATCTAAACATGACAATTTTCACTTGAAATCATGCAATTCAATGGATCATGCTAGAAATCATCTTTAATGTATGGGATTTTGAAATCAATTAAGAAACCTCAAATAAAACATAGATAAGTAATGAGAAACCGTGAATTTATGCTTTAAAAGAAGACCCATAACTTTTTCCCAATTTGGGTAAGAACCCTAATTTCACAATTCCATAAATCAAAGTAAAAATCATGAGTTTTAGGCATAAGGGTGAAAGAAATCCCTCATTGAATACCCACATACCTGAAACTTGAAGAAATTCTAGCTAGAACTTTGGGGATGAAGCTTGGATAAGAATCCTTAAGGTTGGAGGTGGAGACTTGGAGAAGAAATCTGAAAGAAAACTCTTGAGAGACTTTCTTGCTTGAGCTTCTATGATCTTGCTTGCTTGAAACCCTAGGTGTCTTTCCTTAGAGTCTTGAGGGAATTATTTAGAGATAGATTGATGTTGTTATAAGGAATAACCCCTTTTGGGTGTTTAAAAGATGAGGGGAAGAACCTGAGGTAAAAAAAGGACCAAACTACCCTTAATTAAACTCACAGGAAAAAGTGCAGAAAATTGTCGGACGACGCTTCCCATGGGCCATCGTAGCTCCCACGGGCAGTCGAACCCAACTGTCGGCCTCATGAGGGACAAATAGCCTCACTGGAAAGTTCCCACGCCCTGCCACCATAGGCCGTCGTGATCACCACGGGCGTCGGGATGCCCGTCGGAGGTTCCCACGCCCGTCGGCCAGCCCGTCGGATTTTTACAGATGATAGTGCTTAACTAAAATACACATAACCTTTTACTACTGACTCAGATTAATGAGAGATTGGTGGAGTTGGAAAGAAGATTCAAATACCCTTAATTTTATAGGTACTAGGCCACCTAAGGCTTTATATTCTAGGAGTTATGATCATTTTAAGTTGACCCTAGTAAGAACTTACATGAAAACTAAATCGGTAGAAGGGCTTTCAACTTAACTTTGAGCTAGGGGTCCTTTATGTCTTTGATTCACATCTAATACTCCTTAAAAACTTAGGAATTGATCTAAATACTTAGATTCATAGAAAATTCATATAGTTCGGGTCTAACAACACATGAAGAACGATTCAAATCTTGGCATAGAATTTCTGGGGTGTTACAATATCTCCCCCTTGGGATCATTCATCCTCGAATGAAGACTACTAAGTAGATATTGGAGGGGGAAAAGGTTGCACTCCTATCGACGGAGTTCTAATAGCTGGAGTATTTCATGGTAATAGATTTCTGACTGAAATATAACTGAGATGGATTCGTGGAACATGTACGCATACTGAGAGCATAAGCATAGTTGATGGGATACGAAACTGAATATCTAACATGATAACTGCTCAGGATTAAGAGTGAGGACTCAGCTGAAACTTGTAGAGAATGAACACATTCTTAGGGATCATAGTCAACTTAATCAAATTGAGAGGAGTAGCTATACCAGAAAACTATTATCTTCTAAATTGAACTTACTACATGGACTTAGCTGAACGTAGGGTCTTCTTTCCTTAGGAATGATTACCGGTAGGTCTGAACTTATATGATATGAGCACTCTGGGAGAGGAGTAAGAACAAGACTATTCCCTCCTAAACAACACAGTTGATATATTTTAAGCTTAAGAACAACTTTTTAACTACATTAACTTCCCTGAATAGCACACTTACCATTTGCAACTAAAATTCTCACCAGCGCATATATGGATACTAAGGTCTGAGTCTGACTACCTTATTCAACCATGTTCAAGCCTATCTCGACTAAATCTCTTGAATCTAGATTTAACCTCTAAGAATAATGTTCCTTCTTATCACGAAAACCAACTAACCTTGAGCTCTTAACCAATGGGATCACTAGTCGCGTAAATCAAAGGCCCATATGTATTTCATCACAATATCCAAGATTATAACTATGGTTACCTTATGGTTTCTTGTATCTTACACTATCCAAGACTTCTCCTCTCTTCTCTAGCATATCTAGGAGCTGCAACTTGAAGAACTTCCATAATAAGATATACCATAATTGAAGACTTCTAAGCTATACCTTTCTAAGTCTGTGGACCTCTTACTATCCTCTAAACTGAACTACAATCATTTTACCCTAATAGAACAGATACTGATCTAGAATCTAGTATGAATATCCACTTCCTTCTATAGCATAAGGTTTCCCTCACCTAAAAACCTAAGCCTAAATCTTTCTATCTCATATAGGGGTTGTACATACCACATTCATTAACTTACAACCTATCCCTTGCAATTCCATGTCAAGCTTTGATGGTTCTAACAACCCACAACTCTCTCTTAATACTACCCATTGCGATGTTATACTCTTCTATCGCTGCTTTTTCTAAGCTAAGACATCTCACAACCATATAAGAATAGGGGTCAGGGCACTATGGATGCATGAAGGAAGAAATCTAGTGACATACCTGATTCAGCTTCTGAAGGAATACTCTGACCCGGCTGGTTAGGCAATGAAAGGAATTGGTTTTGGAGCTGAACACCACTATTTCTCTAATTAGCTGAGGGGAAGTCCCTGATCCTATGGCCTAATTTACCACACCAAAAACACCTCCCTTTGCCAGCAAGGCACTCACTTAGATGAAACTTACCGCAACTACTACAATGAGGGTATCTCAAGGTCTTTGAATCCCTATTATGACAAGACTGAGAATCGAGTGCAGGTGTGCTAACTGGAGATGGGGTTGGTCCAGATGACCTCAGCTGAAAAGATGACCGATTCCTACTACAAGTTTCCTGCTAACTAAAGTCATGGTTCCATGTTCTGGTCTTCTTATTCTTCCTCTTTCTATTATTTAGTTTCTCTTTCTCATTCAAGTGAGATGTCATGGCTTGAGTCAATATACAGATGGCTTCACAAAATTCAACATTTGTAACCTCGTGGTTGGAATAAGAGGATTAGCATTCCTCTTGGGGTTTCTTCACGGAGGCATTTATCTGATATGCATAAGGAATGGATTAGAAGGGTAAATAGAGTTAAACTCTATCGCACGATATTGAATATGAAAGAAATGAAGTTTTTTCCTAAGTCCCTCTCATAAGTGTGGCACACTTCACACCCAAAAAAGAGACTCTACTTGATGCAGCTTTCAGACACCCTAGGCCTCTTGAACTTGATGCTCTGATACCAAGTTTGTCACACCCCGAGCCTACCCCCTGGATGTAACACAAGACTCAAGATCACAAGTGATCTCAAGATAACCCTCTAGCATTAGCATGACTTAAAAACTGAACAAAGCATAAGAACGAAAGCTTAACTGAAGTAATGAGCAACTTGATTTGTTATATAAATATAAGACTAAAGATGAAAATCTGAATTATACTGAATATTTGACTCTATGTCTGAATACTGACGAGTTGCTGGGATAATATTCCAGCTAACTCTAAATGTTGAAAACTGAATAAACAAACTAAATACTGAAACAAAGCTAAACTCTAAGTCCTTGAAGGAGGCAAACTCACCAAGCTAGATGGATGTGTTGTTGATCTACTAGCCTCGAATCTGAGAACGGACTACAGAATCTACATCATAATAGGATGAATCACAAAGAGGTATGCGGTCAGTACTATGGAATATACTGAGTATGTGAGATATGCATATGTCATGATAAAATATACTTGAAAGCATGCTTAAAACTGATTTCATGCATAAATAGAAGAAATCATAAGTAAATATCATAGTTTGAGTAATAAGCATGAGATAGAAGTCAAACCTCAAAATAAGATATCATAAAGCTTAGAAAACTTGAAAGCGTTCCTATGGGAGTTTCTTATAATCGATAATAGACCATGTGAGCTACATAGAATCTAACTATATAATCCTAGTTAGCAAAGCTTCCCCGAACCCTGCAAAGGTACGGAGCACCATAGTCCAACTATATAACCCTAGTTGGCAAAGCTGCCCTATGCCCCGCTAAGTCAAGGGCACCATGATTAAAGAATGAAACCACTTTCATAAGCCCATCGGGTGATACATCTCCTATGTTGGTTATGTAGTTTTTGTACTTGGGAAATCGAACCCTCATCGCTCAGTGCTAAATACTACTCCCAAAATATACATATAGCTCATAACATACTTGTGGCATAGCTGATGCCAAATCTGTTTGAAAAGCATAAAGACACATATGGTTTCATGCAATTCTCATAGCATAAGTTCTTAAAGCTTAGCATAGCCATAATTCAAAATATACTTTTCTTTCTAAATTCATAACTTGAAGAATTAGGCATGCAATTTCATAAATACATAAGGCCATGTTATCTAAACATGCCAATTTTCACTTGAAATCATGCAATTCAATGGAATCATGCTAGAAATCGTCTTTAATGTATGGGATTTTAAAATCAATTAAGAAACCTCAAATAAAACATAGATAAGTAATGAGAAACCATGAATTGATTCTTTAAAAGAAGACCCATAAACTAGAACACCGTTTCTACTCTAGTTGCGTCTTTGGTTTGTGTGTATCGGGTTTTTATTATACCAGGAACCTCCCGTGGAAGTTTTTCTCTTTGCTAGTTTTTCTGCACCAAAAGTGTTCAGCGCCAACGACGTTCGAGCAGCATGATTGTGCTATCCTTTGATTTTCTTCAGTGCCAATAGAGCCTGAGCAGCATGATTGCGCTAGCCTGTGACCCTTCCTTCAGCACGATCATGCCAGGCCAGCGTCAATGGTGTTGGTCTGTGACTTGCAACTTATAAAGCCCTCCCCTTGAATTTTTAGTTCATTTTCTCACCTCCTCTCTCTCTAAAATATTTCCCCTCTCCTAAAACTTGTTCCAAATCATTATTCAAGCCGTGGGAGTTTATGATCAAAGAATGGAACTACTTTCATAAGCCCATCGGACGATACATCTCCTATGCTGGTTATGTAGTGTTTGGACTTGGGCAATCGAACCCTCATCGCTTGGTGCTAAATACTACTCCCAAAACATACATATAGCTCATAAAATACTTGTGTATCTGATGCCAAATCTGTCTGAAAAGCATAAAGACACATCTGGTGTCATGCAATTCTCATATCATAAGTTCTTAAATCTTAGCATAGCCATAATTCAAAATATACTTTTCATTCTAAATTCATAACTTAAAAAATTAAGCATGCAATTTCATAAATACATAAGGCCATGTTATCTAAACATGCCAATTTTCACTTGAAATCATGCAATTTAATGGAATCATGCTAGAAATCATTTTTAATGTATGGGATTTTGAAATCAATTAAGAAACCTCAAATAAAACATAGATAAGTAATAAGAAACCATGAATTGATGCTTTAAAAGAAGACTCATAAACCAGAACATCATTTCTACTCTAGTTGCATCTTTGGTTTGTGTGTATCAGGGTTTTATTGTGCCAGGAACCTCCCGTGGAAGTTTTTCAAAAGTGTTCAGCGCCAACGGCGTCCGGGCAGCATGATTGCGCTAGCCTTTGATTTTCTTTAGTGCCAATAGCGTCTGAGCAGCATGATTACGCTAGCCTGTGACCCTTCCTTTAGCATGATCATGCTAGGCCAGTGTCTATGGTGCTGGTCTGCGACTTGCAACTTATAAAGCCTTCCCCTTGAATTTTTAGTTCATTTTCTCACCTTCTCTCTCTCTAAAATATTTCCCCTCTCCTAAAACTTGTTCCAAATCATTATTCAAGCCATGGGAGTTTATCTATTGGAGGATTTCTCATTTCCCCCTTTATTTCATAAGTCTGCTTCCTTGAATTTCTTTCTTCCCATGGCTAAAATATCCATTATTGTACTTATTTAGCTTGGGGATTTCTTGTTTGGGTTTTTAGCTACTGGTTAGGTTGATTTTTTGTGTCTTGCATGATTTATCTCATTTCCCTTACTCTCTCTCTCCGTGGTATGTTTTTCCTCGCTTTTGGTTCTTAATTTTGTAAGTTTTTGCTTGTTCCCTCTTCTTCATTGTGATGACCCTTTCGGTCATCTTTGCGTTTATGCATTTATTGTACTGTTATAGCTTTTCTGTAGCATTCCCAAGACATTTATGGTTTGTTGGAACCGGTAGTTTGGTGCCCTGATCGTTCGTTTGGTTGTTTTGGTCATTTACCTATTTTAGAGCTTTAACTTAGAATATCGTTGACTTTAGTCAACATTCTTAGCTAACGTGCTCGAAATTGAATTCTGACAGTTTCATTAGATCCAGATCATTGAGTTTGCTCTAGTTGGACCTTTAGTTTAGGCCTGAGATCTTCCGATATGGGTTTTGTGTTGCTTCCTCTATTTTCAGGCCATTTGGAGTTGAAAGTGTAACTTGGGTCAGCTTTAAATGATCGGAGCATCATATTCGAAATTTGATGATTCCATCAACTTTGGAATGCTGAGTTTGGGTTAGATAGGTGGTCGATTCGAGTTCTGGGTGAGTAGATCTTATTTTGAGACTTTGGTTGCTTGTTAGTTAGTGTTGACTTACGTTAACATTTCTCCAAAATAACCTTGTATGAATGTTTCATCGATTCTGTTGAGTCTGGAACATCGTTTCCACTCTATTAGCATTATTGGGTTATGAGTATCGGTTTCTGATTGTGCCTAGAAGCCCCGTTGAATTTCATAAAAATTGCATATTTTTAGTGCAGGCCAGGCCTTCAGTGCAATCGCGCCAAGGCCAGCGTGATCATGCCTCAGCGCCTGCCAGCCTTAAGCGCGATGGCGCTGGGCATTTTTCCAGCACTACATATTTTCAGTTTTTCATTTTTCCATCTTTATTCCTCCACTCTTCCAAGTCAAAAACTATATTTTCTCTCCTACAAAGTGTTGAAATCAGTCCCTAGCCTTGGGAACTCATTTCTTTAAAGAGAAATCCGTGCTCCCTCGGTATTGGTAAGTCTTCTTCCCCAACTTGCTTTTCTCTTGTCTTTCTAAGAATCCTCCATTGTTGCTCATTTCCAAAGGCTTGGAAATTCCTTGTAGAGGTTTCCTTCTTGTGTTGCATGTTCGTGGGTTTGAGGAACTCACCGTCTTGGCGTAAATTCTCACATTGTGGTAACTAATCCTTGCCCAATTTCCAATTTTTTTCTTAAAATTCCAACTTTAATCCCTCTCTTGTGCGGGCTGTTTCGTTTCCTTCTCCTTGTCCAAAATTTGCTCAATTTTGGAGCATGTCTCCTTGGCATCATTGTGGACATCTTGCTTCTTTCCATTTTTGGTTTTAGGTTGTAGGCCTTGCGGGCCCACTTTTAACCCAGATTTTGACTCGGCTACAATTATAGCATTATGGGTATCGTTAGACTCATTTTAATGTATTATTTATGTTTGTGATAGTTTGACCATCATTCGGGGTTTCTCAGAGTGATTCGGGCTTGGATATCGTTGTCCCAGCAGCTTGTCGTCGGACGATAGGTAGGTTAAGGTTTAAACTACATAGACGTCACATATATAGAATAAAATTATATAAATGGCCATCCTTGGATTGGGTTTACTAGTTGGTACCACAGACCAGGACCACTTTATTCAGGTCTGATTCCTTTCTTCCTCTGATGGTTGTAGTGTTTGCGATAAATGATATTATCACCCTTGTGGTCCTGTGAGGCCTTATATTGACTCTGGAACATAGATGATGGTAAATTGGGAATGTCCGTGAGTCCCATACATCATTATTATTGTTATAGAGCTGGCTATCTGTGCTGTAGAATGATTGGAGCTTGTGCAGGGCCAATAGGTTAATTATGAGCCGTTGGGCCATTGATTGTGATTGAGCATGCCATTATCATGCATATAAAAGGATTTTCTTCATGATTTTACTACGGTTTTGGCTTCAGGCCTTCTATTGATGATTTTTAAATCTTGCATGGCCCGTGAGGCCCTTTTTCGGTAAAATTAATTATGAAATGGTTTTGTATCATCCTAATGGATCTTCTTGGGGTAAAAAAAGTTAAAAGAAAGATTTTTTACAATTTTCCTACTATCTATTAGACCCAGTTAAATTGAGGTGCTAAATTGACCCTGTTATGGATGAGAAATGATATTAGACTCGGTAAAATTGAGCATCGGACTTGATTTACTATTGTTTTAGATCCGAATACGCCCGGTCATCCTTGAAAGGATTTTATGAGACTTATTTCATTTATTTAGACCTGGATAGAATTCAAGCATGCATTTTGAGCATTTGAGTACTAGTTGGGATCCGGTGGCACTCCAGGCTGATATTTTTAGGTTAGAATGTAGTATGTGGTCTATGAGTAGACCTCTATAGACCCTGTCATTCCAGACCAAGTAATACGGGCAAAAGGGTGACCGAGGTTAGGGGTGTACGGCAGAGTACATGTACTCGGGAGAAGTTCTTCCATAGATCTCGCCTTTATTGGACCTTTGGGGCACCGGAGGGGGTAATATACTAACACTGTGGTTACACTAAGCTCGGAATACCATATCATATTATTCATTTGTTTGAGGTACCACCCTTGTTTGTTATTTTTTGATTGTACGCTCCGGAAGTATGGGATGTCGGAGGGTTTTTCTTCACTTGTTTGTGTTCCTTGGGTGTATGGGCACCCATGGGACTGTAGGTAGACTTATTGTTACTATTTTGCTCTATTGGTTCCTATTGGGGTTCTTATGACTTTGGATACTGTTAAGGTTAAACTTGGCTTCCAGCTATTGAATTCTTGACTTAAGATTGCATGCTTAGTTGGGTTATTGTTCCTTGTATTCGAGCATGTTTACTATTTTCTTCCTCTCCTTCTCTATTCGTTGAGGTTACCGGTATACCTCCTACTTTCTAAACTCTTCTTTATATACTTGTTGTTGCGAGAATCCTAGGTACGTGTTTATTTCTTTCACATATGATGTGTATTCTTTTAGCTAGCCATATGTATTATTCCTGCTTGTATTCCTTCTCTGCTAGCTTCTGCGTACCTATTCATTGCCTTCTATGAATAATTGTTTTCTATTCTACTTATTACTTCTCCTTTTGTCTTATATTTGCCCAGTCGGCCTATGATACCTACTGGGTACCTTTTGCTTCACATTTGGTGCTCATACTACACTCTACATCTTCTAGTGCAGATCCTAGTATGAGCCATCACCACTAGATCAGGGAATTCGTGCTTGGAGATCTTTTGGACTATCCAGACTGAGGGTGAGCTCTTGGTGACCGAAGCTCAGCTTTAGTTTATCTTCTGTATCATGTACTTTGTTACTACTCAGAGACAGTTGGGTATATTTTATTTTGGATGCTTCATACTCCTTATATGTAGTTTCGGCTCTATACTATGATACCAGGTTTTGGGGTTTGGTTTAGCTTCCGCATATGTATATATATTCATGTTATCTATCTTTTCATCTTGTTCCTTTCTTCCATTTAATTATAGTATTTCTTCCGCTTAACTGTTAGCTAGTAGCCCATTACTAACTATTCCAAGCTACGAGGCTTAATTTGCCTACTGGGGGGTTGTAGGTGCCATCATGACTGAGAAATCGGGTCATGATAGCTTTTTTATCAGAGCTCTAGGTTCACTGGTGTCATCGGTATAGGAGCCAATGTCTTTTAGAGTCTTGCGGATCAGGGCGGAGATATATCTACTGAATTTTCTGGAGGCTATGGTGACATCTTAGGAAACATGGACTTTTCTTGATTCTATCTCGTGTATAGTATCCTTGGAAGTTCTTTGAAATCTCACTTGTTCTCGTTCACTCTTTCACAGATGGTTTGTATGAGATCGTTAGCGTCCGACAAATATGAGCCTCCGACTCCAGCACCCCCAACACCAGTTAGGGGTCAGGGAGGTCATATAGGTAGGGGTCGAGGACTTCCCAGAGCAGCGGCACCTGCTAGAGCTGCTAGAGTTAAGGTAGATCCCGAGCATGATTATAGGATAGAGTTTGTTCCTGATCAGTAGCATGTAGACCCAGGGATAGCTCACGTAACACTAGCTCCAGTACTAGTTCCAGCACCAGTTTATGTGCCAGCTTTAGCCCCAGCTCAGTCTTCAGATATTTGGGGTTTACTACTTCATCTATTGGGCATGATTGGAGAGCAACCTTTTGAGGTAGAATAGACATCCGCTCAGGGGGAAGCCCTAGCTTTTTAGAGTTCAGGAGAGCAGCCTACTATTGCGGCTCCCCATGCTGAGTTTATTCTGATTCTAACGGTTGCACAGCCTCTTGCTCTTTGCCTAGCTATGACAGATGGGGAGCAGAAGGCCTTGAATAGATTTTTGAGATTGGCACCATCGAAATTCGCTGGTACATCAGGTCAGGACCCACATGACTTCATTACTACTTGTGAGGAGGTGTTACACAATTTGGTTTTGCTAAAAACATACAAGTTGGATATACTACGTATCAGCTGGAGGGTCCAGCAAAGTTATGGTGGAGGGCACAGGTTGCTTGCAGATATTATACATCACCTCTGATGCCTTGGTCTGAGTTTTATGAGGCTTTCATGGCCAAGTTATTACCTCAGATGAGCGTGAGCATCTCTGGGAGCAGTTCACCAGGCTTATATAGGGATCCATGTCTATATCTGAGTATGAGACCCATTTCAATCGGCTTGCTCCATTTAGAGCTATGATCATTCCCATCGAGCCAGACATGATTCGCAAATTTGTTTGGGGATTGCGGAGAGAGTTTAAATAGACAACTTAGATATTGGTTTCTAGTGTTTAGTCATTTCAGGCTATTGCAGACTATATCTGTACTATGGAGGACTTGCATTGACATGATCAGTGGGCTAAAGAGAAGAGGCCTCTTTATCAGGGTGGCTAAAGTGGTTATAGACATGGTGGTAGAGGTTCAGGCCAGTGGGGCCAGGGTTATCAGCCACACCAGTACCAGGGTCAGTCCAGTCGATCGGTTCAGGCTTCACTTTAGACTTCTGGTAGTTCTTAGTTCAAGCAGGATCAGTCTTCGAAGGGTGCAGCTTCTGGGGCATCAGGCCATGGTGTCCATACAGGGTTTACTAGTCCATGTCAATAGTTCAGGCCATCAGGGCCTTGTTACAAGTGTGGTGTTGTTGGCCATTATGCTAGAGATTTCCCCAATAGGGTACAGTTCAGTCAGCCACTCAGACGGTTGAGACTTTACGAGAAGTTCAGCCACCAGCTAGAAGGGATGGTGGTCAGGCCAGGGGTGGTGCTCTGCATAGCAGAGCAGGTGGTAGGGATGGCAGTTGAGTATGTTGAGGTTATCATCAGTTTTATGTGGTCCCTGGAAGATCGGAGTCAGAGGCCTCGGATGCTATGATTACAGGAATAATTTTTGTGTGCCTTCAGTCTGCTATGGCTTTATTTGATCCTGGATCTACATATTCATATGTATTTGCCTACTTTCTGTGTTTTTTAGGGTTGGCTAGTGAGCCATTATCTGTTCCTATTTCTGTTTTGACCCCAATAGGAGATTCTTTAGTAGTGGATCAGATTGTGAGATCTTGCATGATATATGTTTGTGATTTGGAGACTTGGGGTGATTTGATGATACTTGATATGTTAGATTTTGATGTGATACAGGGAATGGACTGGTTATCCCCTTACCGTGCAGTTTTGGATTGTTATTCCAAGACCATTACCATCATCGTGCCTGGTGTATCCCTGGTTGTATGGCCGGGTTCTGTTAGCCATGCTCTGTTTGGGATCATCTCTTGTCTTTGATCTAGGAAGTTAATTTCCCGTGGGTGTTTAGCTTATCTAGCATATGTCTGAGATGCTAGTGCCGACCCTTCATCTCCTATGTCTGTCCCTGTGGTTAGAGACTTCCTAGAGGTGTTTTCTACCGACCTTCCAGGCCTTCTACTTGAGAGAGATATTGATTTCACTATTGAGTTAGAGCCGGGCACCAGGCCCATTTCTATTTCTCCCAACCGTATGGCTCCTCATAAGTTGAGAGATCTTAAGGAGAAGTTCCAGGATTTGTTAGCTAAGGGGCTCATTAGATCGAATGTGTCACCTTAGGGTGCTCCTGTTCTTTTTGTTAAGAAGAAGGATGGGTCGATGCGGATGTGTATTTATTATTGACAGCTGTATAAGGTGACAGTGAAGAATAGGTATCCGATACCGAGAATTGATGACTTGTTTGATCAGCTTCAAGGTTCAGCCATGTTTTCGAAGATTGATTTGAGGTCTGGCTACCATCTGTTGAGGATTAGGGTGGATGACATCCCTAAGACAACATTCAGGACACGTTATGGCCATTATGAGTTCCTGGTGATGTCTTTTGGGTTGACTAATGCCTCCGCAGCTTTCATATATTTGATGCACAAGGTGCTTAGCCCGTATTTGGACTCGTTCATGATAGTCTTCATTGATGACATTCTGAAATACTTGAGGAGTAGAGATGAGCATGAGCAGCACTTGAGGATTGTACTTTAGACTTTGAGAGATCATCGGCTTTATGCCAAGTTCTCAAAGTGTGAGTTTTGGCTTGAGTCAGTTGCATTCCTAGGGAATATGGTGTCTAAGGATGGATTAGATTTGATCCGGGTAAGATTTTGGTAATTCATGAGTGGCCTAGACCTACTACTGCTATCAAAGTTCGCAGATTTATTGGGTTAGCGAGTTACTACAGGCAGTTCATTCAGGGATTTTCTTCCGTAGCAGCACCCTATACTATGTTGATTAGGAAGGATGTTCCATTTCAGAGGTCAGATCAGTGCGAGGATAGCTTCTAGAGGATTAAGGCCTTATTGACTTCAGCTCCAGTTATGACTTTGTCGGTCGAGGGTCAGAGTTTTTTTGTGTATTGTGATGCCTCTGAGGTTGGTCTTGGTTGTGTGTTAATGTAGTAGGGTCGAGTGATAGTATATGCGTCAAGGCAGCTGAAGGTTCACGAGTGCAACTACCCCACTCATGACTTAGAGTTAGCAGCGGTAGTCTTCGCACTCAAGATTTGGAGGCACTACCTATATGGAGTTCATTTTGAGATATTCATCGACCATCGTAGTCTTTAGTACATTACGAGTCAGCGAGAGATGAACTCGAGGCAGAGGAGATGGATAAAGTTATAGAAGGACTATGATTTGACCATTCTATATCATTCGAGCAAGGCAAACATGGTAGCGGATGCCTTGAGTCAGAATGTAGTGAGTATGGGCAACCTAGCTTCACTTTCAGTTTCTAAGCGACCATTGGCCTTGGAGATCCAGTCCTTGGCTAACCGTTTTATTAGGCTTGACTTGTCGAATCCTAGCAGATTTTTTGCCAATATTAAGGTTCATTTCTACTCTAGTTGATCAGATTCAGAGCTAATAATTTGAGGATCAGAGTTTGTGTGACCTTCGTGATCAGGTAGTTCGAGGTGAGGCTAGCCGGGCTACTTTGGGTTCTGATGGTATTCTGAGGTTTGATAGTTATATTTGTGTTTCGAGGGTTAGAGATTTGATTCAATTGATACTTTGTGAGGTGCATTGTTCTAGATACTCAATTCATCCTGGTACAGCAAAGATGTATAGAGATTTGAGATAGCTTTACTGGTGGAGTGGTATGAAGTGGGACATAGTGGAGTTTGTATCTCGGTACTTGAACTATCAGTAGGTTAAGTTCGAGCACATAAGACCCGGTGGTTTGATACAGCGACTTCCCATTCCTGAGTGGAAGTGGAAAGGGATTACTATGGACTTTGTTGTTGGTTTGCCTCATACTTATCGTGGGTTTGATTCCATATGGGTGATCGTTGATAGGCTAACTAAGTCAGCACACTTCTTACTGGTTCAGAATTTGTATGGTGCAGAGAGGTTAGCTCATATCTACCTTCGTAAGGTTGTTCAGTTGCACGGGGTCCCAGCTTCTATCATTTCAGACCATGGTACTCAGTTCACATCTCAGTTCTGGAGGGCTATTCAGTGAGATTTGGGTTCAAAGGTTCAGCTTAGTACTGCTTTCCACCCTCAGACAGATGGCCAGTCTGAGAGGACTATTCACGTCCTAAAGAACATGCTTTGAGCTTGTGTTCTTGACTTTGTAGGTTCATGGGATCAGTTTGTGCCTTTGGCCGAGTTTGCCTATAATAATAGCTTTCATTCGAGCATTGGCATGGCACCTTTCGAGGCTTTATATGGTAGGCGTTGCAAGTCACTGATTGGTTGGTTTGATGGTTTAGAGTCCAGACCGCAGAGTACATATTTGCTTAGAGATTCCTTAGACTGAGTCTTCTTGATTCAGGATAGACTTAGAGTAGCCCAGAGTAGGTAGAAGAGCTACACCGACCGTAGACTTCGTGCCTTGGAGTTCAGTGTTGGTGACTTGGTATTCCTAAAAGTATCGCTCGTGAAGGGCGTGATGTGATTTGGTCAGCGGGACAAGCTTAGCCCCAGGTTCATTGGCCCATTTGAGATTCTTCAAAGGGTTGGTAGTGTTTCCTACATGTTGGCTTTACCTCCAATGTTTTCAGCTATGCACCCAGTTTTTCATGTCTCGATGTTGCGTCGGTATGTTCCAGATGAGTCTCATGTGTTTCATTAGGATTTGGTTCAGTTATATGAGAGTTTATCCTTTGTTGAGGAGCTGATAGCTATTCAGGCCAGAGATATCAGAGATTGAGATCTAGGGAGATCCCGGTGGTGAAAGTTCAGTAGAGGCATCGTCCGATCGAAGAGGCTACTTGGGAGACCAAGAGTGAGTTGCGTGCTCAGTATCCGCAGTTGTTTGAGACTCCAGGTACTCCCTTCTTGTTGACTTTCGAGGACAAAAGTCTTTTTAGTAGTGGATGTTGTGATGACCTTTATGGTTATCTTCGCGTTTATGCATTCATTGTACTGTTAGAGCTTTCCGATAGCATCCCCAAGTAATTTATGGTTTGCTAGGACGGTAGTTCGATGCCCTAGTCATTTGTTTGGTTGTTTTGGCCATTTGCATATTTTAGATCTTTAACTTAGAATATCATTGACATTAGTCAACATTCTTAGCTAATGTGCTCAGAATTGAATTTTGACAGTTTCATTAGCTCTAGAGCATTGAGTTTGGTCTAGTTGGACCTTTAGTTGAGGCATGAGAACTTCCGATGTAGGTTTTGTGTTGCTTTCTCTATTTTTAGGCCTTTTGGAGTTGAAAGTGTAACTTATGTCAGCTTTCGATGATCGGAACGTTAGATTCAAAATTCGACAATTCCATCAGCTCTGGAATGTTGAGTTTGGGTCAGGTAGGTGGTTGATTCGGGTTCTGGGTGAGTCAGGCTCATTTTGAGGCTTTGGTTGCCTATTAGTTATTGTTGACTTAAATCAAAATTTCTCTGAAACGACCTCGTATGGAAGTTTTGTCTATTTCATTGAGTCTGGAATGTCATTTCCACTCTATTAGCATTATTGGGTTTTGAATATCGGTTTTTGATTGTGCCCGGAAATGCCCCGTTGAATTTAAAAAAAATTACAGATTTTTAGTGCAGCCCGGGCCTTCAGCGCAATTTCGCCAAGGTCAGCGCGATTGCGCCTCAATGCCTGCTAGCCTTAAGCGTGATGGCATTGTGGGAGCGCCATTGGTACTGGGCATTTTTCCAGCACTATATATTTTTAGTTTTCATTTTTTCAGCTTTATTCCTCCACTCTTCCAAGTCCAAAATTCCATTTTCTCTCCTACAAAGTGTTGAAATCAGTCCCTAGCCTTGGGAACTCATTTCATTGAGGAGAAATATGTGCTCGCTCGATATTGATAAGTCTTCTTCCCCAACTTGCTTTTCTCTTGTCTTTCTAAAAATCCTCTATTGTTGCTCATTTTCAAAGGCTTGGAAATTCCTTGTAGAGGCTGCCTTCTTATGTTGCATGTTCGTGGGTTTGAGGAACTCACCATCTTGGCGTAAATTCTCTCATTGTGGTAAGTAATCCTTGCCAAATTTCTGATTTTGTTCTTAAAATTCCAACTTTAATCCCTTTCTTGTGTGGGCTGTTTTGTTGACTTCACCTTGGCCAAAATTGCTCAATTTTGGAGCATGTCTCCTTGGCATCATTGTGGACATTTCTGTTTTTGGTTTTGGGTTATGGGACCCACGGGCACACTTTTGACTCGGATTTTGACCCGACTACAATTGTAGCATTATGGGTATCATTAGACTCATTTTAATGTTTTATTTATATTTGTGATAGTTTAACCATCATTCAGAATTTCTCAGAGCGATTCGAGCTTGGATATCATTGTCCCAGTAGCTTTTCATTGAACGACAGGTAGGTTACAGTTTATCCTCCTTAGACTTCGCATATATAGAATAAAATTGTATTAATGGGCATCCTTGGGTTGGGCTTACTAGTTGGTACCACAGATCTTGATCGCTTTATTCATGTTCGATTCCTTTCTTCCTCTGATGGTTGTAGTATTTGCAATAGATGATATTATCACCCTTATGGTCCTGTGAGGCCTTATATTTACTCTACAACATAGATGGTGGGAAATTAGGAATGTCCCTGAGTCCCGGACATTGTTATTATTGTTATAGAGCTGGCTATCTGTGTTGTAGAACGATTGGAGCCTGTGCAGGGCCGATAGGTTGATTGTGAGTCATTGGGCTATTGATTGTGATTGAGCATGCCATTATCATGCATATAAAAGGATTTTCTTCATAATTTTACTATGGTTTTGGCTTCGGGCCTTCTATTGATGATTACTAAATCTTGCATGGCCCGTGGGGCCCTTTTTCGGTAAAATTGATTATGAAATGGTTTGGTATCATCTTAATGGATCTTTTTGGGGTAAGAAAAGTTAAAAGAAGGATTTGTTACAGTTTTCCTTATATATATTAGACCCGGTTGAATGGAGGTTCTAGGTTGACTCTTTTATGGATGAGAAATGATAATAGACTCGGTAAAGCCAAGCATCGGACTAAATTTACTACTATTTTCAACCCGGATACACCCGGGCACCCTTGAAGGGGTTTTATGAGACTTATTTCATTGATTTAGACTATGATAGAATTCAAGCATGCATTTTGAGCATTTGAGTACTAGTTGGGATTCAATGGCACTCTGGGCTGATATTTTAAGGTTAGAGTGTAGTATGTGGTCTATGAGTAGACCTTTATGGACCCTGTCATTCGGACCAACTGCTACGTGCAAAAGGGTGACTAGGGGTAGGGGTGTATGGTGTAATAGATATACTCGAGAGAAGTCCTTCCATGGATCCCACCTTTATTAGACCTTTGGGGCACCAAAGGGGGTAACATACTGACACTGAGGGTTACACCTAGCTCAGCATACCATATCATATCATTCATTTGTGTGAGGTACCAGCCTTGTTTGCTATTTGTTGATTATACTCTCCAGTAGTATGGGATGCCGGAGGGTTTGTCTTCACTTGTTTGTGTTCCTTGGGAGTATGGGCGCCTGTGGGACTATAGGTAGACTTATTGTTACTATTTCTCTCTATTGGTTCCTATTGGGGTTCTTATGACTTTGGATACTATTAAGGTTAAACTTGGGCTTCCAGATGTTGAATTCTTGACTTGAGATTGCATGCTTAGTTGGGTTATTGTTCCTTGTATTCGAGCATGTTTATTGTTTTCTTCCTCTCCTTCTCTATTCGTTGAGGTTACCGGTATACCGCCTTCTTTCTAAACTCTTCTTTATATATTTTTTGTTGTGAGGATCCCAGGAAAGTGTTTCATTCTTTCGCCTGTGATGTGTATTCTTTTAGCTAGCCATATGTATTGTTCCTGCTTGTATTCCTTCTGTGCTAGCTTCCGTGTACTTATTCATTGCCTCTTGTGACTACTTATTTTCTATTCTACTTATTACTTCTCTTTTATCTTATATGTGCCCAATCAGCTTATGATACCTACTGGGTACGTTTTGCTTCGCATTTGGTGCTCATACTACACCCTACATTTTCTGGTGCAGATCCTAGTGTAGGCCATCGCCGCTAGATTGTGGGATTTGTGCTTGGAGATCTTTTGGACTATCCAGACTGAGGGTGAGCTCTTGGCGACTGGAGCTCAGCTTTAGTTTATCTTATGTATCATGTACTCTGTTACTACTCAGAGACCATTGTATATATATTATTTTGGATGCTTCGTACTCTTTATATGTAGTTCCGGCTCTATACTACGATACTAGGTTTTGGGGTTATGTTTAGCTTTCGCATATGTATATATATATATATACATATATATATTCATGTTATCTATCTTTTCATCTTGTTCCTTTGCTTCCGCTTGATTATATCATTTCTTCCGTTTAACTATTAACTAATATCCCATTACTAACCGCTCCGAGTTACGGGGATTGGTTCACCTACTGGGGGTTGTAGATGCCATCATGGCTGAGAAATCAAGTTATGACAGCTTGGTATCTGAGCTCTAGGTTCACTGGTGTCATCAGTATAGGAGCCAATGTCTAGTACAGTCCTGCAGATCGGGGCGGAGATGTCTGTACTCAATCTTTGGGAAGCTATGGTGACATCTTAGGAAAAATGGACTTTTCTTGATTCTATCTTGTGCTTAGTATCCTTGGAAGTTTCTGGAAATCTCACTTGTTCTCGTTCACTCTTTCGTAGATGGTTCATATGAGATCATCAGCGTGGGGCAGAGACGAGCCTCCGACTTTAGCACCCTCGACACTAGCTAGGGGTCGGGGAGGTCGTAGAGGTACGGGTTGAGGGCATCCCAAAGCAGCGACACCTGCTAGAGCTGCTAGAGTTGAGGTAGAGCCCGAGCATGATTATGGACCAGAGTTTGTTCCTGAGTAGCAGCATGTGGACCCGGTGACAGCCCAGGTACCACCAGCTCCAGTACAAGTTCCAGCACCAGTTTCTGTGCCAGCTTCAGCCCCAGCTAAGTCTTCATATATTCGGGGTTTACTACTTTAGCTATTGGGAATGATAGGAGAGCGACCTTCTGAGGTAGCACAAACATCCGCTCAATGGGCAGCCTTGGGTGTTCAGAGTTCAGGAGTGTAGCTTGCTACTACGGCTCCCCATACTGAGGATATTCTTGTTCCAGCAGTTGCATAGACTCTTGCTCCTCGCCCAACTATGATAGATGCGGAGCAAAAGGCCTTGAGTAGATTTCTAAGATTGGCACTACCGAGATTCACTGGTACATTGGGTCAGGAACCACATGACTTCATTACTACCTGTGAGGAGATGTTACACTATTTAGGTTTGCTAGATACTCATGGGTTAGATATACTACGTATCAGCTGGAGGGTCTAGCAAAGTTATGGTGGAGGGCACAGGTTGCTTGCAGATCTTCTACATCACCTTCGATGCCTTGGTCTAACTTTTATGAGGCCTTCATGGCCAAGTTCTTACCTCAGAGTGATCGTGAGCGACGCTGGGAGAAGTTCACCTAGCTTATGCAGGGATCCATGTCTATATCTGAGTATGAGACCCATTTTCATCAGCTCGCTCTATTTGGAGCTATGATCATTCCCACCGAGCTAGACAGGATTCGCAGACTCATTTTAGTATTGCGGATAGAGCTTAGACAGTCAGCTGAGATATTGGTTTCTAGTGGTCGATCGTTTCAGGCTATTACAGACTATGTCCGTATTATGGAGGACTTGCATCGACATGATTACGGGATAGAGAGAAGAGGCCTCGTTATCAGGGTGGCTACAGTGGTTATAGACATGGTGTTAGAGGTTCAGGTTAGTGGGGTAGGGGTTATAAGCCACAGCAGCACTAGGGTTAGTCCAGCCGATCGGTTCAGGCTTCACTTCAGACTTCTGGTAGTTCTCAGTTCGAGCAAGGTCAGTCTTCGAGAGGTGCAGCTTCTGGGGCATCAGTCTGTGGTTGCCATACAGGTTCTGATGGTCCATCTCGACAGTTTAGGCCATCAGGGCCTTGTTATGAGTGTGGTGTTATTGGTCATTATGCTAGAGATTGCCCACTGCAAAGTACAGTTCAGTTAGCTGATCAGATGGTTGAGCCTTTGCGAGCAGTTCAACCATCGGCTAGAGGGGGTGGTGGTCAAGCCAGGGGTGGTGCCCCATGTGGAAGAGCAGGTGGCAGGGATGGTGGTTGGGCAGTTAGAGGTCATCGTCAGTTTTATGCGGTCACTGGGAGACCGGAGGCAGAGGCCTCGAATGTTGTGATTACATGTATAATTTTTGTGTGCCATCAGTCTGTTATGGCTTTATATTATCCTGTATCTACATGTTCATATGTATTTGCCTACTTTCTTCCTTGTTTGGGGTTGGCTAGTGAGCCGTTATTTGTTCCTATTTCTATTTTGACCCCAGTAGGAGATTCTTTAGTAGTGGATCAGATTGTGAGATATTTCATGATATATGTTGGTGATTTGGAGACTTGGGGTGATTTGATGATACTTGATATGTTAGATTTTGATGTGATACTGGGCATGGACTGGTTATCCCCTCACCGTGTAGTTTTGGATTGTTATGCCAAGACCGTTACCATCACCGTGCCTAGTGTATCCCCGGTTATGTGGCAGGGTTCTGTTAGCCATGCTCCATCTTGGATCATATCTTGTCTTCGAGCTAGGAAGTTGATTTCCCGTGGGTGTTTAGCTTATCTAGCATATGTTCAAGATGCTAGTGCTGACCCTTCCTCTCATGTGTTTGTCCCTGTGGTTAGAGACTTCCTAGAGGTGTTTCCTACCGACCTTCCAGGCCTTCCAACTGAGAGAGATATTGATTTTGCTATTGAGTTAGAGCTGGGCACCAGCCCATTTCTATTTCTCGCTACTGTATGGCTTGTGCTGAGTTGAGAGAGCTTAAGGAGAAGCTCCAGGATTTGTTAGTTAAGGGATTCATTAGACCGAGTGTGTTGCCTTGGGGTGCTCCTATTCTATTTGTTAAGAAGAAGGATGAGTCGATGCGAATGTATATTGATTATCGGCATCTGAATAAGGTGACAATGAAGAATATGTATCTGAGGTCAAGGATTGATAACTTGTTTGATCAGCATCAGGGTTCAGCCATATTTTTGAAGATTTATTTGAGGTTCGGCTACCATCAGTTGATGATTAGGGCGGAGGACATCCCTAAGATAGCATTCAGGACACGTTATGGCCATTATGAGTTCCTGGTGATGTCTTTTGGGTTGACTAATACACCCGCAGCTTTCATGGACTTGATGCACAGGGTGCTTAGCCTATATTTGGACTCGTTTGTGATAGTCTTTATTGATGACATTTTGATATACTCGAGGAGTAGAGATGAGCATGAGCAGCACTTGAGGATTGTTCGCGCTCAAGATCTGGAGGCACTACCTATATGGAGTTCATTTTGAGATATTCACTGACCATCATAGTCTTTAGTACATTACGAGTTAGTGAGAGCTAAACTCGAGGCACAGGAGATGGATAGAGTTACTGAAAGACTATGATTTCACCTTTCTATATCATCCGGGCAAGGCAAACGTGGTAGCAGATGCCTTGATTCGGAAGGCGGTGAGTATGGGCAGCCTAGCTACACTTTCAGTTTCTGAGTGACCGTTGGACTTGGACATCCAGTCCTTGTCTAACCGCTTGGTTAAGCTTGACTTGTCGGATCCTAGTAGAGTTCTTGCCAGTATTGAGGTTCGTTCTACTCTAGTTAATCAGATTCAGAGCTGATAGTTTGAGGATCATAGTTTGTGTGACCTTCGTGATCAGATAATTTAGGGTGAGGCTATCCAGGCTACTTTAGGTTCTGATGGTATTCTGAGGTTCGACAGTCGTCTTTATGTTCCAAAGGTTTGAGATTTGATTTAGTTGATACTTCGTGAGGCACATTGTTCTAGATACTCTATTCATCCTGGCGTAGCGAAGATGTATAGAGATTTGAGATAGCTTTACTGGTGGAATGGTATGAAGCGGGACGTAGTGAAGTTTGTATCTCGGTGCTTGAAATGTCAACAGGTTAAGTTCAAGCACATAAGACCTGGTGGTTTGATGCAGCGACTTCCCATTCCTGAGTGGAAGTGAGAATGGATTACTATTGACTTCGTTGTTAGTTTGCCTCGTACTCCTCGTGGGTTTGATTCCATATGGATTATTGTTGATAGGCTAACTAAGTTAGCACACTTCTTACCGGTTTAGACTTCCTACGGTGCAGAGAGGTTAGCTCAGATCTACCTTCGTAAAGTTGTTCGGTTGCACAGGGTCCCAGCTTCTATCATTTCAGACCAAGGCACTCAGTTCACATCTCAGTATTTTAGGGCTATTCAGCAAGATTTGGGTACGGAGGTTCAGCTTAGTACTATTTTCCACCCTCAGAAAGATAGCCAGTCCGAGAGGACTATTCAGGTCCTAGAGGACATGCTTCGGGCCTGTGTTCTGGACTTTGGAGTTTCATGGGATTAGTTTGTGCCTTTGGCCTAGTTTGGTTATAATAATAGCTTTCATTCGAGCATCGGCATGGCACCTTTCGAGACTTTGTATGATAGGAATTGCAGATTGTCGATTGGTTGGCTTGATAGTTTAGAGTCTAGACCACAGAGCACAGATTTGCTTAGAGATTCCTTAGCCCGATTCTACTTGATTTAGGATAGACTTAGAGCAGCCCAAATTAGGTAGAAGATCTACACCGACCATAGACTTCATGCCTTGGAGTTCAGTGTTGGTGACTTGGTATTCCTTCGAGTATCACCCGTGAAAGGCGTGATGAGATTTGGTCAGCAGGACAAGCTTAGCCCCAGGTTTATTAGGTCGTTTAAGATTCTTCATAGGGTTGGTAGTGTTGCCTACATGTTAGCTGTGCCTTCGATATTTTCAGCTGTGCACCCAGTTTTTCATGTCTCGATATTACATCAGTATGTTCCAGATGAGTCTCATGTGTTGCATTAGAATTTGGTTCAGTTAGATGAGAGTTTATCCTTTGTTGAGGAGCCGATAGCTATTCTGGCTAGACATATCAGGAGATTGAGATCTAGGGAGATCCCGGTGGTGAAAGTTCAGTGGAGGAATCATTCGGTCGAGGAGGATACTTGGGAGATCGAGAGTGAGTTGCGTGCTCAGTATCTGTAGTTGTTTGAGACTTCAGGTACTCCTTTCTTCTTAACTTTTGAGGATGAAAGTCTTTTTAGTAGTAGATGTTGTGATGACCCTTCTGGTCATCTTCGCATTTATACATTCATTGTACTGTTAGAGCTTTTCTGTAGCAGCCCCAAGTGATTTAGGGTTCGCTGGGACCGCTAGTTCGGTGCCCTGGTCGTTCATTTTGTTGTTTTGGTTGTTTTCTTGTTTTAGTTATTTAACTTAGAAAATCGTTGACTTTAGTCAATATTCTTAGCTAACATGCTCGAAATTGAATTTTGACAGTTCTGTTAGCTCCGGAGCATTGAGTTTGGTCTAGTTGGACCTTTAGTTGAGGCTTGAGAACTTTCGGTGTGGGTTTTGTGTTGCTTTCCCTATTTTCATGCCATTTGGAGTTGAAAGTGTAACTTGGGTCAGCTTTCGATGATCGGAGCGTTAGATTCAAAAGTTGACAATTCCATCAGCTCCAAAATGTTGATTTTGGGTTAGGTAGGTGGTTGGTTCAGGTTTCGGGTGAGTCGGGCTCATTTCGAGTCTTTGCTTGCTTATTAGTTAATGTTGGCTTGGGTCAACATTTCTCCGAAATGACCTCGTATGGAAGTTTCATCGATTCCATTGACCCCAAAACGTCATTGCCACACTATTAGCATTATTGAATTTTGAATATCGGTTTCTGATTGTGCCCGGAATGCCCCATTAAATTTCAAAAAAAATTGTAGATTTTTAGTGCAGGCCAGGCCTTCAGCGCAACCGTGGCAAGGCCAGCGCGATCGCGCCTCAGTGCCTGCCAGTCTTAAGCGTGATGGCACTTCGTTGGCGCTGGGCATTTTTCCAGCACTATATATTTTTAGTTTTTCATTTTTCCAACTTTATTCCTCCACTCTTGCAAGTCCAAAACTCCATTTTCTCTCCTATAAAGTGTTCAAATCAGTTCCTATCCTTGGGAACTCATTTCATTGAGGAGAAATTCGTGCTTGCTCGATATTGGTAAGTCTTCTTCCCAACATGCTTTTCTCTTTTCTTTCTAAAAATCCTCCATTGTTGCTCATTTCCAAAGGCTTGGAAATTCTTTGTAGAGGCTGCCTTCTTGTGTTGCATGTTTGTGGGTTCGAGGAACTCACCATCTTGGCGTAAATTCTCTCATTGTGGTAAGTAATCCTTGCCCAATTTCTGATTTTGTTCTTAAAATTCCAACTTTAAGCCTTCTGTTGTGCGGGTTGTTATGTTGCCTTCTCCTTTGCCAAAATTGCTCAATTTTGGAGCATGTCTCCTTGGCATCATTGTGAACATCGTGCTTCTTTTCATTTTTTGTTTTGGGTTGTGAGCCCCACGGGCTTGCTTTTGACCCTGATTTTGACCCGGCTACAATTGTAGCATAATGGGTATCGTTAGACTCATTTTAATGTGTTATTTATGTTTGTGATAGTTTGACCATCATTCAGAGTTTCTCGGAGCGATTCAGGATTGGATATCGTTGTCCCAGTAGCTTGTCACCGAACGACAGGTAGGTTACAGTTTAAACTCCTTAGACTTTGCATATATAGAATAAAATTGTATTAATGAGCATCCTTGGGTTGGGTTTACTAGTTGGTACCACAGACCTTGACCGCTTTATTCATGTCCGATTCCTTTCTTCCTCTGATGGTTGTAGTATTTGCGATAGATGATATTATCACACTTGTGGTCCTGTGAGGCCTTATATTGACTCTAGAACATAGATGGTGGGAAATTAGGAATGTCCGTGAGTCCTGGACATCGTTATTATTGTTATAGAGCTGGCTATCTGTGTTGTAGAACGATTGGAGCCTATGCAAGGCCGATAGGTTGATTGTGAGCCGTTGGGCTATTGATTGTGATTTAGCATGCCATTATCATGCATATAAAAGGATTTTCTTCACGATCTTACTACGGTTTTGGCTTCGGGCCTTCTATTGATGATTTCTAAATCTTGCATGGCCCGTGGGACCTATTTTCGGTAAAATTGATTATGAAATGTTTTGGTATCATCTTAATGGATCTTTGTGGGGTAAGAAAAGTTAAAATAAAGATTTGTTACAGTTTTCCTACTATATAGTAGACCCGATTGAATCGAGGTGCTAGATTGACCCTGTTATGGATGAGAAATGATATTAGACTCAATAAAGTCGAGCATTGGACTTGATTTACTATTGTTTTTGACCCGGATACTCCCGGGCACCCTTGATGGGGGTTTATGAAACTTATTTCATTTATTTAGACCTGGATAGAATTCAAGCATGCATTTTGAGCATTTGAGTTTTAGGTTGGATCTGGTGGCACTCCGGGCTGATATTTTGAGGTTAGAGTGTAGTATGTGGTCTACGAGTAGACCTCCATGGACCTTGTCGTTCCAGACCAAGTGCTACGGGTAAAAGGGTGACCGTAGGTAGGGGTGTACGGTGGAGTAAATGTACTCGGGAGAAGTCCTTCCATGGATCACGCCTTTATTGGACCTTTGAGGCATCGGAGGGGGTAACGTACTGACACTGTGGTTACACTTAGCTCGGCATACCATATCATATCATACATTTGTGTTAGGTACCACCCTTGTTTGATGTTTGATGTTTGTTGATTGTATGCTCCGGTAATATGGGGTGCCAGAGGGTTTATCTTCACTTGTTTGTGTTCCTTGGGTGTATGGGCGCCCGTGGGACTGTAGGTAGACTTATTGTTACTCTTTCGATCAATTGGTTCCTATTGGGGTTCTTATGACTTTGGATACTGTTAAGGTTAATCTTGGGCTTCCAGTTGTTGAATTCTTGACTTGAGATTGCATGCTTAGTTGGGTTATTGTTCCTTGTATTCGAGCATGTTTACTGTTTTCTTCCTCCCCTTATCTATTCGTTAAGGTTACTGTATACCGCCTGCTTTCTAAAATCTTCTTTATATACTTGTTGTTGCAAGGATCCTAGGTACGTGTTTCTTTCTTTCGCCTGTGATGTGTATTCTTTTAGCTAGCCATATGTATTGTTCTTGCTTGTATTCCTTCTGTGCTAGCTTCCGTGTACTTATTCGTTGGCTTCTGTGACTAATTGTTTTCTATTCTGCTTATTATTGCTCTTTTATTTTATATATGCCCAGTCAGCCTATGATACCTACTGGGTACCTCTTTCTTCACATTTGGTGCTCATACTACACCCTACATCTTCTGGTGTAGATCTTAGTGGGGGCCATCGCCGCTAGATCATGGGATTCGTGCTTGGAGATCTTTTGGACTATCCAGACTGAGGGTGAGCTCTTGGCGATCGGAGCTCAGCTTTAGATTATCTTCTATATCATGTACTTTGTTACTACTCGGAGACAGTTGTGTATTTATTATTTTTGATGCTTCGTACTCCTTATATGTAGTTCCGGTTCTATACTATGATACCAGGTTTTGGAGTTTGGTTTAGCTTCCGCATATGCATATATATTCTTGTTATTTATCTTTTCATCTTGTTCTTTTGCTTTCGCTTGATTATATCATTTCTTCCGCTTAACTGTTAGCTAGTAGCCTATCACTAATCGTTGTGGGCTACGAGGATTGGTTCACCTACTGAGGGGTTGTAGGTGCCATCGTGACCAAGAAATCAGATCGTGACATTCTCCGGGCTATTTTAGGCTCTTTCTTTACTCTTTTTCTGCTCATTTTCAGAGCATGCACTCATGGAAGTGTTGGGATCATCGTGGTGATTCTCATTTTTGGTTTTGGGTTGTGGGGCCCACGGGCCTGCTGGTGACCCAAATTTTCACCCGATTGTACTTTTAGCAATATGGGTACCATTGGCTTCATTTTGACGAGTAGTATATGTTGTTTTTAGTTTGTTCTCAATTTGAGGCTTCTCGGAGCAGTTCAAGCTTGGACGACTCTGTTCCAACAGCTAGTCATTGGAAAATAGGTAGGTTACGGTTTTCCCTACCTTAGACTTTGCATATATAGGCTATAATTGTATTAATTAGCATCTTTGGGTTGGGTAGTCTAGGTTGGCACCCCAGACCTTGTCCGTCTCTTCTATCCTTATTATTTTATTTGATATAGTATTGTAATACGACCTTTATGGCCCCGTGTGGCCTTTGTATAAGCCTTTGGACCATAAAGTGTGGGATATTTGGGAATGTCTGCGAGTCTCGGACATCGAGATAAGATTTTAGGCTGGATATCTATGTTGTAGAGCTGATTGTACCTGTGCAAGGCTGATAGGTTGTTTGTGAGCCATTGTGTTATTGTTTGTTTGCGATCATATCATTCATACAAAGGATTTTCTGTATTATTTTACTACTACTTTGGTTGCAGGCCTACTATAATCAGTTTTCCAAACTCTACATGGCCTGAGGGCCCATTTTCAGTATAAATGATTATAAAAAGGGATTTGGAACTGATTTTAGGGATCTTCTTGGGGTAAAAGAGTTAAAATGATGATTTTGTCACAGGTTTTCACACTTATACTAGACTCGGCTAAGCCGTAGTGCTAGACTTGTTTTACTACTAATTCGAGATGATACTAGACTCGGTCGACCCAAGCACTAGACTTGTTTTACTTCGAATTTAGACCCAGTTACACCCGAGCCCCCTTATTGGGGTTTTTCAGACTTGATTCACTGGTTTATACCCGGATACACTCCGCGTAATTATACTTTGAGATTTCGCATTTTAGTATGTCATCACGGACCTCCATTGACCCTGTCGATTTGAACCAGGGGATACTACTGTGTGTGCCGGAGGAGGAGTATATGGTAGAGTTGAGGTATTACGGGTGCGTCCTTTTATGGATCCTATCTACTAGGCCTATAGGCGCCGGAGGAGGTACATACAGGGTTACTATCATAACAGTTCCATCATATCATATCACATTATGCATATTGTATTCAAATATACCCTTGCTTGTGGTTTTCTTAGTGTATGCTCTGGTAGTATGGGTTTCCAGAGGGTTTATTTTCACTTGTATGTGTTCCTCGGGTGTATGGGCGCCCGTAGGGACTGTAGGTAGATTATATTACTGCTATTATTGTAGTACTTGTTAGAGGCTTCAGACTATTAGTGGATTCTATCTTGTTATGGTTTTGATTATGGACTTTCAACATTGATGGGTTAGTGGGCTATATCTCTTTGTTAAACTAATTAATGGCCTTTCGGTTATTTGTGGTGTAGTTTGTTCTATCCTAGGGTTGTACTTGTGAGATTGCATTCTGATTGTTCTTGTTTTTAGAGTGGTGTTATTAACATGAATTGGTTAGTATTATTGTTTCGAGCATGATTATGTTGTTTTCTTTTCTTTCTTCCTTCTCTTTTATTGAGGTTACCGGTATACCGCCACTCTTCTTAAACTGTCCCTATATATATTATTATTGCAAGGATTCAGGTGCGTTCTCCTTTTCCTCACCTGTTTTTTGTGATATATATCTTATGTGGCTAGCATAGCATGCTTGTATTCTCTTGTTTTCTATCTGTGCTAGCTTCCGTGTACTTATTCGTTTGCTTCTCTGACTACTTTCTTTGCTTTCTGCTATTTACTGCTTTTATATCTTATATGCGCTCAGTCGGTCGATGATGCCTTTGCAATTGGTGTTCATACTACACTTCTGCATCTTTCTGGTGCAGATTCTAGTGTGAGCTTTCGCCATTGATCGCGTAGATACTCGTGCAGTTTTTGGATATTCGAGACTAGGGTGAGCTCTTGACGACCGGAGGTTGACTATATCTCATCTTTTGACACTGTTACTCTCTTTTGTTATTTTGGAGACAGTTTTATATTCTATTTGTTATCTCTAGCACTTGTATTCTCTTAGAGGATCTTGTACTATCGATACCAGGTTGTGAGTTGGTGTAGTTCCTTTGTTTATATATTCAGGTTGTTTTCCTTCTGTGTTGTTGTATTATTTCTGCTTCCACTTATTTCTGCTTATTGTACGTGCTTACTTAGGTGGTAGCCCATTACTAACCGTTTCGAGCTACGGGGATTGATTTACCTACTGGAGGATTGTATGTGCAATCATGACCTGAGAAATCGGATCGTGAGACAATCAATACATGTGGTGACCCAAACTCCAATTTCAATTACGTACATACATACACATTAATGTTATATACTTATTAATGTACAATTAATCTTCTTTTTTTTACATAAAAGGACAAAAAAGGACTTAATGTTATATACTTCTAAATCTACAATTAATTTTATTTTCTTTTACATAAAATGAAAAAAGAAAATAAGGGACTTACAGAGAAAATCAAGAATAAGATGGCCATCAGAGAGGAGGAGTATAATTGACCCTATAGTATACTTGGGGACAAACTTAACTAATAAACGAAAGTAGAGGTGTATTTTTGACCCTTTTTCTTTTATTTAATGCATAACTAACATATGATTTGTAGCTAAATAAATATAGGATTAGATTTTCTACTCTAACTAAATTAGGTTTTGCACTATTATAAATAAAGGTGCTGCTAGCTATTTTTTATTATGAGAACATCATAAAATTGTGAGAAGTAATGGAGAGTTATTTGAGTTTATGAATAAAATATTTTTCTTCAGGACCACCAAATCTTTTTAAAAAAAAATAATATTATGTGTTTTTCACTTATGGTTTTCTCAGATGCCTTTGAAATATTCTTTACCTTCTGAAAGAAGCAAAATAAAAAATGAAGGAGGATATGAAGAATTAGCTCTCATGAATATTCTTACTTTTGAACAAGTTCAGGTGTCTGAATGAAACTCCTTAAAGTACAGGGACTGAGAGGACAAATTGAAATAAGTAAAAACTGGTCTCCGAGGTCATTGTGCCTTTCAAGTATAGCAGTTTAGATTAAGAACATGCAAATATTGATGGTCAAACAAATATGTGAAAATCAGAAAAAAATTATTAAGAGAAAGCCAAAATATTAAAAAAATAAACACATGATAAAATTAAGGTGATCCAATATATATATATTTGTGTTTTGGGGCCTTTTAAAATATGAAATCTCAAAATAAATATTATAAGATAAATATAGAATGTATCAAAATATTCGTGGCATATTGAGTAAAAATAGAAAGTCAGATTTTTGATAGGTGGGTCATTTGTAAATCTGAAACGCCTTAGCTAATTAGATCAAAATTTCTATAATTTATTGCTTAAAAATCACGAATATCCCTATTAAGACAAATTAAATAATTAGTTAATATTTTCAAAACTTATTGCTAGCCATTTAAACCAAGTTTTTCTTAAAACAAAATCTCAGTTATATTTTATTCCTTAAACAAATTGCTTTCCTTTATTATTGTTGTTGTTGTTGTTGTTATTGTTGTTGTACTGAGTAAAAATAGAAAGTTAGATTTTTGATAGGTGAGTCACTTGTAAATCTGAAATGCCCTAGCTAATTAGATCAAAATTTCTATAATCTATTGGTTTAAAATCACTAATATCCCGATTAAGATAAATTAAATAACTAGTTAATATTTTTGAAACTTATTGCTAGCCATTTAGACCAAGATTTTCTTAAAACAAAATCTCCATTAGATTTTATTTCTTAAAAAATTTGCTCTCTTTTATTATTTAAAAATTCCCTTGAAAAGATCTGCTTCTTATTTAAAGAAAGAAATCAACTCCTTTTATTTTAAAGGAAAAAAACATCGAACATGAATATAAAGTGCAAAGTAATTTGTTAAGTGATACTTCATTACTACCTTGACAAACTAGACAAAAGTCAGCCGAAGGAAATCAATTCTAGTTATTTCGAACTAAACAAAAATCATAAACTAAACGTTAATCCAATTTCAATCGAGCCACACAAAAATTCTTATCAAGATAATACAAAGTTAGTTAAATAATACTAATAATAAGAGAACCGTAAAGAAAGTAAAGGACTAGGTATGCTAAGTTCCTTTCAAAGGAACTAACTCCTAACAATATAGAGCTCGAGAATGTTTTTATTGAAAATGAGTTTCGATTGAAACTCCAGCTCCCGAGTATACATGAAACAAAGAAAAGAAAAGAAAAGGATTAGGATGATATGTTCTTAATATAATATGAGAACAAATGCTCATACTTACGAAAAAAAAATTATTTCACAAAATGAGTCGGTCACAAAATTATTTACCAAAATTCTACAAAGCACATAACATTGACATTTCAATTAATCCCGAGATATGATCAAATATTTAATAATTAACTTGTACTTCTTTAGCAATACAAAACCTTAAAGAGAAAGTATGACAAATAACATAATACTCCTGTTTTGACAACTACATGCTCCATTTTGACAAGAAAAAGAAAAATTCTCACTTTTTCAATTTAAAGAGCAACATCTAGTCCAAAAAATAGTTTTAAGCATAATACAAGATGGATGATATTCTACAACGTTCTCAGTACTATTTCAACAGAGAACTCATGCAAGTTTAAGACGATAAGTGCAACCTCTTGGACTCTTATATGAACAGCTTGGAGAACTTTGGTCAACACAAGACTTCTCTTTAATCATTTTCTAATTTTAAGACTAGTTACACTAGAATATAGACCCCTGACTCTAAAGAAACAAGGATCAATCCAAACAAGTTCAAAGGGTTGCTGAGTAATGCAGTTGCACAAATAATGCATACACAAAGAGATTGAAGTATTTTTTTAACTATGTTGGTATTTTCGAGGTGATAAAAACTTTTTTATCTCCTAATCAAGCTTTTGAAAAGTTCATTAAACACGAGGTACTAGTAATATGCTTACTGAAAACCCTTCTTCTAAAAAGAAATTTGAACTTGAGAAAATGTAACCATGACTTTAGTTACTTAAACACCAGAATGCAACTCTTTTAAGCTATATTTCTTTCACAATCAAAGGATCACTCCAAATACGCAATTCATACTTTGAAAGTATTAACGATCCAGGGAATGAATTCAAATTTGGTATAGGAGTGGCTACGTTCAAAACTCTAAAGGGCAGTTAACACATATTTTGAAGAAGAAACCTTAGTTAAGATTAAAAAATATATCACATATCTAATGAAAATATTGACAGATTATTCCAGTTTTAAAATCCTTGAAGAACAAACAAACATGAACCATGTTTTTGGACTGATTTTGAAACTCCCCAAGCAAACACAAAATCTTATTTGAGTTAAGATCATATTCACAGAGGGCGGAGATACAAATGGCATTTTAGGAAGGATTATACTTCACTTAAACGTTATAGATCAACTACTACAACAGAACTTGAATGGAGAATCAAAACTTTAACAAAATTGAGACCTCCTAAGCTCGTGAATGAAGTTGTCCAGCAGCCTTTACTACAACTTTTGCTACCTCTACCAAGTTTAAAAGACAAAAATAAGATTCTAGTTTCGGACCTCAATACAAAACCATCTTAAATTAATCTCAAACCTTCCATGGATATCCTAGTATCTTTAAGGTGAAAAACACACAATAAAATTTCAACAAATCTTTTGAACACAAAGGAACTAGTAACGAAACTCTTAAAATACCTTTGTTTTAAACTTAAGAAACACAACTGCATCGACATATACATTCATGCCTAGAGAAGATGAAGTTGAAACTGAAAAGGATCCAAAAACTCTTTTAAGTTAAGGTTAGCCATGTTCGACTACTAGCCAACTCTTTTATACATCGTAGACTTCTAGTTCAAACCAAATCAACCAATATCCAAAGAAATAAATTTGAGCAAGAACAAGAATTTCAAAATATTAAAGAAAATAGATTTAACCATGCCTTAATTAGTGAGTTAGTCCATTGTAAATCTTTGTTAGTTCTAAAGAATATTTGTACCACTTCCTTAAATACTTAAATACTTATTCTCTTTAGGATGAGTTTAGATTTTGCAGCTACTCCGTTTGCGACAGATCTTTAATGGGGTATCTTTGAAAGTTAACAAAGCCACAGTGAACATGCTGCACAGGTTGAACCTTATGTTACCTATGGTTACCCAAACTTAAAGAGAGTTAGGGAATTGATCTACCAGAGAGGTTATGGAAAGCTCGACATGCAGAGAATTCCTTTAATCGTAATTCTATCATCGAACAGGGTTTGGGCAAGCATGGAATTATCTGCGCCGAAGATCTTGACTGTAGGACCCCACTTCAAGGAGGCCAACAACTTCCTATGACCATTCCAGCTGAAGGCACCTTTGGGTGGACTCAAGAAGAAGAGGAATCACTATGTTGAAGGTGATGATACCGGTAACCGCAAGAACTTCATTAATGTACTCATCAGGAGGATGAACTAAAGTGACTGAAATTTTGCTTTCTAGGCATTTTTAGTGAAACAACAGTTCAAAATTTCTGCCATTTGAGATGTTATTTTGGTTTATGATGATAGTATACAACATTAGTTTTGTTTTGATCCTAGCAGTGTCTCATCTTATTGTGTTGGATATTGATCTTGTGTAAAAAAAATAAAAATTAGGATGAGTTTTGGGCGTGATCACTAACTAATTTAATTTTTTATTCTCATCTTGTCTTTTGATTTCATTTTCGTACATGATTAATAATCGAATCAAAATCGATAATAACCAAATCGATAAATGTACATTATATTTGATTTGGTTTGGTTTTAATAATTTAAAAATTAATTAAATTGGTCTAATTTTGATTTTAACCAATAACCGACCCAAATCGAGCTGTGAACACCTTTAACGGTAATAAATAAAAATATTCATTAACTTTCCAATTTCCCAGTTTTCTCTAGGGATGTGCAAAAATCAGTTTAACCAATAAACTGAACCGATAAAAATGTTACTGGTTTATCGGTATTGGATTATTGAGTTTTTTAACGGTTTTGTTAATTTTTTAATTGGGTTATCGGTTCAATTTTGGTTGTAAGGTTTTAGTTAATGGTTAAACCGATAACCCAATAAGATTATATTAAAACTATATTTTTATCCATATTTATATAATAGTGGCTTTAGATTTAAATACATACCCTATTATTTATTTTTTGCATTTTATAGTTATTGTCTTAGTGTTTTTTTTTCTTCTAAAGACGTTAGTTTGGTGGCGTTCTACCTATCAGTGTTGTTTTTCTTTTTGAGAGATTGCTACCATTGCTAATGCATTCAAGTTTGCTATTTAACAAGAAAGACAATAAGTTTGTTTTAGTAATAACGTATTTAAATTTACTTATGCTTGTAATTTGTATAGACTTTTATTTATGAAAGTAGTGTATATATAAAGATGACAATAAGAGAAAAATAAAAAAAATTATAGGAGTATTTTCTTATCGGTTAAATCGAAAATTGAACCGTTAAGGACAAAAAATTAATTAACTAAAAACCGATAATGAATATCTCATTGATTTAATTATCGATTTTGCATGTTGACAAATTGAAAATCAATAAATCAAAACGAACGGAACCAACAAATGCGCACCTCTAGTTTTCTCATTACATATAGACCCCCCCGCCCCCAACTTTACCTCATCTTCTAACAAATCTCTGTCGGGAGATCTTTGTTACTTATTTCCCGTATGAATCTAAAACATCACCTCCATTTATGGACACAAAAAGGATTCCTATTTCTAGTAGTCAGTAGTACCATTCTTCATTGTTTGTGCCTGTCTCTATATATCTAACTAATATTTGGGTGCAGAGCTTCTCATGGGGTTCTGGGGTGTGGCTTTTGTTGGGTTTTTGGTGCTTAGCAAATGGGTAGATTCTTATGAATTTGAAGATTTCATTTTCAACAAAACTGAGGGGCCAACCTCTGCTGGTGGTGTTGCAGCAGCAGGGGCCGTTAGTCCCACTCCTCTTATGATTGGTCTTACCGTCATTCCGGGAGCTGCTGCTAGAGGAGCTGGTAACACACACACACTGCTGCCTGTGTTCTTGGATCTATGATCCTCTAATACATTGTGTTCACTATTTTCCTCAAGTGTTGGGACAATTTTACTTTTGATTTGTGTATCTTTTTATTATTGATTTTCCTCCTTTCTTTTCTTGCTGTGGAACAAAAGGGTAGTCATTGTTAAATCTTATTTTGTCACCGGTGTTTCTTTTCTTAACATCTCTCTCTCTCTCTCTACCGCTCCTTTTCTTTTAGCTCAATGAAAACGATAAGTCTAATTGGTTGAATAAGATAGAATTTTTTTCTTTCATATGCTAATTAGCTTTGGTCAATTGTCATTATTGCTGGGCGGTTGTGTAATTAAGTTTTTGAAACCACATCCTCTTTTACGTTTTTACAGTGTGTCTGGATGGAACTCTACCAGGTTATCACATACATCCTGGTTCTGGGTCAGGGGAAAACAGTTGGCTCATTCAATTGGAGGTACACTAGACAGCTCTGTTGATTAATTGCTCAATTACAGGTTGCTCAATAAATTGTCTTAGCTGTCACCATTCACGAGAGTTGGTTTCTCCTTGGATCTTACATATTTTTACTTGACATCGAGGCTTAATTGATGGCTTGATTAATTGATTTCTCTGATCATGGTTAAAATAGATGTCACGTTAGTATTTTTGTAATATCCGACTAAAATGAGGTTAAATCGAGCGACATGAACAATGAAGATTCATATAGCCGACCCCATCTCGAATGTGACTGAGGCGTAGTTATTTTTTTTTTTGACAAGTTGGTCTTTAACATAAGAGTTTGGTACCTATGACAGTCTCTGATCATGATTATGGAATTCTACTCCATTTCAGTTTCCTAATTTCCTGCTTCTTTAAATTGAGGAATTAAGTACGTGCTACATCTAGCTTTATACACAATTTTCCAGCTCCGTAATTGCATTTACTGATTCAGAACCTTAACTGAGTGATACACCTCTTGTGGCAGGGTGGAGGATGGTGTAACACTGTCAGAAGTTGTGTTTATCGCAAAACGACTAGACGTGGCTCATCAAAATTCATGGAAAAACAGATTCCATTTACTGGGATTTTAAGTAACAAGGCTGAAGAAAATCCAGGTCCTTTGATGATAGTAATTTACACCAAGTGTGTGTTCGGTGGGAAGGAAAATATTTTTCTTCCGTGGAAAATGTTTTTCAGGAAAATAAGTGTATTTCTTACTTATTTTCTTGTGTTCCACATGTAAACAAAAAATCATTATCATAAAGGCATTCGTATATAATATAGATAAATACACTGGGAGGTGGGGGTAGGAGTTTGGGGTGGGTGGGGATTGCTGCTATGAAGGATGAGGTGTGTTGGAGGGTGGAGAGGACATAATCAATTTGGAATGCCGCTTGTGGAACTTGTTTTCTCTACTTCCACTAGGGAAGTCATTTTCCTCATTTTTAAGTAACTTGTTTTACTAGAGAAGATGTTTTCCAAAAGTGACCAATCAAACATAAAACAATTGCCAAACACACCCCAAGTATTTTACATATTCTGCATTTAAGGGCTTTTCCTTACTGTCATTTCTGTGAATGCAGATTTTTTTAACTGGAATAGAGTAAAAGTTCGTTACTGCGATGGTGCCTCCTTTACAGGGGACAGTGAAAATAAGGTTTGTAAGACCATTCACCATTTTCGTCTTTTACTTTTTCATTGATTACGTAAATGTGCTGTTAGTCTACAAAAGTATATGGAGGGAGAAAAATGAGAGCTGAAACTTGTCACACTACAGCACGGCGACTCCAAATCGCTGTACGTTTTAACCATTTTATTTTCTTTACATTCTTTGTTGTCTGGTCTTTTTTTTCTTGCTCTCTTGGCATTTTAATGGTAGTGGAGGGAAATGACGTTTATGAAATTGATATTCTTCTTGCTGGAGGTTGGGAAAAGGACAGTGATCATTTGGCTACCTTCCTTTCCTTGTTAGCTCAATGACATTATGGTGAGAATTGAAACAAAGTGTGTAAACTTTTTGGCATTTCTGTGTTGCTCTTCCCAAGTTTCATGCTTCCCCTGAGACAGAGGATGTGCTTGGAAGTTTTTTAACTTTTCAAGGTGCTGGTGTTTTGGAATCAGAAGAATCATTTAGCTACTGTTAAAGTTAGATGTCCTCAAAATCTATACTTTTGGTGTAGGGGCAGAAGACTTAGATCAGTACATAGACTTTATAGAAGTTTTGAGATTGTAACAGTTGCAGCTGTGCTGTAGTTTGTGTGCGCTTTTAGGACCTCCTTGGTACTTTACTAATGAAATTTATTAATTTACATTACCTTGTCAAAAATAAAAAATAAAATTCAAGGTGCTGCTTATCTTTTGCATCTGCTTGTACTACATCTTCTCATTGAAATGTTCCGAATAAAGGTATAAATTTCAGAATCATGTTCTCGGGGGGACACAACATAGTGCTGCTTAAAGGAGAAACATCAGCAAATGCTAAATTTTCTGTTCAAATTCAATAACACCCTACTTGTATCTCCCTCTTATCCTCTGACTGTTTCTATGCTTGGAGAATTTGCTCAGAGACTAATTAAGAGATAGGCAGGTGCTGGAACAGGGCACTCTGAGATGCCCCTTTACTTGAAATTTCAGAATTTTACCTATAACCATGATACCCACGATTTGTCTGTCTCTACAGGTTAAACCATCTGATGTCCACGTATACACCTGTTATGAATTTTAAGTTTTGGGGAAGCATAAGAAGCATTTGAAGTTATTGTATGATCTTAATGTATGAAATGTATTGTATGTTTTCATTAAAATAATTGCTGGCTTGTTTGGTGTACCTTAGTTTTTATTCTTTTGAAAAATTATATTACATTCTCTACAGGCTGCACAACTGCAATTTAGAGGTCAACATATATGGGAAGCAGCAATGGCCGAGTTAATGTCAAAAGGAATGAGAAATGCCCAGCAGGTCAAAATTACTTTTTGTCTTGTCATTTTGCTTGTTCTTATTATTCATAATATGATATCGTTAGTCGTTCTTCAGGCTCTTCTCTCTGGATGTTCTGCTGGTGGTCTAGCTTCAATATTGCACTGCGATGAGTTCCGCACTTTGTTCCCAAGTAGTACCAAAGTGAAGTGCCTAAGTGATGCTGGATTATTTATGGATGCGTACTTTTCTAATCTTGAAACACCTAATATACTTTTGTTTTCTTGAATTCTAGAATAGATGTTTTACATGCTCTTCAACTCCTTTAGTAACAAGATTATGTAATGGTCCTTTGTGGATGTGCAGAACTGATGTATCTGGTGGGCATGCACTCAGAGATTTCTTTCAAGGCGTAGTTAGCTTGCAGGTTCGGACAACTCAAAATTCTATGTTGGTCAATTTCATCAAGCTACTAACATTTGCATGTTTGATCATCGAAACACTGTTAACGACCAAGTATTTATCTAAGGATTAATTGTTGTCAAGTTTCTATTACAGTTACGGAGATGCTGCAGTCTTCTTACCAAGTCAGCACCCTTGGAGAAATTAAGAAAGTCCAGAACATGAAATGCAGTTTCAACTGAATAACTACTAATTCTCCCTTCATACAATGTCTTTCTTAACCACCTCAATCAATTAAATATCTTTCCTTTTCAAAACAAAAATAAAAATAATCAATCAAATACCTATCAAGAAAAAAAATCAATTAAATAATCTCAACTCCAAACTAGTTAATGTCAATTATATGAAAAATTTATCTTCATTTGGCTCTATTTGGTCTCACTTTGTTCCAAGTCAGTTATTTTCTTAAGGCAAATTAAAGGGCTCTCTGTATTAGAGGTTCTCTGAATATTTCACTTATCTATATATTGATCCAGACTAAAAGGACTCATCAACCGGACATAATGCAAATGTAACAACTAAATCTTACCACATTATTTGGTACAGCCTATGTGGATCATATACTTACGTTCTGTTCTTTTCTTAGCTAAATCCTCATTGATTTCAAGAGGTTATTGCCTTATTGGTCCTTTAGACAATATCCTTTATTAGATCAAATCACTAAATAAAAGAATAACTGTTAAGAAAGTCACGTTTAGATTGTATATAACTATCTTCTGGCCTTGCTTTGGATCAATTTCTGTAATATTTAACAGGGTCTTCAGAAGATGCTACCAAGTACTTGTACCAACCAACTTGATCCAACCTCTGTAAGTCCTTTTGATATATTTGTCCTTCCAATATCTGATATCGTGTCACGTTACTAATACAATTCCTATATTTGTGCCCTTAAGTGCTTCTTTCCTCAGAATTTGATCGGCAATATCAAGACCCCACTATTTCTACTAAATGCTGCCTATGATTCCTGGCAGGTAAATGCTTTAACTCCATCAGCTTTTAGTTCTCCTATTTGGGGATGGAATGAGATCAGCTATTCAGTGTTTGCTTAGATTGCAATCTTTGAGAATGATTGAAATTTTTTCTTTGCAACTTGCTTTAGGTTCAATCCAGTTTGGCTCCTCCAGTAGCTGATCCTCATGACTTGTGGCATGATTGTAAACGCAATAATGAACAATGTTCTCCATCGCAAATTCAATTTCTACAAGGTATGCTCCAATTAAAGCTGTTACTTGGCCTTTTTTCCTTTTCAGAATTCTTAGACCATGGACTCACTTGTTGATAAAATACATTTTGGGATAGGTTTCAGGAATGATATGCTAAATGCTATTAAAGGCTTCGCTGCCTCAACACAAAATGGGTTATTCATTAACTCATGCTTTGCTCACTGCCAATCCGAGAGGCAGGATACATGGTTTGCTGATGATTCTCCCCTTATCAATAACAAGGTAGGTTTAAGATTGTAAATCCGCATTGAATACTGCAAAAGATAATTTGCATGTTTACATCATCATTGAAAAATAAACATTGGAACGATATGCAGCCGGTTGCACTTGCAGTTGGAGATTGGTATTTTGATAGAGCCGGAGTGAAGGGGATTGACTGTGATTATCCATGTGATAAAACATGTCACAACCTGGTCTTCAAATAAGCTACAAATTACAATCATATTCCTTTTCTGCCAACATAGCAGAAACAATAGAATATGTTGTTATCCTCGTAATCAATTCCCTCCATTCATTTTACTTTTACAAGTGTAACAACGTTTTACTGTAGACGGATGAAGTTAACAATATTAGTCTGGGAGTGCTCGAACAGGGGAAGCAACTGTTTCAACCATTCAACATTATCCAGTCTTGTATGTTGTGGATCCAGCCTAATGTTCACCTAAACCGACCCAATAAAGCCTTTGGAGTTTTCCGGAACCTCAGTGACAGCTAAAAAGAAAAAAGTGACCAAAATAACATGGAAAAATGAAGTTGACATTTTCTACATATAGCGCACTATATCACTTGCATAGACGGCCAATGCCTTAACGGTTGTGAAGGCCTATGGACTCCTATAGTGCACTAATTTATTGAGTTATAAGAGTCATTAAAGCTAGGGCAAATGTTTTATTTCCATTAGGCCTTTTCATCCCTTTTTGACATGTTTTTTCAAACCTGTTTGAATAAATTTATTTTAAGCTGTTTTTTTTAAGTTGGAAATTTCAGCTTTTAGCTTTTAGTTTTTTTTTGCTATTTTGGCTTAAAATTAAGTGTCCAGAAGCACTTTTTTGCCTTACCCAAACGCTATAAACAGCTTAAAAACTATTTTAACTTAAAAAACACTTAAAATAAGCCAATCCAAATGAGCTCTTCATCATATTTATTCCTTGACTTGACCTATATATCCATCGTTGAGAAAAATAGAGCTTATATGATACACATTTTATCTTATATTTTTTTTCAAACCTCACCAAATTCTATTTGAAAGGGACTTTGGATGAGCGTAAAATCATCCATCTCGTACAACTTTGTTTAATCTACTACCATTTTCATTTGTTGATTTTTTTAGCATCTTTTTGAAAAATGTCGAATAAACAAATTGTTAGGGTGGAACATTCTCAATGGAGCAACGTGTTGCTCCTTCCTCAAAAATTTTGATATTGTTGATTATTATTGGTAGGTCTATCATTTGAATATTAATTAATGTATGTCTATTTGGTGGATAAAATATATTTTTTTTCATAGAAAAAATGTTACACAAAATGAACCTGTTCTACTAGCAAATATCGATGATATTGATCATCCAAACAATATGAAAACCTCATCGAGTGATAGTGATTACCCGCTTAATGTAGAGGTATCGAAAGATGAAGTTTCCTTCTCAGCCTCTGAAAGTGAGGATGATATGTGATGCCTCCTTCGTCACTAAGCCCGTTTCACCAGTTCTGACTGGTGTCACAAAGCCTATTTCATCAGTTTGAACAAATGCCACAAAACCCGTTTCATCAGTCAGAACCAATGCCACCAGCAGATTCGGTGCCTCAATTTCATTCTCATGAGATTCCCTATCTTATTCATCTTCAAGGTAGGGATGATGTGTTTGTCTATACTCATGCGAATGATATTCGTCAATTTATGTGGACCGAACCGCATGATCTTTTAAGTGAGGAAATTATGCTTTCTTAGGGTATATTTTTCAACTTCAAGAAAAAGATGCAAAGAACTGTTAAACTTTGGTGTCTTAAGATGGCGAGGGAGTATATTGTTAGTAAATCCACGAAAAAAAAGTTCGTAAGTAATGTGCAAGCATTGAAAACTAGGTTGTCAATGAATGCTTCGTGGTAGACAATGTCCTGATCATATGTGAGCTATTGGAAAATACTAACAGACACACATTTGTAATATGGGTGTATGCCACCAAGATCATTTCAATTTAGGATGTCAATATGATTGCATTTGTGCTAATCGCCGTCATTGAAAAAATGCTCAGGTAATTTTTTCTCGCAAGATTATTCAATTTAGATGTCAATAAATTTTTTTCTTTACTACTTGTTAAGCTGAAAACTTCTCAGGTTTTCTATCAAAAATTGTCAAATAGCAGTTCAAAAAGCATATGACAAAATCATAAGTTGGAGAAAGGCATATCTCGGACGCAAACGTACTTTTGTAAATGTCTGTGGCATATGGAGGGATTTTTTCGCTCGTTGCTGAGGTACATGGCTTCTCTACAACTCTTCAATATGGACACAATTATTGAATCAAAGTTCAACAAACGTGATGATATGGTGGAAAATATTTTTAACTGTGTTCTTGACCTTCAAACTATGTGTTGATGGTTTTGTTCATTATTGACTGATAATATCAATAGATGGAACATATATCTATGGTGTATATGATATCAATTTATTGATTGTTGTTGGAATGGACGCAAATGGATCAATATTTCCTTTGGATTTTGTAATTGCAGCTAATGAGAGCACGGAGACATGAGACATATTTTTTTAACCATTTAAAGCAACATGTAGTGAAACATCATACATGTATATGTTTATTATTTGATAGACAACATGTCATACTAGCTAATATGTTTGAGTTACCTGATGGAAAGCATCATTTGCGTACCATCACTATTATTTAAGGCATTTGAAGGTAAACTATCAAAAGACATTTAAAAGTAATCGACTAAACAAGCTTTTATGGCGACTGCAACAGATCACCAAAAGAAGAAGTTCAATGAACAGATTCAATGAACAGATTCAATTGACTAGAAAGACAACCGAGAATGCCTACAATCAATTATGGGTGGTGTCGGTCAAAAATAGACCATACACAAGATTGATGATAGGACATAGGGGATGCTTACAATAAACAATTTTAAGTTATTTAATGGCCTACTGAAGTCTATATGAGGATTGTCTGTTACTGCATGGTAAGAATGACATTCATGCAGATTGAGGAACGGTTTGTTAGCAAATTAGAGTATGTGAAAATGATGTTGGCAGAAAGGGCAACATGGTTGCCTAATCCATCCAAACTATTTAAGCATCGTAGAAATAAATTGGAGCTTCATACTATTATGCAGTATGATCAGATAAATCATATATTTCAAGTCAGGATAAATGTACACCAAGGTCGTGGAGGTAATGTTCACATAATTAATGAGAGAGAAAGATCGTATCAATATGGTAACTAACTATCATACCACATTTCATGTTCTCATGCGATCAGGTATTTCGAGTATGTTAGGATTCCTGCATGGGACTATGTCTCACCAGAACATAGTGTCATAAATTATAAAAGAGCATACTCCGGACTGTTCAAACTACTTGGTGATGAGTCATATTAGCCATAATTTCATTTGCTATGATTGCTAACAAAAAGAATTTGCATAAAATACATGTGCGAGCAAACACTCCTTTTTCTAATCAAATAAATGTTCTAGATAGGACATACTCTCGAAAGTGCTCATTCTGTAACAAATATGATCATGATCAACGTAAGTTTAACCTATGAGATCTTTGGTGGCAATACTTCCCGTGGTGGCATTATCTCTCTTGGTGGATCTAACGATCCTCAAGGTCGTTTTCATTCTTTTTTTTCCTGCATTTGGCCCTTTCTCTAGCTTGAGATTGATATTTATTAGTTGTGGAGATGGGTGGTTCAATTCCTGAGGCAATCAAATGAGTTTTGAATGAATATTTTAGTTTTATAAGTTGGAGACTTAGAAAGTCTGATCAAAGTCAATATTTGATGTTGGAGAGGTGGGATACGAGTTTGATGGTTTTACTAGGTTCGAAGAGTGATTTTTGGCCTCAATGGAGGGTCAATTCAGTTCTTTAGGCTTTTAGAAATATTTTGGTTATTTGATTGAAATTTAGAGTTTTCTTAAAGTTGGATTGACTTTGGTCTACATTTGATCTAAATGATCTCAGAATGGTTTTTCATCGATTTCATCAAGTCCGAAATGTGTTTTACAATTGATCAGTATTATTGATTTGTGTTTAAGGGGTTTCAAATGAGTTTTGAGGGTTTATTTTGTGACTTTGGATATTTTTGTTTGTACTGTCAGCTATCTGGTGCGGCCTTCTTCACGCTCGTGAACTGTCTACCACATTTTCGAAGAAGGATCAGGTGGTCTCTCATGATCGAGGGATCTTGATTGCGTTCGTAAAGAGGATTCGCGTGGGTCAGGCCAGCTAATACTTTGTGTTCACAATACGAGCTTTGCATTCGCGAAGCACTGGGTCGGGTCACCTTCATGATCGTGATGGGTGTACGCATTCACAAAGAAGGGGATGCCCAAACCAGATTTAAATCTCAGATTTTCAACTTAAGCTTTTTTTTTAATTTTTAAGAGTTCTAGAGCTCGGATTAAGGTGATTTCTAAATGATTTTTGAAGATTCTTCGCGGGGATAATTTTCTAACCTTCATTTTGGTGATTCCCCATTAATTTTATCAATTAAATATGTATTTGAAATGGATTTGTAACACCCCAGAACTTCCAAGCCCAGACTAAGCTCAGAAAACTAGTAGGAAATAAAAATTTTCAAAAAAATTCAAGTTCCCAGGAACCACGGTTCAAAGTACGGACCGTAGTTTGGAACTACGGCCCGTCATCTTGAACCGTAGTCCAAGTTCCAGTAGCCTTTCAAAATATATCCCAGGGATTACGATTGGAACCACGGACCGTTGTTTAGAACCACTGTCCGTCATTTCAAACCGTAATCCCAAGTCCAGTAGCCTCTCAGTTCTAGCTTCAGAAACCACGAGTCCAATGACGGTCTGTACTTCAGAAGAACGGTCCATCCTTTGAGTCGTGGAAATCTCCAGGCTAAGTCAAGACCCGGGAACCATGAGTCACATGACGAACCGTCGTCCAGGAACACGGTCCATCCTGTTAAGTCGTAGTTCCTGAGATCAGAGACCCCTAACATTGTTAGGCAGAACCATGACTCAGGTCGATGGTCCATCGTCCGGGAGTACGGCCCATCAACAAAGCCGTGATCACTGGGTCGCGTTTTCGGCAGAAATTCTTTTAACTTTCCCAGGGGTATTCTGGACTTTTCCTTTCCTTTTTAAGGCCTAAGCTACGTCGTTTATGTCGTCTAAGCCTAATTAAGTAGTCTAAAACTAAATAAACCCCCATTCTCTTAAAAATCATCGACTTAGACAAAAAAGGAATCACTAGAGGCATAGTTTCTCTCAATAACAAGCAGATGCCTTCACCAAAGTTCAGTCCCAAAAATCCAAGGATTTCTTCACCAGGTATGTGGGATTTCACTAGTGGGTTCCTTTCACCCATTACGTCCCTAGATTCCAATTAGTTTTCAATTTCCTCGATGAATTGTCAAACCTAGGGTTCCTAGAACTTAGAAATTTATCGTAATTCAGTTTCTACAATCTCTATGGTATTGACTACATGTTCTTGGAGAATTAGTGTAGTTCCATGTATATTGTTCAGAAAAACCTAGTTGTGTACTTTCAGTATTCCATGAATTAAGTTCACTAGACATGCTAATTATATGTTCATGTACCAGGATTCAAATGCCATATCTCCCAGTATATTTATGTTGCATTCTCAGTTGATTTTCAGTATTTTGAGCTATCCATCATTTCAGTACATTGTTGTTCACATTCAGTTGGGAGTAGACTTAGTACCGAGCGAACGAGAGGATGAAGGCTTAGCTGTCAGTTTAAGCTAAGACCATTAATAACAGTCCTCAAGTCCCAGAACTACGGCGCCACCATAGGTTTAAAGGAGTCAGCTGTCAGACTAGGCTGCACCTCCTTGTCCCTTGTGGACATCAGTAGTGGATCCACGTCAGACTTGTTCGTACCCTTGGCAAGGTATGAACACCCTTCCACCCATGGTTACAGGTTGGCCCCATAGTTAGCTCAACTTGGAGTATGTCGGTTAGTAGTGTCTCCCACAGTCAGATTCATGTGCATTGACCTTGTATCCAGTATTTATGTTCAGTATTCAGTTCAGCGTGTTATTTCATGATTTATACTTGGTCATTGCATTCAGTTCAGTTTCCAGTTATGTTGCAGTATATCTATTTTCATGTTCAGTTCTACTTTGCCCAGCTTTGTATATATATCCTACATGCTTAGTACATTCAAAGTACTGATGTATACTCTTTTGCTACATCATTTTATGATGTAGGTTCAGGCACTCAACATCCAGACCGCGCGTAGTTCGATTCCCCAGTTCGTACCCAGAAGTTCAGTGGTGAGTCCTCATTAGTTCGAGGACGACAGACATGCTTCATTTCATTATTTACTTTCAATTTTAGCTTTGTGGAGTTAGCTGGGGGCATGTCCCAGCAACTCCCATTCAGTTAGATGGCTTTCAGACATAGACTAGATGCAACAGTTGTTAGTGTTGTTTTCAGTCAGCACTAAACTATGTTATATCTTTTATTTAGATTTGTTGGGCTCTCATCTTGCTTTAAGATATTTAATTTGCTTTAGTTTTCTGCACAGTACATATCTCTAAACTGGTTTTACTTAGATATGCCATGCCATGGGTTAGCTTGGAGTCACTTGTGACACTAAGCACTATGTTGCGTCCAGGGACTAGTTTCGGGGCGTGAAAAACTTGGTATCAGAGCATCAGGTTCAAGTGTCCTAGGGTGTCTGAAAGCCGCGTCAAGTAGAGTCTTCTTCATGGGTGTGAAGCGCGCTACACTTATGAGGGAGAAACTATGAGACGTCATTTGGAATAACTTCCATTCTTTCCTTTCCAGTTCGTGCTATAGAGTATAAACTCTATTTAAGTCTCCTCTATTTTAACTCATGCTCTTCGCATTTCAGAAAAATGCCTCCCAGAAGAGCAAACGCTAGGAATCAGCCAGCACCAACAGCTCCAGCAGACCCGTTGAATGAGCAGGTTACGCATGCCGAATTCAGGGATGCTTTTCAAGTACTTGCTCAGGCCATGACCGCCCAGGTCAATCAGCAGGCTGCGACTCCAGCACCGCCTCAGGTCAATACTGCTGCAGCCAAAATCTGGGACTTCACTCGGATAAACCCTCCAAAATTTCATAGGTCCAAGTCAGAAGAGGATCCCCAAGAGTTCTTTGAAGATATTCAGAAGGTGACAGACATTATGGGTGTCACTGCAGTGGAGAGTGCAGACTTAGTTGCCTATCAACTGAAAGGGGTAGCTTATACTTGGTACCAGCAGCGGAAGGAGTCTCGTTGTGCCAATGCAGGATCAGTGACGTGGGATCTGTTCAAGACTGTATTTCTGGATCGGTTCTTCCCACTAGAGCTCAGGGTAGACAAGGTTCAAGAGTTCATCAATCTGAGGCAGGATGATATAAGCATGAAGGACTATGCTCTGAAGTTCACTCAGCTATCTAAGTATGCCCCGGCAGTAGTAGCTGACCCTAGAGCTCGTATGAGCAAGTTCGTATCTGGTGTGTCTGATGATGTGGTCAAGGAATGCAAGACTGCAATGCTCGTGAAAGAAATGGACTTCTCCAGGTTGGTTACTTATGCTCAACAGATGGAGGAGGAAAATATCAAGGAAAGGGGAGGTGATGCAAAAAGAGCTAGGACAGGTGAGTATAGCCACTCTCAGCAGAGGTCAAAGGGTGGCAACCGCTCTCATTATCGTCAGAGAAATTTTACTCCAGCCCCATCTTCTGCTAGTTCCCCAGTGCCCAAGTTCAGAAAGGACCGTCGGGATAGAGTGTCTGGCTCTAAGTCCTAAGGTACAATTACTAGTGGGTGCACTAACCCAGTGTGCAAAAAGTGTGGTAGGAACCACTAGGGCGAGTGCCTAGCAGGTAGTGGAAATTGCTTTGGGTATGGTAAGCCAGGCCACATGATGAGGGATTCTCCCACAACTTCTTAGAAGGGTAAGGATGTCCGCCTGCAGACTTAGACTGGTTCTACAGCAGCTCCGGCAGGTTACCCTACTCAACAGGGTGCCTCATCTGGTATAGGTGGTGGTCAGTGCCAGAATAGGTTGTATGCTCTTCAGGCTCGGCAGGATAAGGAGGATTCTCCTGATGTAGTCACGGGTACGTTATGGGTCTTTAATACTGATGTTTAGGCATTGTTAGACCCAGGGGCTACACTTTCCTTTATAACTCCATATATAGCGGTAAATTTTGATGTCAGTCCAGAAACCCTCCTAGAACCCTTCTTAGTCTCTACTCCAGTTGGTGACCCAGTTGTAGCTAGACGGGTATACAGAAATTGCCCAGTCACAGTTTCCCAGAAAGTCACCTCAGCAGACCTTGTAGAGTTAGAAATAGTACACTTTGATATAATTCTAGGCATGGATTGGTTACATTCCTGTTATGCCTCGGTCGATTGTGGAACTAGGATCGTTCAGTTTCAGTTCCCTAACGAGCCAGTCCTAGAGTGGAATGGTAGTAACTCGGTGCCTATAGGTCATTTCATCTCCTACCTTAAGGCCAGAAAAATGATCTCCAAAAGGTATATCTATCACCTTGTTCGGGTTAAGGATTCAAACTCCGAGACCCCAACTCTAGAGTCAGTACCAGTGGTGAATAAGTTTCCAAAAGTATTCCCAGAAGATCTTCCCGGAGTTCCTCCCGAAAGGGAAATCGACTTTGGAATTGATCTCCTTCCAGATACCCAGCCTATTTTGATTCCTCCCTACAGAATGGCTCCAGCTGAGCTTAAGGAGTTGAAAGAACAACTGAAAGACCTGCTAGATAAGGGCTTCATCAGACCCAGCATCTCTCCATAGGGTGCTCCAGTGTTATTCCTGCGTAAAAAGGACGGTTCTCTCAGAATGTGCATTGACTACCGTCTATTGAAAAAAGTCACAATCAAGAATAAAAATCCCATCCCCAGGATTGATGACTTGTTCGACCAGCTTCAAGGCACTAGTCATTTCTCCAAGATAGACCTCAGATCCGGATATCATCAGCTCAGAGTCAGAGATAGTGACATCCCGAAGACAGCCTTCAGGACTCAGTATGGTCACTATGAATTTGTTGTTATGTCTTTTGGACTAACCAATGCTCCTACAGCTTTCATGGACCTAATGAACAGGGTGTTCAAGCAGTATTTGGACTTGTTCATCATTGTATTCATTGATGACATCCTTGTTTATTCTCAAAATGAGGAGAAGCATGTGACTCATTTGAGGGTTGTGCTTCAGACCCTCAAGAATCGCCAGTTATTCGCTAAGTTCAACAAGTGTGAATTTTGGTTGCAGTCAGTCGCTTTCCTTGGTCATGTGGTGTCCAGAGAAGAGATCCGTGTTGATTCCCAGAAAATTGAGGAAGTAAAGGGCTGGCCCAGACCCACCTCTTCGACAGACATCAGAAGTTTCTTGGGTTTGGGTGGTTATTACAGGAGGTTCGTAGAAGGATTTTCATTCATAGCTGCCCCATTGACCAAGTTGACTCAGAAAAAAGGTCAAGTTTCAGTGGTCAGAGGAGTGTGAGAAGAGTTTCTTAGAACTGAAGACCAGGCTGACTACAACTCCTATTTTGACTCTACCAGATGGTTCAGACAGTTACGTGGTTTATTGTGATGCATCCAGAGTTGGCTTGGGTTGTGTTTTGATGTAGCAGGGTAAGGTCATAGTTTATGCTTCCAGGTAGCTTAAGGTCCATGAGAAGAACTACCCGACTCATGACCTCGAGCTTGCAGTGGTTGTGTTTGACCTAAGGATTTGGAGGCACTATCTGTATGGTGTTCATGTTGATGTGTTCACAGATCACAAGAGCCTTCTGTATGTGTTCACCCAGAAAGAGTTGAGTCTTCGTCAGAGGAGATGGCTTGAGTTCCTCAAGGATTATGATATGAATGTGCTCTACCATCCGGGTAAGGCCAATGTAGTGGCAGATGCTCTCAGTAGACTGTCTATGGGTAGTGTATCCCATGTTGAGGAAGAGAAGAGAGAACTGGTTAGAGATGTTCATCGGCTTGCTCGCCTAGGAGTTTGCCTTATGGACACGGCATACGGTGGTATGATAGTTCAGAATGGGTCAAAATCTTCATTGGTAGCTGAAGTTAAAGAGAAGCAGGATAGTGACCCCATACTACTTCAGCTGAAGGGTGCAGTTCATCAACAAAGAGTAGAGGTTTTCTCCCAAGGTGGAGATGGTGTACTCCGTTATCAGGGTCGCTTGTGTGTTCCTAAGGTGGGTGAGTTGAGGCAGAAGATCCTTTCAGAAGCCCATAATTTCAGATATTCCATTCATCCAGGTGCCACTAAAATGTACCATGATCTATGGGAAGTCTATTGGTGGAACGGCATGAAGAGAGACATCGCAGATTTTGTGGCTAAGTGCCCCAACTGTCAGCAGGTAAAGGTAGAACATTAGAAATCAGGAGGTGTGATTCAGGAGATTAGCATTCCTACTTGGAATTGGGAAGTGGTTAACATTGATTTCATAACGGGTCTACCCCGTACTCGTAGGCAACATGATTCTATTTGGGATAGTGGACAGAGTCACTAAGTCATCTCACTTCTTGGCAGTAAAAACTACAGATTCAGCGGAGGATTATGCTCTACATCGGCGAGATAGTCAGATTGCATGGGGTTCCCTTGTCTATCATTTCAGATAGAGGTCCTCAGTTTACATCTCATTTCTGGAAAGAAGATCTTGGTACTCAAGTGAATCTCAGTACAACATTTCATACGCAGACAGATGGTCAGGCTGAGCGTACCATTCAGACATTGGAGGATATGTTGAGAGCTTGTGTGATCGATTTCAAGGGTAGTTGGGATGATCACCTACCTCTCATAGAGTTTGCCTACAATAACAGCTTCCATTCCATCATTTAGATGGCCCCATATGAGGACCTCTATGGGCGTAGATGTAGGTCACCTGTTGGCTGGTTCGAAATAGGTGAAGCAACTTTGATTGGAACAGATTCAGTACATGAGGCTATGGAGAAAGTTCAGCTCATTAGAGATAGGTTAAAGACCGCTCATAGTCGTTAGAAGTCCTATGCAGATATTAGAAGGAGGGACTTAGAGTTTGAAGTTGATGATTAGGTCTTCCTGAAAGTGTCACACATGAAGGGTGTAATGAGATTTGGCAAGAAAGGAAAGCTTAGTCCTAGATATGTAAGTCCTTACAGAATCCTGAAAAGGGTTGGTAATGTGGCTAACGAGTTAGAGTTGCCATCAGAACTAGCAACAGTTCATCTAGTCTTCCATATTTCTCTTTTGAAGAAGTGTGTGGGTGATTCGACTTCGATAGTACCCTTTAAAGAGTGTGGCTGTGAAAGATAGCCTCACCTATGAGGAGGTCCCAGTTGAAATTCTTGACCGTCAGGTTCGTAGGTTGAGAAACAAGGAAGTCGCTTCAGTTAAAGTTTTGTGGAGGAATCAGTCCGTAGAGGAAGCTACTTGGGAAGCAGAAGCAGCCATGATGTACAAGTACCCCCACCTCTTTCCCTCCGATTCAGTTTCAGCTTGAGGTAATTAGTTCCTCTCCAGACTCTCAGTTTACCCTTGTGTAATTCGGTCTCAGTACCATTGTTCCATCAGTTATCCTTGCATTTCAGTATACTTGCATGTTTATGGAACTCAGTTCAGCTAAATATCAGTTCTAGTACTCACTTGGTAGGGTTTCAGCTCTTTCCCTTCAAACTCAGCTTGTTTAGTCTTCATTCGAGGATGAATGATCCCAAGGGGAAGATATTGTAACACCCCAGAACTTCCAAGCCCAGACTAAGCTCAAAAAACCAGTAGAAAATAATTTTTTTTAGAAAAACTCAAGTTCCCAGGAACCACGGTTCAAAGTACGGACTGTAGTTTGGAACTACGGCCTGTCATCTTGAACCGTAGTCCAAGTTCCAATAGCCTTTCAAAATATGTCCCAGGGATTATGGTTGGAACCATGGATCGTTGTTTAGAACCACGGTCTGTCATTTTGAACCGTAGTCCCAAGTACAGTAGCCTCTCAGTTCTAGCTTCAGAAACCACGAGTTCAACGACGGTACGTACTTCAGAAGAACGGTCCGTCCTTTGAGTCGTGGAAATCCCCAGGCTAAGTCAAGACCCAGGAACCACAAGTCACATGACGAACCGTCGTCCAGGAACATGGTCCGTCTTGTTAAGTCATATTTCCTGAGATCAGAGACCCCTAACACTGTTAGGCAGAACCACGACTCAGGTCGATGGTCCATCGTCCGGGAGTACGGCCCATCAACAAAGCCGTGATCACTGGGTCGCGTTTTCGGCAGAAATTCTTTTAACTTTCCCAGGGGTATTCTGGACTTTTCCTTTCCTTTTTAAGGCCTAAGCTACGTCGTTTATGTCGTCTAAGCCTAATTAAGTAGTCTAAAACTAAATAAACCCCCATTCTCTTAAAAATCATCGACTTAGACAAAAAAGGAATCACTAGAGGCATAGTTTCTCTCAATAACAAGCAGATGCCTTCACCAAAGTTCAGTCCCAAAAATCCAAGGATTTCTTCACCAGGTATGTGGGATTTCACTAGTGGGTTCCTTTCACCCATTACGTCCCTAGATTCCAATTAGTTTTCAATTTCCTCGATGAATTGTCAAACCTAGGGTTCCTAGAACTTAGAAATTTATCGTAATTCAGTTTCTACAATCTCTATGGTATTGACTACATGTTCTTGGAGAATTAGTGTAGTTCCATGTATAATGTTCAGAAAAACCTAGTTGTGTACTTCCAGTATTCCATGAATTAAGTTCACTAGACATGCTAATTATGTGTTCATGTACCAGGATTCAAATGCCATATCTCCCAGTATATTTATGTTGCATTCTCAGTTGATTTTTAGTATTTTGAGCTATCCATCATTTTAGTACGTTGTTGTTCACATTCAGTTGGGAGTAGACTTAGTACTGAACGGATAAGAGGATGAAGTCTTAGCTGTCAGTTTAGGCTAAGACCTTTAATAACAGTCCTCAAGTCCCAGAACTACGGCGCCATCGTAGGTTTAAAGGAGTCAGCTGTCAGACTAGGTTGCACCTCCTTGTCCCTTGTCGACATCAGTAGTGGATCCACGTCAGACTTGTTCGTACCCTTGGCAAGGTATGAACACCCTTCCACCCAGGGTTACAGGTTGGCCCCATAGTTAGCTCAATTTGGGGTATGTCGGTTAGTAGTGTCTCCCACAGTCAGATTCATGTGCATTGACCTTGTATTCAGTATTTATGTTCACTATTCAGTTCAGCATGTTATTTCATGATTTATACTTGGTCATTGCATTCAGTTCAGTTTCCAGTTATGTTGCAGTATATCTATTTCCATGTTCAGTTCTACTTTGCCCAGCTTTGTATATATATCTCACCATGCTCAGTACATTCAAAGTACTGATGCATACTTTTGTGGTACATCATTTTATGATGTAGGTTCATGCACTCAGCATCCAGATCACGCTTTGTTCGATTCCCCAGTTCGTACCCAGCAGTTCAGTGGTGAGTCCTTATTAGTTCGAGGATGACAGACATGCTTCATTTCAGTATTTACTTTCAGTTTTAGCTTTGTGGAGTTAGCTGGGGGCATTTCCCAGCAACTCCCATTCAGTTAGATGGCTTTTAGACATAGACTAGATGCAGCAGTTGTTAGTGTTGTTTTCAGTCAGCACTAAACTATATTATATCTTTTATTTAGATTTGTTGGGCTCTTATCTTGCTTTAAGATATTTAATTTGCTTTAGTTTTCCACACAATACATATCTCTAAACTGGTTTTACTTAGATATGCCATTCCATGGGTTAGCTTGGGGTCAGTTGTGACACTAAGCACCGTGTTGCGTCCAGGGGGTAGCTTCGGGGCGTGACAGGATTTTTGAGGTTTTTTCTCAAAAATTAAAGAGTGTAACTTGATGATTTGAAATACGATTTGAGCTCAGTTTTCAATGAAATTTCATATTTTGAATTCCTTATCTTATGGGTAAAATGACTCAGAAAGAATTTTCTATTTTCGTCACCAAATTCTGTAGGTTGGCTTTATGACTCAAATTTGATCCGAACTTTTATGCTAAGATATTAGTATCAATAGACTCGTATTCATGTGTAAAGTATGCTTTTGATTAAATGGGAGCGTTCGAAGGACATTCGGAAGGGGAAGGTTTCTTTGTGATTCTTTGATAAAATCTCGATTAGGGAGACTAATCAAAATCCAAATACAAAATTGAAATAAACAAAAGATATGTGGATTAAAGCAGATTAATCAAATTTATGGGCAACAATGGTCTCTATACCCTCATCTCCAAGTTGAACTCAATCAATAAATAATAACCCCTCAATCAAACACAAGAGAAACCGAATGAATCCACAAATGGATGACTCTATATGATTAATCAAGCCAAGAAGTTAACAAGCAATCAAGAAAATCCATTTCTAATCACTCAACTAAACTATTAGGAATCCACCCAATAGTACTATTAGAAATTCACCCAATAGATTTACCTACACTAGATTAACTAATTGGGAATCCCCCCAAGACTACAAGCTAATAATAACAACTACAAACTTTCATAAGAATTCATCAACATTCAACATAATCTGTGGAATGGAAATGACCAAGGCTTCTATTTATAGTATTTTCCTTGTACAATTAAACGCCCAAAAGTGACTTTAGAAGACTTCAAATTCTGCCCATGAATGGACACCTGCGCCAGGATGTGCTAAATGTATCTTAAGGTTTGTTGGTCGCACATGGTTTTGCATATCATGCCAGTTTTACTTGTGCCAGCATGTGCTAAACGCACCCTGAGGTTTGCTGGTCGCACATGGCTTCGCACATCTCTGACATCAGTCATCTTCATGTTGTCTTCTCCCTCTTGCTTTCAAGCGATCATCCAAATGTGGAATTGCTTCATCTGGAGTGTAATGAGGTTTTTCCAAGCTTTCTTTTGTATTCCAAAGGCGAGTGTGGCTTGGATTCTTATTTCTGGATCTTGAAGTATAAGTTTAGCATGAACATCGCGGGGCGATATCGTATCATTCTCCCCTTCTTGAAAAGGATTTGTTCTCGAATCCAAACCTTGCAAAAATATAAGAATGACAAACAACCATAAATTCGTCATAGTATGAGGGTTAGCACATGGGTTAGCACAAATAGTAGTATGCCAAAGAGGCACATTCTCAAGATACAACCAAACATTCCCTATTGCAATGACAAAGTAGTCAACATATGGAGTACAAGGAAATTGGTTGTTCAACCCATCACGAAGATAGCACCCATCAAATGAGGGTACCACCATAAAGTCATGTACCCTTGAAGGGTCTCCGAGGTCAAAGGGATATATGGCCCACTCAACTTGGTCACACACACAATGGGATAAACCAAAGGCTTGCCTACCCTTTTTATATGCAATTTCAAAACAAGCATGAACATCATCAAATGGAAAGAGGTAGTAAATAAAGGAGTTTAGCACTCTAGTTTCATCGACGGGTTTTCCATATGCAAAAATGCTATCAAGCTAAAAAAAGTTATCAAAAAAATCACAACAAGATGGAACACCTAAGGATGAAGCGATGATATTCGAGTATACTTCACCTTCTCTTTTATCATGATTCAAACTCACATAAGATGTATACTCAACACACTCATGAACATCATCATATATAAGAATGAAGTAAGAATAGGTAACAAGATTACTAGTGTCAATCATGGTGTCCTCATATGGGAGCTCACAATTAGGCATACACATATTCTCACAAATTTGGACACAAGAAAACAACTTGGGGTTCATCACATAAGTGTCACCTTTTCTTTTCAGACAACTCCTTAAAGTGAGGGTATCTTTCAATATAGGCATGCTTGGACAGGGAATGAAGGACCTATTAGTAACACATTCATTCAAATACATGTGGTCCTCTCAAGAAGTTCGATACCCTCCAATCAAGAATTCAAGCATGCTCTCAAGAGTCAAACCTAGCAATTCAAGTTTTTTACCCATATAAAGGTAACAAGAAGTTGACATCATGATCTTGGTACCAAATGTACCACATGGACTCCCCCACAAATAACATATAAAATTGGCATCCAAACTTGGGGGCCATGCAATTTAAGCACATTGGCATCAAACAAAGATGTAAGATGCGAGAGATTAAAATGTTCATGATAGGGCATATAAGCATACAATCTTGAAAGTCTACCTACCACAACATAAATGTCATCATGTCTCCAAGGATCACTTGGAATCAAAGAGAATGGGTACATACCTTGGGTTTGAGGGGCCAGTTTGGCATGCTTATGTCTAATCCTTGGCTTTTAAGTTGTTCCCATCTCAAGAATCATCTTGGACTAATAGGATTAGTCCTTTTTTCTCTCTCTCAAGTTGGAATCCTTAGAGTTGGATCCCATGATACTTGCCATTCCATCTTTGTGAGGAAAACTTTGAGGAACCTTATTGGAAAATAACCCTTTATGAACCTGTAAAGTGTAACACCCCAAAATTCGATCCAGTTTTTAAACTTAAGAAATATGAAAATTCTAAACTTTTTAGAAATGACGGGTCCAAACCACAGACCGTGGTTTGAAAAATGAGTTATGGGGGAGTGGATCCGTGGTTTAGGTCTGCCAAGATTCATCTCTAGTTTGAGAATCATGAGTTGGTTCTACGGACCATAGTTCAGTCTATGGCCCGTCCTGTCAACTCGTGGAACCAGACTTGAGGACTGACTGATTCCCAAGAACCACGAGTCAAGACGACGGAACGTAGTTTGAATTATGGGTCCGTCCTTGACTCGTGGGACCTGATCAGAGGCCTGCCAAATCTCTTAAGAACGATGAATTAGTCTACGAATCGTAATCCATTCTACGGGTACGTCCTGTTGACCCGTAGAATGTCTTCAGTAGTCTAATCATTTTGCCAGGAACCACGAGTTGGTACCATGAGTCGTGGCTCAAACTACGACCCGTGGAATCGACCCGTGATTCCTGAAGCCGACCCCTTTTATCAAGTTTTCTTAATTAAATCCCTGGGGTATTTTCATAATTATCCACCCTTTTAACTCCTAACTGAGGTCGTTTTGACCATTTTTAGTAGGGTTTCTACACCTATTAACCTAAGTCCCTTCTCATAACCTCATTTATTTTTCAAAAAGGGAAAAGAACCTCTTCAATCCCCAAGTCTCAAGCTCCAAGTTCAAGTCTCCTTTCTTTTCAATTTCAAGTGGGTTAGCTTTAATCAAGGTATGTGGGTAATCAACAATGGGTTCCTTTCACCCTTGTGCCCAAAACCCCTAATTTTTATTTTGATTTCATGAACTTTCAAATTAGGGTTCTTACCCAATTCTTATGGGTTTTGCTATAAATTATGTTCTCATGATTCTATTATGAAATCTATATTAAATTGCATGATTTTGCATGAGTTTTTACATGTGAACTCCTATTTTATGAATTTAAGGCTAATTATGATAAATCCTACATGCATAAATTGATTTAAGAAAATTTGTTATTTGATAGCATGTTTTTCATGGATTTTCAAGCAAGTGCATGCCTAGTTCCTATGTTCTATGAAAATATATGTTATTATGAAATTGAACTAGAGTCATGCAAGTTTTCAAGTTATAAACTATTATGCAATGCAAGACACCCTATGTGCCATCAATGCTCATGAATTATTTTCTTAACTAAAATTCATGAGTATTATGAAGATCCGGATTATGAACATGTTCATGGACAAGCTTGACATCTAGATATGTCACATGTATGTGAGCCTTATGTTATATGTTTTGGGAGTAGTATTTAACACTGAGCGATGAGGGTTCTAGATAACCCAAGTCCAAAACTACGTTGCCACTATAGGTTACCCTTCGTGGCTTATGAAAGGATCCATATGACATGGTTCTAACTTTGGATGGTTAGGACAACCTTTTTCAGTATGGGTGCATGACACTAGACTCCATGTAGCTCATAATGGTTTATGTCGGTTAAGAGAAACTCCCGCATGTTTCTTTTTAAGCTAATAAATTACATGATACTCTACTATGAATCTTGACTTTATTTCACATTTTTATGCCTTATATCTTGATATTTATTTGTACTATTTATTTATATGTACATACTCATTTCAAGCATGTTTTAAGTATGTTTTATCATGATCACGCATATCTCACATATTTGGTACATCCTATAGTACTGACACATATTTTGCATTGCATCCTCTTGATGATGCAGATTTAGGTTCCCTCTCTCAGGCATATGGCTAGATACCGTAGGCCATTTCTAGTCAGTGTTGGTGAGTCCTCATTGTTCGAGGGCAAGTTATGATTCTAGCTAGTTTTTGGTTATTTACTTCCGTACCTTGAGTTAGCTAGGGTCTTGTCCTAGTAACTCCTTATATCATGTGTAGAGGCTTTTCAGACATAGACAGTATTCAAGTCTTCTTCAAAGTATGTTCATCTTGATTTTATCTTATGGATTGAGTTATCTAGTTTTATTATGCTTCCGCTATGCTTACTTGATTTTCCTGAGTTATGGTATGTCCAAGGGTTAACTTGGGACACTCGTGGTCTCGGGTCCCGTGTTACATCCAGGGGTAGCCTCGGGGCATGACAAACTTGGTATTAGAGCCTCAGGTTCAAGAGTCCTAGGATGTCTGAAAGCCGCATCGAGTAGAATCTCTTTCATGTGTGTGAAACGCGCCACACTTATGAGAGGGAAGCTATGAGATGTCTTAGAAAAACTTCACTTCTTTTATGATCATATCGTGCGATAGAGTTTAACTCCAGTATCCCTCTAATCCTTCCCTTGCATGTTTCAGATTATGCCTCAACGTGCGATACCTCACTGAGCCACTAGGAATGCTGCTCCTCCAGTTTTGGCCCCCGAGGTCATAAATGAGGAATTCAGGAATGCCATCCATATGCTAGCCCAGACCATGGCCGCTCAGGCCAACCAGCCGGCTCCTATCCCCATCAACCCTCAAGGTGGGGTAGTGGCCAAGTTCGTGACTTTATCCGTATGAACCCACCAGAGTTCTGGGGTTCAAAAGTGAATGAAGATCCACCAAACTTTCTTGATGAGGGGAAGAAGATCTTTGATGTGATGCAAGTGGCTGGGGTTGATAGGGTTGAGTTAGTATCCTATCAACTCAAGGATGTAGCTCATATTTGGTTAATGCAATGGAAGGAAGCTAGGGCTAGGGACGAAGTCCCTATGACTTGGGAGTGTTTTGAACAGGCTTTCATTGGCCGGTTCTTCCCAAGGAATTTAAAGCAAGTGAAGGCCGAGGAGTTTGTGAACTTGAGATAGGGGTCCATGACAGTCCATGAGTACAGTTTGAGGTTCACACAACTCTCCAGATACGCTCCTGCTATGGTAGCAGACCCGCATGATCAGATGAGTAAATTTATCTATGGGGTTTCAGATATGGTGAAGAAGGAGTGTAGGTCCGCTATGCTATTGAGTGATATGAATATTTCAAGACTCATTTCCCATGCTCACCAGATCGAGGGAGACAAGCTTAGGGAGATGGCTAGGGAGAACAAGTGGGTTAGATCCAAGAGTTCAGGTTTTGGCCATCAGAGGTCCAGTGGTAGACATCGCTCCTTGTTTCAAAAGAAATCATCAGGACCCATTCATTCTTCTGCTAGTGCTCCTACCCAGGCCCCGAGGCCTCATCATGATCAGAATAGTAGTGGATCTGGTTCCTATTCGCAGTATCAGAGAAGTGCTGCTAAGAGATCTTCCTACTCTATTTGCAGTAGGTGTGGGAAGAATCACCCGAGAGAGTGTCGTTTGGGCACATGTGCATGCTTTGGATGTGGTTAGGCTGGACACATGATTAGAGATTGCCCTTCACCTAAGAAGGGACAGGGAGGTAGTAGGGCTCAGTCTGCTCCATCAGCCCCAGGAGTTCGACCAGCCCAGTAGGGCACAACTTCTAGTTCTGGTGGTCAGCGCCAAAACTGCATTAATGCCATGTCCTCTCATCAGGACCAGGAGATTTCCTAGGACATTGTCACTGGTATGTTAAAAGTCTTCTCTCTTGATGTATATGCTTTGTTGGACCCCGGTGCATGATAAGTCGGTAATCTACTAACTTATTGAGCCTATATTCATGAATTATTGCTATGTTTTGAATAGATTTAGAGGTTCTTATGGTTTTTACTGATATCTATGCAGGTACTTTTGATAAAATATGAAAAACAAGGATATGGACCCAAAAGGAGCTCAAAAAGGAGTTAAGTGTGAAGCGTTCAGAAAAGCTGAAGATTCTAACTGGAGATGCGGTTCGCACCTCCTCCACATAGAGCTGCGAAAAATCCTGAAGAGTCTGTTAAGGGGTGCGGTCACGGTGCGACGTGTATATCTCAAGGTGCGAACCACACCCCCTTCGTACGAAGCTCCTACTGATAGCTGAAGTCACTGGTTCAACTAAAGGCCGTGTGCGATGCACACATCACAATATGCGAACCACACGTCACACCGCACATCTCCCGAAGGGCATTTTTGTCCTAATTTTTAGTGACATTTTGGGAAACTATAAAAGGCCTATTTAGGCATAATTGTAAAAAACATTCTTCAGTCCTGAATATTCTGAAGAGCTTTTTGCTTCGAGACTAAGTTTTCACCTCCATTGAGAAGAGAGTTTCAATCTAATTTTCTTGGTTAACACTTGTGTGCTCAAATTGAATGTAGAACTTGAGATTCAGCTCTAATGGAGGAGATTTTGACTTGCCCAGCTAGTATCTCTTTCTCTCTTGCTATGAGTAGCTAATTTCTCTTGTTTAGGGGTGTATTGATGATGGGTGCTTAACAAATGGGTGTGGGTGTTATTTATTCTTGCTTTTAATTGCTTATTTGACATGGGTCTAGTAATTTCACCAAGTTTTAATCCTAAAATCGGTGGTTGCAAACATTAATTTTCCTTACTTGACTATGTGAATTCTTGAGAAAGGATTTCATAGTTTCGGATGTGAAATTACTAGTGGAAACTTGGGACTCCACTCAGATTTGAGGCTAGAGATAGCTCTTATCGACGGAATCACCCATTTAAGGGTCTAAGATAGAGATAGTGTGACCTACCCAAGCTTAGATTGGTTGTTTGTTGATCAAACTGATGAATCTCTAATCGAGATCATCAGATATAAGATTATTGATCGAGAGATAAGCAATTCTTACCCATGACCAATGCTACTTATGTCATTAAGCGAGAATAAGCATGAATTGATAATCACTCTATCTCATAACTAAAGCCCCATCAGATATGCATCCCTAGTCGTCTAGTCAACTTGGTACACCCGCTTTTGTTTTACTGCTTTTTAATTGAATTGTGATTGTAGTGACAACATCCCAATTACCCCATCCTTTTACTTTCTATTTTGAGCATTTACTCTCGCTTTGAACTCAACTCAATACAATCTCTGTTTAGCTACTCCAAGTCCCTTGGGTACGACCTCGACACTCGTTGGGATTATAAATTTGGTTTTGTTTCACGATCGCCATGACCTTCAATTTATGGAGCACGATTTGAGCGTTCATAAAAAATGGCACCGTTGCCGGGGACTTGAGTTGATAGCTATTTTTGATTGTTGTTTTGAATTCAATTTGAGAGTGCTTGCTTATTTTACTTTTGTTTGTTGTTTATGGTTGATTTAAAGGCTAGCCATGAACGAAGCCGATGACAATGAGAGCATTGACGGCTTCGATAATGCCAACACTGCTGAGCCTATGATGCAAGGGGGTGTGGGTGCAATCTGCCTACCCCCCATGGTGGGAAATGCTATCTTTAATGTGACTAGCACCATGCTCCACTTAATCCAAATGAAGGGCCTATTTAGTGGAGCAGCACATGAAAATGCCAACCGGCATATTCGGAACTTCAAGGAGATTTGCCAACCATATATTATTCAAAACATCTCCCAAGAGTCCATCCAATTGAGCCTATTCCCCTTTTCCTTGACGCGGGAAGCCACAACGTGGTTGGAAGAATTGCCGGACAGGTTTATAACATCTTGGGATGAATTAGTTGAAGCATTCACTTCGATATTCTTTCCTCTGTCTTGCATGATACAACTAAGAGACGAGATTACCAACTTTAGGCAACTCCCAGATGAACTCCTACATAAAGCTTGGTTGCATTTCAAGAAGAAGCTTGTCTTATGTACAAATCATGAGTTATCAGACAATGTATTGCTTTAAAACTTTTATCAATCGTTGAACTCCTTGAACAAGGCGATAGCTAATAACCTCGGAGGTGGGACCTTCATGGATATGAGATTTCCTATTGCCTCGGCTTTCTTAGAACGGATGACAAAAACCAACCAAGCTTGGTATACACGAGAGGCAGATGTGCCAACCTCGGGAGCAACCTCATCTATCATGGCTAATGAAATTAGAAAGAGAGGGGAAAGTCATGATGAAGCAATGGCCAAGATGATGACCCAAATTGATCTCTTGGCAAAGCATGTGGTTGGTGCTAAAGGGGTGAATACTGTGAATGTGCCAGAAATAAGAGCTAGTGATGATGAACTTATGACTGTGATTGATGGCAAGTTATGTTTGTGTCAGCGGGTTCTCATCCCGGGTATTATTGCCCGAGGGAAGAGAACCAAGGTTGGATAAGAGATGATCGGGACAGGTATAGTGAGCGATACAACTACCGAAGTCCTTAGTAACCCAAAATGGAGCTGACTCCCTTTACCAACAAACCATAAGCAACCCCGGGCATTCCAAGTTAGAAGACATGTTGTCCTTAGTGCTAAAAAATGTGGACACAACACACGCCGGGGTACATGAGCTTAAAAGTGAAGTCTCAACACTTCATTGGACCATGAGCTCTCATTCAACCTTCATCAACCAACTTGAAGCCCAAATGGATCACCTTTCCATTCAAATGAGCCTGGAGATAAAGACGTCACTTCTTATTAGCGCCACTACAAATTCAAAAGTTGACGGGCATATCATGGCTATCATTACTAGGAGTGGACGAACAACCGGTGAGATAAGAGAACCCGTTGTAGAACCAGTTATGAAACCAAAGGAGCCTACTGTTAAACTAGGCAAGAAGCCAAGAGACAAAAATGAAGAGGTGGTGCATGAGAATGTGGTCGAAACTCCAGAGGTAAGGGAAAAACTTGGTGCATCGAGTGCCCCATAAAATGTTAAAAGTGATGATGATAAAGAAGAGGTAGAGCCCTCTCCCCAAGTGGCCATCAATGACGAGGTAGATCCCCCTCTTATGCAAAGAATACCGACCACAACTCCCAAAGAACCTCCTCCGTACCATTATCGGCTAAATAAGAAGAAGGAAGAACAAAAATTTAGCAAGTTTGTTGACATGTTCAGCAAGATGTCCATAAACATTCCTTTGGTCGAAGCTCTAATGCAGATGCCAGGATACTCCAAATTTATGAAGGAGTTACTTAAAAAGTAGAAGGTGGTTGACATGGGAACGATTGAGATTTCACACAGTTGTAGTGCAATAATGACTAGCAATATGGCTACGAAGAGAGAAGACCCGGGTACGTTCACTATACCATGTACAATTGGAATGTTTGTATTCCGAAAGGCCTTGTGTGACTTGGGGGCAAGCATCAACTTGATGCCCCTTATGATTTTCAAGAAGATAGGATTGGGTACTCCCAAGCCTAGTTCTATGCGGCTACTCATGGACGATAGGTCTATTAAGCGCCCTATAGTGAACGATGAGTTGTCATTTGGACTCATGGTTTCTGGGAACACTTTAACAGTCCTCAGGTCTAGTTCCACGAGTGGAACTATGACTCGGAGAATGAACTATGGTCCATAGAAACCACTCATGGTTCTCATACCAGAGGCTAAATCAACATAAGGCAATCCCACGAATCGATTCCACGAGTCGTGGTTCAAACCACAATCCGTGGTTTGGACCCATAGTCCCTGGAAGTTTAAATATTTCTGAAGTTTTTATCTTGGATAGCTGGATACATGTACGGGGTGTTACAATATCCCCCCTTAGGATCATTCATCCTCGAATGACGGCTAGACAAGGGAACCTGAGGGGAAAACAGCCCAACCAAACATCAAAACATAAAAATCAAGGGGTAATCATAAAACCTGATCTTCTCAACTTGAAAACATGATAAACTAACTTCGTAAAACATGGATGCATGATAAAATCATGAGAGGAACTGATGGAGTAGAATTGGAGGGACATACTAAGGAGGAAACTAATACCTCAAGTTGGAACTGGATCGAAAGGAAAGAGATGAGGATATTTGGCCTTCATGGCATCCTCCGCTTGCCAAGTAGCACCCTCAACAAGCTAATTCCTCCAAAGGGCTTTTACCGAAGTGGCTTCTTTGTTTCGCAACCTCTGAATCTGACGATCAAGGATCTCCACGGGAACCTCCTCATAAGTGAGACTATCCTTCACACCCACATCTTCCAAAGGCAAAATCAAGCTCGGATCGCCAACACACATTTTCAACAAGGAAACATGGAAAACGTGGTGAACCGCTTCTAACTCCGTTGGTAACTCAAACTCATAAACAACACTACCAACTCTCCTCGAAATCCGATAAGGACCTACAAAATGAGGACTAAGTTTTCCTTTCTTTTCAAACCACATCACACCATTCGTGGGTGACACCTTAAAGAAAACCGAATCATCAACTTCAAATTCTAACTCCCTTCTCCTCAGATCCACATAATATTTCTATCGACTTTGAGCGGTCTTCAACCTTTCCTGAACAAGTTTAAATTTCTCCATGGTCTAGTGCACAGAATCTGGAACGATCAAGGCAGCCTCACCAACCTCGAACCAGCCAATAAGAGATCTACATCTCCAGCCATAAAGTGCCTCATATGGAGCCATCTGGATGCTAGAGTAGAAATTGTTATTGTAGGTAAACGCGATAAGAGGTAAGTGATCATCCCAATTTCCTTTGAAGTCAATAACACAAGCCCTTAACATATCCTCCAAAGTTTGAATAGTACGCTCGGCTTGGCCATACGTCTGAGGGTGAAAAGTTGTGCTAAGCTTCACCTTAGTACGAAGACCCTTCTGAAACGATCTCCAAAACTGAGATGTAAACTGAGGACCCCTATCAGAAATGATAGACAAAGGAACACCATGCAATTGGACTATCTCCCAAATGTAGAGTCTGGCATAATCATCCCCTGTATCTGTAGTCTTAACAGCTAAGAAATGGAATGAATTGGTCATCCGGTCAACGATCACCCAAATAGAATCATGTTACCTTCGAGTATGAGGCAAACCCTTAATAAAGTCCATATTGATTGCTTCCCATTTCCAAGTGGGAAGGTCAATATCCTGAAGCATACCACGTGGTATTTGATGTTCCACCTTTACCTATTGACAATTGGGACACTTAGCCACAAACCCAGCTATGTCCTTCTCCATACCATTCCACCAAAAGACTTCCCGTAGATCACGGTACATCTTAGTGGAACCCGAATGAAGGGACTATCTAGAACTGTGAGCCTCAGACAAAATTTGCTAGCTCAACCCATCAACATTTGGCACACATAAGCGACCCTGATAACGAAGCATACCATCTCCCCCTTGGGAGAAAATCTCGACCCTTTGCTGATGAACTGCATCCTTAAGCTGATGTAGAATGAGATCTTGCTCTTGCTTGGCTTTCACCTCAGCCACCAAGGATGATTCAGCACCATTAGTCACAATCACACCACCTTCGGTCGAGTCCATAAGGCGAACTCCCAACCGAGCAAGCCTATGAACTTCTTTAACCAATTCCTTCTTTCCATCTTCAATAGAAGCTACACTTCCCATGGAGATCCTACTCAAAGCATCCGCCACAACATTGGCCTTACCCGGATGGTAGAGCACACTCATATCATAATCCTTAAGGAGCTCAAGCTATCTCCTTTGTCACAAATTCAATTCCTTCGGAGTGAACACATATTAAAGACTCTTATGATAAAAACATCCACATGCACACCATAAAAGTAGTGCCTCTAAATCTTCGAAGCAAAAACCATGGCCGCTAGCTCAAGATCATGAGTAGGGTAGTTCTTCTCATGTACCTTAAGCTGTCTCGAGGCATAACCAATCACCTTGCCCCATTGCATCAAAATGCAACCCTAACCAATTATGGAGGAATCACAATACACAACAAAATCATCAAGTCCCTCGGGTAGAGCCAATACTGGAGCTGTAGTTAATCGAGTCTTCAATTCATGAAAACTTTTCTCACAAGAGTCGGACCACTGAAACTTAACCTTTTTCTAATTTAATCGGGTCAAAGGGAAACCAAGGGAGGAAAACCTCTCCACAAATCTCCTATAGTAACCTGCCAAACCCAAGAAGCTTGTAATATCACACGGAGAAGTAGGTCTAGGCAAGTTCTTTACCACCTCAATCTTTTGAGAATCAACCCGAATACCATCTTTAGTCACAATATGACCCAGAAAAGCAACAGACTGCATCCAAAACTCGCACTTGCTAAACTTAGCAAACAACTGTCTATCCTTGAGAGTTTTCAACACAACCCTCAAGTGATCCCCATGATCCTTCTCACTCCGAGAGTAGATGAGGATATCATTAATAAAACAATCACAAACATATATCCAAATACTGCTTGAACACACGGTTTATCAAATCCATAAAAGCTGCAGGAGCATTCATTAGACCAAAAGACATAACAACAAACTCATAGTGACCATACCAAGTCCTGAAGGCTGTCTTTGGGATATCAAATTCCTGAACCCGAAGTTGATGATAGCCAGATCTAAGGTCAATTTTGGAGAAGAAACTAGCACCCTGAAGCTGATCGAACAAGTCATCGATCGTAGGAATGGGATACTTATTCTTGATTGTGACCTTGTTCAATTGACGTTAAGCAATACATATTCTAAGAGATCCATCCTTTTTCTTAACAAAAAAAACTAGGGCACCCAAAGGAGAAATACTAGGCCTGATGAAACCCTTATCAAGCAAGTCTTCCAGCTGATCTTTCAACTCCTTGAGTTCTACAGGGGCTATTCTATAGGGAGGAATAGGATAGGATTCGTATTTGGAAGAAGATCTATCCCAATGTCAATTTCCTGCTCAGGAGGGACTCCGGGTAAATCATCGGGGAACACTTCTAGGAATTCATTCACAACAGGAACAAACTGAATAGTTAGGGTCTCGGACTCCGTGTCCATAACCCGAACTATATAATAGACATAACCCTTAGAAATAATCTTTCTAGACTCAAGATAAGATATAAAATGACCCTTCGAAGAAGAGGCACTACCTTGCCATTCTAGGACAGGTTCATTAGGAAACTTGAAACTAACCACACGAGTGCGACAATCAACTGAGGCATAACATGCATACAACCAATCCATACCGAGAATGACATCAAAATCAGTCATCTCTAACTCTACTAAATCCGCTGAAGTGACTCTATGAAGGACTGAGATAGGGCAATTTTGATAGACTCTTTCGGCTAGGACTGACTCACCAATAAGAGTAGAAACATGAAAGGGTTCTAAAAGCAATTTGGGATGAATCTCAAACCTACAAGCCACATAAGGGGTTACGAAAGATAACGATGCACCGAGATCCAACAAGGAATACACATCAAGAGAGAAGACTTTCAAGATACTAGTAACCACATCTGGAGAACTCTCCTGGTCCTGGTGGGAGGACATGGTATAAAGACAGTTCTGGCACTGACCACCAGAACTAAAATCTGCGCCCTGCGGGGTTGATCTACCACCTGAAGCTGCTGGGGTAGACTTAGTCCTACCACCTTACTATCCCTTCTTAGCTAAAGGGAAATCTCTAACACGATGTATGGTCTGACCACACCCAAAACAACCCTCTCTACCAGCCAAACACTCACCAGGGTGTGTCTTCCCATACTTAACACAAGCTGGGTAGGAAGATCCCTTAGTGACACTACCCTGAGACTTAGAATAGGACCCAAATCCCTTACCACCCTGATCATGACGAGGCTTCTGCACTTGGGTAGGAGCACTAGCGGAAGAGTGAACAGGACCTGATGACTTCTTCTGGAAAGAAAAGAGATGTCCACCTCCTGACCTGTGATGACCAAAACTTGATCCCTCGGATCTACCCCTCTTGTTCTCCCTATCCATCTCCTTAAGTTTATCACCCTCGATCTGATGGGCATGAGTCATGAGACGAGATATGTTCATGTCACCCAACAACAAGCCAGACCTACACTCCTTTTTCACTATATCAGAAATACCATAGATGAACTTGCTCATTTGATCATGCGGGTCTGCTACCATGGAGGTAGCATACCTAGACAATTGAGTGAACTTCAAACTATACTCTTGCACCGATATTGAACCTTGTCTCAAGTTCACAAATTCCTCCACCTTCGCTTGCCTCAACTCACGGGGAAAGAACCTATCAAGAAAGGCTCTCTCAAAACACTCCCAAGTCGTGGGGATCGCATCCCTTACCCTAGCCTCCTTCCATTGCGTGAACCAAATATGAGCCACATCCTTGAGTTGGTAGGATGCAGGCTCAACACAATCAACACCCGCTACTTGCATAACCTCAAAGATCTTCTTCACTTCATCAATAAAGTTAAGCGGGTCCTCACTCACTTTCGAAACCCAAAACTCCGGCGGGTTCATACGGATAAAGTCACAAACTCAGGCTGCTACCCCATCTTAAGGATGAGCGGGGGCAGGAGCCTGTTGATTTGCCAAAGTCTGAGCTAGTAGGTGAATAGCATTCCTAAACTCATCATTCGTGACATCAGTAACCAGAACCTGAGGAGCGGCATTTCGAGCAGCTCGGGGAGGCATAGCACATCGAGGAGGCATAATCTGAAACGCATAAGATAAGGATTAGAGGAATATTAGACTTAAACTCTATAGCACGATGTGATCATGAAAGAAGTGAAGTTTTTCTAAGACATCTCATAGCTTCCTTCTTATATGTGTGGCGCACTTCACACACATGAAAAAGACTCTACTCGATGCGGCTTTCAGGCATCCTAGGACCCTTGAACCTGAGGCTTTGATACCAAGTTTGTCATGCCCCGAGGTTATCCCCTAGACGTAACATGGGACTCGAGACCACAAGGATCCCAAGCTAACCCTTGGCCATAACTTTCTCAAGCATCACAAAAGATAAGTGAAAGCATAATATGAAAATCCAAAAATGGAACATCAATAAGGGTCTAAGAGCCACATAACATACAATATCCAAAAAGGGAACTTGAATACAAACTATATCTGAAAGCCTCTAGTCATAACATAAAGAGTTGATAACACAAGGCCCTAGCTAACTCGGAGTATAAAAGTAAAACTAACATAAGGAAAAACATAACTAGTCCTCGAACCATGAGGACTCACCACAACTGACTAAGGAAGAGGCCTGAGACTCTAGCCACGAAGCTGAGAAGGGGTACCTGAATCTGCATCATCAAAAAATGCAGCGAAATATGCATTAGTACTATGGAATATTCTAAGTATGTGAGCAATGCATAATCATGAAGAAAGCATGCTAAATATACTTAAATAACTGAAATCATGCTTTTAAAGATAAACTGGATGCAAATACTCTAATACTTTCCATAAGCTGAAACATAATCATAAGTAATAAGTCTGAAATCTGAATAAGAGTCAAATGCAAGTTTTAAAAGCATAAACTGTTTTCTGTGGGAGGTTCTCTAAATGACATAGACCATGTGAGCTACATGGAATCCAATGTATCCTCCCCATCAAAAGGACCCAATATACCTTGCCTGGGTATAAATGCATTACTTTGGCATGATCACTAAAACTGATGCCCAATAGAGGGGACTTAAGACCTACGGGGGCACGTAGTTCTGGGACCTTTTGGGTACTATCACTCTGTCCAACTCGGTGCTAATACTACTCCCAAAACATACATATAACTTATATCATTCTGGGCTTATCTGATGCTAAATCTGTTTGAAAAGCATAAGGGTATATTTGATACCATGCAATTTACTTAGCTTAGGTGGACATATCTGGATGCCAAACCTTTCTTAAAAGATAGGGACATATCTAATGTACAAATCTTTCATAAAACATAGGGACATATCTGATGTCCAAAAATTGTTGGAAAAGCATAAGGACATATATGATGTCGTGCAATTCACAAGTCATGAATCTTAAAGCTTTGCAAGACCATAATTCAAAATATCATACAATTTCATACATACATAGAGGCCATGATATCTAATCATGCCAACTTTCTCTTGAAAACATGTAATTTCATAGTTTCATGCTAGAAATCAACATTCATGCTTGGGCTTTTAAAACCAATGAGAGAATCGTAATAAAATCATGAGTAATCAAGAGGAAATCATGAATTTTAACATAGAAACTGATTTCATAAACTTTTCCCAATTTTAAATCAAAACCCTAATTTCATAACTTCATACTTCAAGATAAGAGTTGGGGAATTTGGGCACAAGGGTGAAAGGAACCCATTGTTAAAAACCCACATACCTTGGTGGAATATTACCCACTTGATTGGAAAAGAATTAGGAGACTTGACTTGGAGCTTTGGAGTCTTGAGCTTGAGAGCAATTTTCCTCTTTGAGTGAAGAATGATGAACTTAAGAGGGACTTAGGGTAATATGGGTGAAAACCCTTCTAAAAGTAGTCAAAATGACTTCACTTAATACATAATAGGGTGTTAAATGACCAAAATAACCCTAGGAATTATTTGGGAAAAAGCTGGAAATTGCTCAACTTTCAGTGACCACGACTCAATCTAAGAGTCGTGGTTTTGATGACGGTTCATCATCTAGAGTCATAGAACTCAGCTGGGAATTTCAAGTTGCAGCTTCACTTCTACGAGTCAACAGGACGGACCCGTAGAAGTGATGATGAGTCGTCAAATGGAGTCGTCGTTCACCGGGAGCTGGGCTGACTTGGTCAAACCTTGACTCAAGACTACGGTTCGTCGTTCCAATGACGAGTCATAGACTTGACTCGTGGTTCCTGAAGGGTACTTGGGAAACTGTAAATCCTCTAAAGACATTCCATGAGTCAACAGGATAGACCCATCATTTGAACGATGAGTCATCGTTTGGACTCATGGTTTCTGGGAACACTTTAACAATCCTCAGGTCTAGTTTCACGAGTGGAACTACGACTCGTAGAATGAACTATGGTCCATAAGGCAATCCCACGAATCCATAAGGCAATCCCACAAATCCATTCCACGAGTTGTGGTTCAAACCACGATCCGTGGTTTAGACCCGTAGTCCCTGGAACTTTGAAAATTTCTGAAGTTTTTATCTTAGATAGCTGGATACATGTACAGGGTGTTACAATATCCCTCCTTGGGATCATTCATCCTCGAATAAAGGCTAGACAAGGGAAATTGAGGGGAAAACAGCGCAACCAAGCATCAAAACATAGAAATCAAGGGGTAATCATAAAACCTGATCTTCTCAACTTGAAAACATGATGAACTAACTTCGTAAAACATGGATGCATGCTAAAATCATGAGAGGAACTGATGGAGTAGAATCGGAGGGACATACTAAGGAGGAAACTAATACCTCAAGCTGGAACTAGATCGGAAGGAAAGAGATGAGGATATTTGTCCTTCATGGCCTCTTCCGCTTCCCAAGTAGCACCCTCAACAAGCTGATTCCTCCAAAGGACTTTTACCGAAGCGACTTCTTTGTTTCGCAACCTTTGAATCTGACGATCAAGGATCTCCATGGGAACCTCCTCATAAGTGAGACTATCCTTCACACCTATATCTTCCAAAGGCACAATCAAGCTCGGATCGCCAACATACTTTTTTAACAAGGAAACATGGAAAACTGAACTAACCGCTTCCTACTCCATTGGTAACTCCAACTCATAAGCAACACTACCAACTCTCCTCGAAATCCGATAAGGACCTACAAAATGATGACTAAGTTTTCCTTTCTTGCCAAACCTCATCACACCCTTCATGGGTGACACCTTAAGGAAAACCCAATCATCAACTTCAAATTCTAACTCCCTTTTCCTCACATCCACATAAGATTTCTGTCGACTCTGAGTGGTCTTCAAACTTTCCCGAATAAGCTAAACTTTCTCCATGGTCTCGTGCACAGAATCTGGACCGATCAAGGCTGCCTTACAAATCTCGAACCAACCAATAGGAGATCTACACCTCCGGCCATAAAGTGCATCATATGGAGCCATCTAGATGCTAGAGTGGAAACTGTTGTTGTATGCAAACTCGATAAGAGGTAAGTGATCATCCCAATTTCCATTGAAGTCAATAACTCAAGCCCTCAACATATCCTCCAAAGTCTGAATAGTACGCTCGGCTTGGCCTTACGTCTGAGGGTGAAAAGTTGTGCTAAGCTTCACCTTAGTATGAAGACCCTTCTGAAACGATATCCAAAACTGAGATGTAAACTGAGGACCCTTATCAGAAATGATAGACAAAGGAACACCATGCAATTGGACAATCTCCCAAATGTAGAGTCAGGCATAATCATCCGCTGTATCTGTAGTCTTAACAGCCAAGAAATGGGATGACTTGGTCATCCGGTCAACGATCACCCAAATAGAATCATGTTGCCTTTGAGTACGAGGCAAACCCGTAATAAAGTCCATATTGATTGCTTCCCATTTCCAAGTGGGAAGGTCAATATCCTAAAGAATACCACCTGATCTTTGATGTTCCACCTTTACCTGTTGACAGTTGGGACACTTAGCCAAAAACCCGGCTATGTCCTTCTTCATACCATTCCACCAAAAGACTTACCATAGATCACAGTACATCTTAGTGGCACAGGATGAATGTAGTATCTAGAACTGTGAGCCTTGGAAAAAATCTACTATCTCAACCCATCAACATGTGGCACACATAAGTGACTCTGATAACGAAGCACACCATCTACCTCTTGGGAGAAAATCTCGACCCTTTGCTGATGAACTGCACCCTTAAGCTAAAGTAGAACAGGATCTTGGTCTTGCTTGGATTTCACCTCAACCACCAAGGATGATTCGACACCATTAGTCACAATCACACCACCTTTGGTCGAGTCCATAAGGCGAACTCCCCACCGAGCAAGCCTATGAACTTCTTTAACCAATTCCTTCTTTCCATCTTCAATAGAAGCTACACTTCCCATGGAGAACCTACTCAAAGCATCCGCCAGAACATTGGCCTTACCCGAATAGTAGAGCACACTCATATCATAATCCTTAAGGAGCTCAAGCTATCTCCTTTGTCACAAATTCAATTCCTTCAGAGTGAACACATATTGAAGACTCTTATGATCGGTGAAAACATCCACATGCACACCATACAAGTAGTGCCTCTAAATCTTCAAGCAAAAACCACGACCGCTAGCTCAAGATCATGAGTAGGGTAGTTCTTCTCATGTACCTTAAGCTGTCTCGAGGCATAAGCAATCATCTTGCCCCGTTGCATAAAAAAGAAACCCAAACCAATTCTGGAGGCATCACAATACATAACAAAATCCTCAAGTCCCTCGGGTAGAGCTAATACTGGAGCTGTAGTCAATCGGGTCTTCAATTCCTGAAAACTTTTCTCACAAGAGTCAGACCACTAAAACTTAACCTTTTTTGAGTCAATCGGGTCAAAGGGGAATCAAGGGAGGAAAACCCCTCCACAAATATCCTATAGTAACCAGCCAAACCCAAGAAACTTCTAATAGCAGATGGAGAAGTGGATCTAGGCCAGTTCTTTACCGCCTCGATCTTTTGAGAATCAACCCGAATAGCATCTTTAGTGACAATATGACCCAGAAAAGCAATAGACTGATTCAAAAACTTGCACTTGCTAAACTTAGCAAACAACTGTCTATCCTTGAGAGTTTGCACACAACCCTCAAGTGATCCACATGATCCTCGTCACTCTGTGAGTAGATGAGGATATCATCAATGAAAACAATCACAAACATATCCAAATACTGCTTGAACACACGGTTCATCAAATCCATAAAAGCTGTAGGAGCATTCGTTAGACCAAAACACATAACAACAAACTCATAGTGACCATACCGAGTCCTGAAGGCTGTCTTCGGGATATCATATTCCTGAACCCGAAGTTGATGATAATCATATCTAAGGTCGATTTTGCAGAAGAGACTAGCACCCTGAAGCTGATCGAACAAGTCATCAATCATAGGAATGGGATACTTATTCTTGATTGTGACCTTGTTCAATTGACGGTAAGCAATACATATTCTAAGAGATCCATCCTTTTTCCGAACAAAAAAAACTGGGGCACCCCAAGGAGAAATACTAGGCCTGATGAAACCCTTATCAAGCAAGTCTTCCAGCTGATCTTTCAACTCCTTGAGTTCTACGGGGGCCATTCTATAGGGAGGAATAGGATAAGATTCGTATTTGGAAGCATATCTATCCCAAAGTCAATTTTCTGCTCGGGAGGGACTCCGGGCAAATCATCGGGGAACACTTCTAAGAATTCATTCACAACAGGAACAAACTGAATAGTTGGGGTCTCAGACTCCGTGTCTATAACCTGAACTATATGATAGACATAACCCTTAGAAATCATATTCCTAGCTTTAAGATAAGATATGAAATGACCCTTCGAAGAAGAGGGATTACCTTGCCATTCTAGGACATGTTCATTAGGAAACTTGAAATTAACCACACAAGTGCGGCAATCAATTGAGGCATAACATGCATACAACCAATCCATACCGAGAATGACATCAACATAAGTCATCTCTAACTCTACTAAATCAGCTGAAGTGACTCTATGAAGGACTGAGATAGGGCAATTTCGATAGACTCTTTCAGCTAGGACTGACTCACCAATAGGAGTAGAAACATGAAAGGGTTCTTAAAGAAATTCGGGATGAATCTCGACCTTACAAGCCATATAAGGGGTTATAAAAGATAAGGATGCACCGGGATCCAACAAGGCATACACATCAAGAGAGAAGACTTTCAACATACCGATAACCACATATGGAGAACTCTCCTGATCCTGGTGGGAGGACATGGCATAAAGATGGTTCTGGCGCTGACCACCAGAACTAGAAGCTGCGCCCTGCGGGGCTGGTCTACCACTTGAAGCTGCTGGGGTAGACTGAGTCCTACCACCTCCCTGCCCCTTCCTAGCTGAAGGGAAATCTCTAACACGGTGTCCGGTCTAACCACACCCAAAACAACCCTCTCTACTAGCCAAACACTCACCGGGGTGAGTCTTCCCACACTTAACACAAGCTGGATAGGAAGATTCCTAAGTGACACTACCCTGAGAGTGAGAATAGGACCCAAATCCTCTACCACCCTGATCATGATGAGGCTTCTGAGCTTGGGTAGGAGCACTAGCAGAAGAGTGAACAAGACCTGATGACTTCTTCTGGAAAGAAGAGCGATGTCCACCTCCGGACCTGTGATGACAAAAACTTGATCCCTCGGATCTACCCCTCTTGTTCTCCCTAGCCATCTCCTTAAGTTTATCACCCTCGATCTAATGGGCATGAGTCATGAGATAAGAGATGTTCATGTCACCCAACAACAAGGAAAACTTACACTCTTTCTTCACTATATCGGAAACACTAAAGATGAACTTGCTCATTTGATCATGCAGGTCCGCTACCATGGAGGGAGCATACCTAGACAACTGAGTGAACTTCAAACTATACTCTTGTACTAATATCGAATCTTGTCTCAAGTTCACAAATTCCTCCACCTTCTCTTGCTTCAACTCACGGGGAAAGAACCTATCAATAAAGGCTCTATCAAACCACTCCCAAGTCGTGGGGATCGCATCCCTCACCCTAACCTCCTTACATTGCGTGAACCAAATATGAGCCACATCCTTGAGTTGGTAGGATTCAAGCTCAACACAATCAACACCCGCTACCTGCATAACATCAAAGATCTTCTTCACTTCATCAATAAAGTTAAGCGGGTCCTCACTCACTTTCGAACCCCAAAACTCCGGTGGGTTCATACGGATAAAGTCACAAACTCGGGCCGCTACCCCACCTTAAAGATGAGTGAGGGCAGGAGCCTGTTGATTTGCCAAAGTCTGAGCTAGTTGGTGAATAACATTTCTAAACTCATCATTCATGACATCTGTAACCATAACTTGAGGAGCAGCATTTCGAGCAGCTTGGGGAGGCATAGCACATCGAGGAGGCATAATCTGAAACGCATATGATAAGGATTAGAAGAATATTAGACTTAAGCTCTATCGCACGATGTGATCATGAAAGAAGTGAAGTTTCTCTAACACATCTCATAGCTTCCCTCTCATATGTGTGGCGCACTTCACACACATGAAAAAGACTCTACTCGATGCGTTTTTCAGGCATCCTAGGACCCTTGAACCTGAGGCTCTGATACCAAGTTTGTCATGCCCCGAGTATACCTCTTAGACATAACATGGGACTCGAGACCACAAGGATCCCAAGCTAACCCTTGGCCATAGCATTCTCAAGCATAACAAAAGATAAGCGGAAGCATAATACGGAAATCCAATAAGGGAATATTAATAAGGGTCTAAGAGCCACATCACATACAATATCCAAAAAGGGAACTCAAATACAAACTATGTCTGAAAGCCTCTAGTCATAACATAAAGAGTTGCTAGGACAAGACCCTAGCTAACTCAGAGTATAAAAGTAAAGATAACATAAGGAAAAGCATAACTAGTCCTTGAACCATAAGGACTCACCACATCTGGCTAAAGAAGTGGCCTGAGACTCTAGCCACGAAGCTGAGAAGGGGTACCTGAATCTGCATCATCAACGGATGCAACACAATATGCGTTAGTACTATCGAATGTACTAAGTATGTGAGCAATGCATGATCATGAAGAAAGCATGCTAAATATACTTAAATAACTGAAATCATGCTTTTAAAGATAAACTGAACACAAAGTCTCTAATACTTTCCATAAGCTGAAATATAATCATAAGTAATAAGTCTGAAATCTGAATAAGAGTCAAATGCAAGTTTTAAAAGCATAAACTGTTTTCTGTGGGAGGTTCTCTAATCGACATAGACCATGTGAGCTACATGGAATCCAATGTATCCTCCCCATCAAAAGGACCCAATATATCTTGCCAGGGTATAAAGGCATTACTTTGGCATGATCACTAAAACTGATGCCCAATAGAGGGGACTTAAGACCTACGGGGGCACGTAGTTCTGAGACCTTTTGGGTACTCTCACCCTGTCCAACTCGGTGCTAATACTACTCCCAAAACATACGTATAGCTCATATCATACTGGGCATATCTGATGCCAAATCTGTTTGAAAAGAATAAGGGTATATCTGATACCATGCAATTCACTTAGCTTAGGTGGACATATCTAGAGGCCAAAACTTTCTTAAAATATAGGGACATATCTGATGTCCAAATCTTTCATAAAACATAGGGACATATCTGATGTCCAAAAACTATTGGAAAAGCATAAGGACATATCTGATGTCGTGCAATTCACAAGTCATGAATCTTAAAGCTTTGCAAGACCATAATTCAAAATATACTTTTCTTGCTAAATTAATACTTAAATAATTAGTCATGCAGTTTCAAATATACATAGAGGCCATGATATCTAATCATGCCAACTTTCTCTTGAAAACATGTAAATTCATAGTTTTATGCTAGAAATCAATATTCATGCTTGGGCTTTTAAGACCAATGAGAGAATCATAATCAAATCATGAGTAATCAAGAGGAAATCATGAATTTAAACATAGAAACTGATTTCATAAACTTTCCCTAATTTTAGATCAAAACCCTAATTTCATAACTTCACACTTCAAGATAAGAGTTGGGGAATTTGGGCACAAGGGTGAAAGGAACCCATTGTTAAAAACCCACATACCTTGGTGGAAGATTACCCACTTGATTGGAAAAGAATTAGGAGACTTGACTTGGAGCTTTGGAGTCTTGAGCTTAAGAGCAATTTTCCTCTTTGAGTGAAGAATGATGATCTTAAGAGGTACTTAGGATAATATGGGTGAAAATACTTCTAAAAGTAGTCAAAACGACTTCATTTAATACATAATAGGGTGGGAAATAACCAAAATACCCCTAGGAATTAATTGGGAAAAGCTGGAAATTGGTAAACTTTCAGTTACCACGATTCAGTCTACGAGTCGTGGTTTGGATGACGGTTCATTGTCTGGAGTCGTAGAACTCAGCTGGGAATTTCAAGTTGCATCTTCACTTCTACAGGTCAATAGGACGGACCCATAGAAGTAATGACGAGTCGTCAAATAGAGTCGTCGTTCATAGAGAGCTGGGCTGACTTTGTCAAACCACGACTCAAGACTATGGCTCGTCATTCCAATGACGAGTCATAGACTTGACTCGTGGTTCCTAAAAGGGACTTGGGAAAATGTAAATCCTCTGAAGCCATTCCATGAGTCAACAGGACGGACCCGTCGTTTGAACGATGAGTCATTGTTTGGACTCGTGGTTTCTGGGAACACTTTTAAAGTCCTCAGGTCTAGTTCCACGAGTGGAACTACGACTCGTAGAATGAACTACAGTCCATAGAACGTACTTGTGGTTCTCAGACCATAGGCGAAATCAACATAAGGCAATCCCACGAATCCATTCCACGAGTTGTGGTTCACACAACGATCCGTGGTTTGGACTAGTAGTCCCTGGAACTTTGAAAATTTCTGAAGTTTTTATCTTGGATAGCTGGATATGTGTACCGGGTGTTACATTATATTTGGGGTGTATGATTTTGTGAGGGGAGGGGGTTAATTGTTGCTAAAATTGTTGATACCCATTGTTGCAAGAAAGGGCTTGTTAGGCGACTTCCCACTCACATGCAAGTGTACGTGGTCGGTCAAGTAATATAGACTAGTTAGTCCGAATATCGTACCCAAGAGACTTATGACTAGCAAATATTCTAATTTATTCGTATACCGCTAAAACAAACAAGTATGAAAGTAACTAGATTATGAGTAGTGTAGTAACTAAAGCACTAAAATAAAATTATAGAATTAAATACGAACAAGTAATAATTTTTTGGTTCCAAGTTTAGAGAGAATTCCAGGGTTACAACCTTATTACACCATCATAAGTAGTAGTCATTTGAATCGACTTATTCGTTAACCTAGTTTTTGATTCCGGGGTTGATTTTACAACTATGGTCTTCCGAGCCTCTAGTTGCCTATTCAAAATAGCATTACAACTACATCGTTGAGCGGGGATGTGACATCTTATTTTGAAAGCATTTATATATCTTCCCGTATGGACCAAGCAAGGCATTCTAGGTATATTCCTATCTTAGTCGCTAACCTACCCTTTATGTTACAAAAGAGAGGCCTTGCCCCTTATATTCCTCAATCTACCTTGTTGATCCTTCTCCCGAGTTCACAACAATGTTATATATTTATCTTAATGGGGGCCAAGCATTAAAATACTAAACACAGGAATATAAGAACAACTAATAATGGCAAATGAACGATCAATCCAAATTCATACTAATTAATCATGTGTTTGTAGCTGTAACCCCAGAACAAGGGTTCTTAGCAACTCATGCTAATCACAAACAAAGATAACAATGTTTTCATCCAAGGTTATGACTAAGAATAGAAATAAAAAATGAAACCTATTGGTGAAATCTAATCTCTGCCTTCTTCTCTGAAAATATGACGGAACCCCCACAAAAAAATGCATAAGGTTCTATTTATAGGGTTTGGGAAATAATCCCTTTTCCTTCTTGGAATCAGATTAGGAGAAAGCTGAAAATTCCGGTCAGGATAGGGCTGGCGCGGCGCGCCCGAGATGCCCCCAAATTGGCCTCCAGCAGTTCTGCCCATGGGGCGGTGCACCAGCAGTTCGCTATGCTGCCCCTTCAGTAGTTAGGGCCTTAGGGCGGCGCCCCAGCAGTGCGCCAGGCCCATTTTCCTCTCTTTACGTGCTCCCGGACCTTCCACTATATTGCATCCATTCTTTCTACATTCGAATCATCTTCCGATGGTTACTTTTTGTGTCATTTCACCTGCAAGCATCTAATCATGTGTCTTAGTATAACATATAACAATTCAACTCAAAACACACAATATATAGTAAGTAATGCTCTGAAAATATAAGGCAAATATGGGTAAAATAAGATAAACGGGCATATAATTTTTCCCAAGATTACCACCCCACACTTAAACGTTTGTTCGCCCTCGAACAACTCACTATCATCCATCCTAAATTCACCATAAATACCTAAGGAACTTTCTATCCTCACTTGTAAGTGGCTAGAAAATTTTAATCATGCTATTGTAGTTCACGTAGCGAGCAACATCAAAACGACATTTGTTAACTTAAAGATTCTTCACTTGAAACGACAAAACCTCTCTAACCGACTCGTCATCATAATACCGAGCCAACATATCTATGTGTAAACAAAGTAAGTAATAACACTACCAAATACATGACATGAGTGCCCTCACAATTTAATATTGCCCCTCTGTTCTCAATCACACCAATTACTTTAAATGGGGCATTTTGAATTAATAAAACACTCACTCTCTCAAAAGATGTTTCAAACATATTATAACATGCCATAGGCTTGCCCGTAGTGTATAGTGAATTCAACAAAGCAATCACATTCATGAAATCAAAATGACTTTCATTTGGTTGTAATGTCGTCTTCGGGACGAGTAGGATACTTTTAGGCACAAAGTGACTCTTTTCCCTATTGCACATGACACTACATTTTCACTTTTTTCTTCATCCTTCTTTTTAAGTTTCTCCTATGTTCACACCTTCTTGTACTACCACTTTACTATCTATTGTTCGCCCTTGATATGATGCGTACTTGTTGCTAGCAAAAACCTCATTTGTTCCTTTTTTTTCCAGATTCCTTAGGTGCCTAACAACAAGCATTTTACAAGCTTTACCCGGGCTCTATATCTTTATTTTACTACACTTACCTTTACTTTCATCTCCCCTTCTCCTTTTGTTTCACACTTTTTAGAGTTCATAGTGCATGAGGGAGCTTTATTTGGATCAAATTCATATGGTATCAACAAAGTGGATCTCATTATGCGGCTTAACAAAAAAAACATAGGCTTTAAGGCTCAAAGGGGCATCATTAATGACAATGTCAAGGTGGCACAAATAATCATCCAACTGACCATTGGTGTGCAAGAGTTGCACCATGTTCTGCTTGAGTTCAAACTGCCACCTGGCATGGCTTTCCGAATGCTATTGGTCACATTAGTCACAAGTGGGATTTCCACATCATGCACTGGACTTGGTGTTGCCATTTCTACATGAACAAATTCTAGTTACTCAACGCTTTGGATCAGATTCTCAACCACCTCCTGAAACTTGATAGGATAAAGTGCTGCTGCCCTTATCCTTGGATGAAATAGTCGTTCAGGTTCAGGGTGTAGTTCTACTAAGTCTTTTGTCCGTTCCATCTTGTTGACAGTTCAAAGTTTATACCTGTAGATTTTTCCAAACGCTAAGATCAAGTTGTCAATACTTGAATAATAAAGCCGTATAAGAAAATTTAGAAATTTGCTAATTTCTAAGTCCCCGGCAATGGCACCAAAAACTTGTTAGGCGACTTCCCACTCACATGCAAGTGTACGTGGTCGTCCAAGTAATATATACTAGTTAGTCCAGATATCATACCTAAGAGACTTATGACTAGAAAATATTCTAATTTATTCGTATACCGCTAAAACAAACAAGTATGAAAGTAACTAGATTATGAGTTGTGTAGTAACTAAAGCACTAAAATAAAATGACATAATTAAATACGAACAAGTAATGATTTTTCAGTTCCAAGTTTAGAGAGAATTCAAGGGTTATAACCTTATTACATCATCATAAGTAGTAGTCATTTGAATCGACTTATTCATTCACCTAGTTGTTGATTTCGGGGTTGATTTTATAACTATGGTCTTCTGAGCCTCTAGTTGCCTATTCAAAATAGCATCACAACTACATCGTTGAGCGGGGATGTGACATCTTATTTTGAAAGCATTTATATATCTTCCCATATAAATCAAGCAAGGCATTCTAGGTATATTCCTATCCTAGTCGCTAACCTACCCTTTATGTTACAAAAGAGAGGCCTTGCCCCTTATATTCCTCAATCTACCTTGTTGATCCCTCTCCGAGTTCACAACAATGTTATATATTTATCTTAATGGAGGGCAAGCATTAAAATACTAAACACAGGATTATAAGACCAACTGATAATGGCAAACAAATGATCAATCCAAATTCATACTAATTAATCATGAGTTTGTAGCCGTAACCCCAAAACAAGGGTTCTTAGCCACGCATGCTAATCACAAACAAAGATAACAATGTTTTCATCCAAGGTTATGACTAAGAAAGGAAGAAGAAAAGAAACCTAATGGTGAAATCTAATCTATGCCTTCTACTCTGAAAATATGACGGAACCCCCATAAAAAATGCATAAGGTTCTATTTTTAGGGTTTGGGAAATAACCCCTTTTCCTTCTTGGAATCGGATTAGGAGAAAGCTGAAAATTCCGGTCAGGATAGGGCTGGCGCGGTGCGCCCAACCTGGCCTTCAGCAGTTCTGCCCATGGGGCGGCGTGCTAGCAGTGCGCTATGCTGCCCCTCCAGTAGTTTGGGCCTTGGGGTGGCGCCCCAGCAGTGCGCCAGGCCCAGTTTCCTCTCTTTACGTGCTCCCGAACATTCCGCTACATTGCATCCATGCTTTCTACATCTGAATCATCTTCCAATGGTTACTTTCCACGTCATTTCACTTGCAAGCATATAATCATGTGTCGTAGTATAACATATAGCAATTCAACTTAAAACACACAATATATAGTAAGTAATGTTCTTAAAACATAAGGCAAACATGGGTAAAATACGATAAATGGGCATATAAATATGCTCAAGATCAGGGCTTGATGTTCCCAATGATAGACGGGGTAACGTCCATCTTAAGGGAAGTCATTGAGTTCCTTTCTTGCTTGCTGTTGTGTTAATGGAAATCGGGGGAAGTTTGAGTACCCGAGAATTGTGGTCCTGATATCCCTTGCCCCCTTTGGTTTATCGTTGATTAGTTTGTTGAATGGTGCCAAGTGCCTAAGCACATCTTCCTCTATGGATCATATGCAAAATTCACAAGAAAACAAAGAACCAAAAACTCCAATTGGTCCTTTGTGTGTTTCGCATGCGATACATAGATCTTGATGTGCGGGTCGCACAATGCATAGCATCTTGTTGAAAAGAGAGAACCAATCACTGTTCTGAGGGGCAGAGATTGGTGCGATGCACACTTTTGTTGGTGCATCCCGTACAAGCTTCGCACCACAAAAGGAAACCAACTATAAAAATCTATTAGCTCGTGCGATAGCACATGCACTGCGTACTCTCCCTTGTACATACCACATTGTTTTGCACGAGCCCCAGGACCCTCATTTGTTTTCCACTTCACTAAATTCCCAACTTCTTTTAGTTGTGTATATATTCATAGTGCATACTGCTAATACCCATCCACAGGATTATGTCCTCCAACGGGCACCATCAAAAGAGTCATGCCATGAAGCACACTCCAAATGCAGGTGTTCCCATACAAGAGGCTAAGCACATTGAGTCAGGAGTCCACTTTGGGCTTAGGGGAATGGACACAACTATCTTAAATTCCAGAATCGCTGATTCTTGGAGGAAAAGGGGTTCAATGTAGAAGATTTCCAAGTGGAATTCCCGAATATGCCAAAGCAATTTCGCATAAGAGCTTGGGAACACTTTACCAATAGACCAGGACTCTACTTTCCTGAGTTGGTGGGGGAATTCTATGCCTTTTATTGAGATCGCCTCGATGCGCTAAATCACAAAGGCCCGCTAAGGAAGTTTCAATGCCTCAAGTCAGTATTGGTACGAGGTAAAGAGGTGAACATTACCCCTGAAGACATTCATTTTGCCATATGGGATGATGAGCCAATCCCCGAATAAGGTAATTTGAACGTGTGTACATGAAGAATGACTAATATGAATGGGTTTCTAGTGTGATAGCTAAAGGAAACCTATTTTGGGCCACCTCAAAGGGACAAATCCACTACTTGGATCTCAAATTTGAAGCACGCATGTGGCTCGACTTTGTGAGCACAAGACTCATCCCGACTAGCCACAGCACTAAAGTAACCATAGAGATGGCCATTCTCCTTGCATACATCATGAGAGGCCTCCGTTTGAATAAGGGTGAGATCATCACCGAACATCTCAAGAGAAAATCATGACATGACTCCACATCCATGGCTTTCCCCGTGCTCATAACTCTTCTATATATCAAAATCGGGTGTCCTTTGTTTCAAGCATTTAACAAGGCCAGCCAAGCTAAGGGGATGGTTTGATTGGACACAAAGAGGGATAAAGATTCCCTACATGTCAAAAGAAGGCATCTCGGTCAACCTTCACATACTACCACACCCATGTCTCGAGCCAATAACATTATGCATAATCAAGAAGGGGGTTCACCCTTGTATCAGGGAGATTCGAGCATGGTTCATGGGGCATCTCAAGCCACCACCTCCTCCTCAGGTAAGTTGCTAAAACTGATTCAATTTACTAAAAAGAATGAGGAGATACTACAAAAGTTGGCCAAAGATATTCTGACCATAATTCAATCTGCCATCAATTCGGCCTTGAAACCGGTAGTGTCAAGAGTGAGAAATCTATGTGCTAGAGTGGACACCATGGAAGTGGAGGTTGAGGAACTCAAGCAAATGGTCTCGCATGTTGAATCAAATTGGGATCTTAATCTACCAGACCCAAACTCCTCACCACCCCTAAGGGTTGCTAGCCCTCTTGATGATTGGTGCATGGGGTGGACTCAATCTGACAATGAATGTACATCCGATATTGAAGCAGTGCTTGAGCCACCATTAGTCTAGAAATACCCAGATCCTTATAAGTTGGTATTCTACCTACTTATTTAGCTTCTAATCTTATGCCTTTGCTAGTATAAAGTGGACAAATTGTGCAATTTGACATGAATTTCTTCTATTTTACATGTTTCTGTGTTTTAGAAGTGTTCGAGAAATATTTGAGTGAAAATAAGTCAAATGGGAGCAAAACAGAGCTGTTGATCACTGACACAAAGTTACTCATCACGACCGCGAGAGTAAATCACGCGACCACAATGAATAAGGAAGAAGTCAAAACTATGCGACCGCGAGGTTGAGACCACGCGACCGCGTGGAGAGAAAACTCAGAACCTCGTGATCGTGAAGCATGATCACGCGACCGCAATGAAGGCATCATCAACTGCAGGACAGATTTGGAAATTCCCACTTTTGGAAACCCCAATTGATACAAAGACTCCTCAGCCATTTTGGAATCTATCTTTGGCTATTCTCAGAACTTTTGGCAAGCTTGGAGAGAAATTTCATCAACCAACACCATAGGAGTGAATATTTGGATGCTCTTTATTGTAAAATCTTTAGTTTCCATTCTTCAACTCTTGCTCTTAATTGCTATTTTATTAGTGTAATTGTTGAATTGAGATTTGGGTTTGTATTAGAGATAATACTTGTTTGGGTATTGAATTCACATATAGATTTTGCTCTTGTTTGATTATTTGGGTCTATTGAATCTTCCATGCTTGAATTTATAGTCAATGGTTGCAAACATTGACTTAGCTTTCTAATTTGGATTATTGCTTGAGAGAGAATTTTCCTAAATTTGTGAAGATTCAATAGTGGGGATTTGGGGTTTCCACTCTAGACCAAGGCTAGAGATAGTTTGGTTGCCAAAAACTCCCATCTAAGAGTTGGTGTTAGAGATAACCCAACTCACCCAAGTTAAATTTGTTGGTTATTGCTTACTCGTGGTCATTGGAGAGAACACACAAGATATATGCTTGATTGGTCAAAAGACGGTTAGGCATACCCTTAGCCAAGACTACCCACATGCTAATCGGGTGCAAGTCTTGTGATTTGAATTCCCATTACCAAGTCTCTGTTGTTGTCCTTGCTTGGCGAAAGCAAGGTGAAAGCCATTGATCAACCTATATTTTATTTGATTTTCTTTTATCTTTAGTTTTAGTTTAAAACCCCTTTTATATATATCTTTTCCCTTTTTTGTTAGTTGAACTTCAATAAGTTGCTTGGATTCTTTATTAGCTCGATCGCGACTACATTATTCTCTGTGGGTACAACCCTGACATCCATTGGGAATATAAATGTGTTTTGCTCTGACATTCGCCATGACCTCCAACTTGGGGAGCATGATTTGAGCATTATGAAAAATGGCGCTGTTGCCAGGGAATAATTTGGCGTATTGAGTTCGTTTAGAATTTGAGTTTACTTACTCCAGTTCAATTTTGTGAATAATTGTTTTCCTTTTGTGTAAGTTTTATTTTGTCTTTGACTTCATGGCATGTCGAAATGATAGAGATGTTGGTGGTTGCAACCCTTGTTATAATAATCCTTGTTGTTATTGTGGAGGACCCCATCTTCGGTGAAAATGTAAAATTGGCCCTAGGAGAGGGAGGTATTCACCTTCTTGTTCCTATGATGGGCATAATTGCTATTTGTGTGGTGGTCATGATGGACATTGGAGCAGCTTCCCTAATGACCATCCTACTCCCCCCTGTTATGCTAACCATGTTACTAGTGATGCTTGTGATCCTAATAGGAACCATGACGAAGCAAGCGAAGGAGGAATGTATGCAAAGCTCCACACCCTCTTGGCCTCACTAGAAACCCAAGAAGAGGGTGTGAAATCCATAAAGCAAGGCTTGGTGGACATGAGAATGAAAGAAAAATAGGAGAGAAATCTTTCCACACAATCCATGGCGGAATTGTCCACGCCTCTTGCTCAAGTTGATGAAGAAAACACCTACCCTGAAAGCCTATATGCCATAGTTCAAACACTCTTGGCTAAGCAAGACGTCATAGAGGAGGGTGTGTAATCCATAAAGCAAGACTTTGTGGATGCAAGAGCTAAAGAGGAAGAGGAGCAAAAATATGCCTCACAACCCATGGTGGAGTTGTCTACTCCTTGTGGCCATATTGATGAAGAAAACCCTCCCAGCCAAGCAAATGAACAAATTTCAAACATTGAACTCCATCAAATTCACTTTGAGGATGATGATGAAGATTTGCAAAATATGACATCCCCATGAGAGTGAGTTTGTACCGGTGGTGGTTGAACCCCAACAAGAGGAAAAAGTTGTGCTAGGTGAGGTGGTGAGCCTGGAATAGATATTGGACCTAACTCGCCAACTTGAGGCTTATGGGTAACAACATGAAAGAATGCTACCAATGTTTGAGATATTGTTGAAAAGGAATGTCAAGATAAAGAAAAAAGAAGAGTGACTTGAAATTGCTATCCAAAACTTGAATACTAACGTGAATGCTTGAATTGACACATGCACGGACGTGGATAGTTGTTTTGAGTTGCCCCCTATAGAAGAGGAAGACACAAGGAATTCTCATGAATTGAAGTTGTTGAGGCAACCAACTACCTCATATATGACTCGTGATGCCTAGATTAATCGAATTATACAAGAGTTGCAAGGAAAAGTCCAACATTTCATCTTTAAAGACTCTAGTACATTCGAAAGTGAGGATATGATGAATGAAACAAGATTGAAGGTGGAGACGCCCAAATCCGACTCTAACCACTCTTCGACCTTGAGTTTGGTTGAATGGATGAAAGTTGAAGTAATCAAGCTATTGGAGGACTTTGGAAGGAGGGTGGATCGAGGTTTAACCGGTTTTAAGTTTGTTGTTGCAAAGGGGCAAAGCGACCTTCCTCACTTGAAGGCGAAAAAGTGCAAAATGCAAAACCACAAAAATGGCCTTCTCATTTTCAAACCTTCACCCTGAGATTGTCACCGGAAGTTTGATTCGAGTTTGGGTGAAAGGTTCAAATCTTCCAAGTGGAAATCTTGATGGTGAGGTAGTCGGCATTGCACCACGACGTTAAATTGTGCACTTGATGGGAGGCAACCCATTGTTTTTATGCTTTGCTTCACTTTTTGTTTCTTTTTGGTTTGTTTTTAGGTGCCCAAAGGAATGAGAAGAGGAACCAAGTGTTGAGAAGCACCAAAAATACCTCTGAAGAACATGCTTTTCGCACCTAGAAGAGTGCCCGTCGGACATGCCATCGCATAATCAAATAGTGAACTGGTAAAAAACTTTGGCATGTGTGAACATGGTGCACTTTGCACTTCACAAAGTTCCCATCGCACCTGGCATCGCACGTTGAAGCAGTGCACTATGAAAAAATTCAGAAACTCAGTTGATGCTAAGGCATCACAATCGCGATCCATGACCCTCGCAATAGCGATGAAGAAAATCTCACTGACTCTTCACAACCGCGTGAAACCTTCACGATCGCATGAAGGTATGTGATTTTGACTCATCGCGATCGCGTGAAAAAGCCATGCGATCGTGAAACACTGAACAGTTTCCAGGTATTAAAAGTTCAAACAAGCCGTTTCAAAAGTAAAAACTGCTTTGAAACTTGGCTTCTTTTCTCTCCTAAAAGCAAGAATAATAAACTCCATCAACTTCAATTCCATAAGCATCTTTTCAACTCCTCATGTATGATCTCTATTTTCTCTTCTTCAATCCACCCTTATTGTGCTAAAGTAAGTGATTTTAAACACTCAAGTAGTGTCCTTCTTGCTTACAACATGTGTGAATTGGGTGTATGGTATAAATTTAGGGGTGAAATCTTGCTGGGGGTTAGAAATCTATTGGTTTGCTAATTTTTGGGACAAAAAGTGATGCCCATATGGTATAAAAATGGTGAACTAAGGGGTGCAAAGCACATTCTCGACGAAATGTCTGAAAGAAATTTTTCTGGGCAAGAAAATGACCATTGCGATGCCCAAATACTGTGATCGTGATGACCAACTTCCCTGAGCTTTGTGATTGCGATGCCCCATTCTGAGATCACGATGCTTTAATTTTCTAAAAAAATAATTTTGTCTTCATGATCGCGGTTGTAAGGTTCACAATCGCGATGACCAGTTTTCACATTCCCAAAAATAGCAACACTACCCAGCTCTGCCCGGGATCATTCTGGTTCATTTCTTTGTCCTAATCATGTCCCAATATTTTTCTTTAAATTCCTACATCATTGTTTGACAATTTTGTTCCTTGTGTAGGTACTTTAAGCTTGAAAATGGCTGAAATTAAACATGAAGATGCCAACCAAGTGGCTGACAAAGAGTACTTTGATGAAGGAACCTTCGTCTCCCTCAAGTGCTCCCAACTATATGACCATCTTTTGACAAAGACAATCACGAGGGAGCGAGGTATTATGTTGGATGTACTGGAGGATAAATAGGATGACTTCCATGGAAAGTTGGTTTCTAGTGGGTGGTTGTGTTTCACCGCCAAGTCTATCAAGGCAAACTTTACCAAGGTACATGAATTTTATGCTAATGCAGTTGAGACGGACTTCGCCAAGGACTTTGTTGTGATGGTTCAGGGCAAGTTGGTTCGTTTTGATTCGGAGTTGATCAATGGATACTACCACTTCTCGAATGTCGATAATGCCACATACAGAGACCGAGCTACAGAAATGGGGACCAATTGGTTTGTTGAGCACTTACATGATAGCATAGTCCCACAATGGATATCATTGAATACGAGGATTGAGTCCTCAGAGTTTAACCTTGAAGCCCGCATTTGGCTTTCAATCATTTGTGCCCGAGTTATGCCTTCTAAGAATGAATCCAATGTGACCACCGACAAAGAAAAGGTGATTTATGCTATAATGGAGGGTCTTTGGATGAATGTAGGTCAATTGATTGTGCAAGAAATTCAACAAGTAGTGCTCGGAGGTAACAAGAGTCTGCTTTTCCCTTCGTTGATCACTAACTTATGCTATGCAGTCGGGGTTGCAAAGAGGGATGGTGAAAATGAGAGGAAGCCCGAAAAATTAATTCACCCTCTAAAGAAGAGAAGCCCCATGCAAGCATCAAAGAAGAGAAAGATAGACGTGGATTCACCATCATTCGATCTATTTCCCAAGTCTAGTGAGGCACGTGAGTCAGCCGCTGCTGCTGAGACTATTAGTCCTCTGACAGTCAGCCACATCTCCAGCCATGTATATGGCATGGATGCCCGTCTTTGTTAGATTATATCAGGCTTACCTTTGGGTCTGGGTGAGACTTCCACCACACCGGCATCAGGGCCATCATCCTCCACTACTCTCAGTGGCCCTACACTAGCTAGTGTAGCGAGCTAGCACCAACACATCAAGGAGAGGTTGGATAAGGAGGAAAGGTGACTGAAAAAGCAGAGGGACCATGATAGGAAGAAAAGCATGTTCCTCACGAAGATGATGAGCACTCTGAGAAAGCTATGTGGGTATGATGCTGAGGATGATGCTGATGAGGGAGACTGGGTCCTTTCTGGACCTAGCAGTTCTGGTTCTGAGTGATACACCCTTCAGGGAGCCCCCTCAAACTCTTCTCTTATTTTGTTGCAGTGAGGGCACTGCACGTTGTTAGTTGGGGGTGGATGGCACTCTATTTTTGATATTGTGCCCTTGTTGAGCTTGTTTTTTTTATTTTTTATTGTTGGATATTGATGTGGCCTCGTCGGGTTTATTTGTTGATATGGATGGAGTTGATGGTTTAGGTTGCCAGTTTATTTTTATGTAGCTTCTTTGTTTTTCTTTTTATAGTAGGTGTGTTGGATATTTTTGGGTTAGGGGAAGTCTGAGTACCCATTACGCTAGATAGAGCTTGTCGGAGCTGGGAACACAAAATCACATATGTCAATGTGTGGACCGCATGAGCTTCACACATGCCCATTATTGGCATGTGCGTTTCACGTGCGACCATCACTTTGGCATGTGTGAATCGCATGTACCTGTTGATTGTGATGGTTGGGTTGATCCACTTTGTGTAGCCATACCGAATTAGATAAATGAATTGGCCTAATGATAGACTGAGTAATGTCATTCTTAAGAGCAAAATCATCGTCATTAAAGGTTTTGGTTGAAATTGACTTGTTTGGTACTAATGAAGTAGTCTTACATGTTAAGTGAAATGGGCATACCCTTCCAAAAATTTTGTGAAAAGTGCATGGCGAAGAATGATGCTTGTGACAACCCTTTTATCTTTTTGTGACTCTTAGCTCATTAGCGGTGATAATATAGAATGGCTCCTCTTTGTTCTTGTTTAGGAAGTTAAAATCGATCCTTCTTGAATGATTCGCATGCCATGTGTGGTGAGTTTTAGTTGAATAATTCTTGTGCTTGCTTATGTTAACTAGAACTTGCCCGGTTAGTCTTTAAAGCTAGTCTTGATTACTTTTGGTTGGAGAAATGATCTTAGGCCTTTTTGGTGATTATCGAAGCCTACTTAACCTTAAAAGCCACCATTACACTATTAGTCACCCCTCTTGAGCCTAATACCTTTTCTTTGGCAACCTTGATACAATCCTTAAACCATTTTTGAACATGAGTCCCTCTCTTGAACCCGTCCCTCCTTGAACTCCACAAGTGTGAAATCGAGGCTAAAAGCCTAAGTTTGGGGGTTGATAAAGGTACCTTGGAGGAGTGTAGAATGACTAGATCATGGTTTGTTGCTTAATAAGATTTGCCAAAAAGAATAAAGAATTTGAAATAGAAAGCAAAGTGAAAGGAAAAGAGGAAAGGAAAGAAAAGAAATAAATCCTGCAAGGTGAAGAAAATGATAAAAATTGGGGCTTCAAATAAAAAGAAGTAAAATGGTGCCTCGTGTTGAATGAAAATGAAAGGAATGACCTTGGTTTCAAATTGAAAAAGTTCTGTAGAGTTCGAGGAGGATGTAGTCACTTGAATCCAAATGCATATCCTACCCATCCCCGAGCCTACATTACAAGCTTAGAACAAACCTTTGAGATATCCGACCGATTGTATTTGAGCTAGCGGCAAATGAAAATAAGGGCAAGCCTATGGTTGATACTTGTTGGTACTTGAAATTCTTGGTGAGTGTGAGTGTGAGTGTTTGTATTTGTCCCTTGTGATTGTCTTTGTACATAATGTGTTTTTGGGACTTTCGTACTTATGAGGGCATGCGAATTAGGATAGTTGGTGACATTGATAAACTCCGAAAATGAGTCAAATGATCATGTTTTGGTAAGCTAATAGTTTGAGTCACATCTCGAGGATTAGTTGTTTTCACTTGCTTATTCTTATTGTGCCATTGGATCATTGAATTGTGTTTTGGAACGAGGGGAATGCTTAGAGTAAGTTGTCATGTGATTGACTCATCATTAGTACCAACCAAAGTCATACTTGGTGATTGAAATGGATTTTCCTTGGCTTGAAGTGATGTCTTTGCACTTGTGTTGTGTGCCTCTTGAAATAAATTTTTTTCGGTTGTTTGAGGACAAGCAATAGTTCAAGTTTGGGGGTTTGATAAGTTGGTATTCTACCTACTTATTTAGCTTCTAATCTTATGCCTTTGCTAGTATAAAGTTGATAAATAGTGAAATTTGACACAAATTTCTTCTATTTTACAGGTTTCTGTGTTTTAGAAGTGTTCGGGAAATATTCGAGTGAAAACAAGTCAAATGGGAGCTAAACAGAGCTATTGATCACTGACACCAAGTTACTCATTGCGACCACGAGGTTGAGACCACGTGACCGCGTAGAGAGAAAACTCAGAACCTCGTGATCGCGAAGCATGACCACGCGACCGCGATGAAGGCATCGTCAGTTGCAGGACAGATTTGGAAATTCCCACTTTTGGAAACCCCAATTGATACAAAAGACTCCTCAGCCATTTTGGAAGCTATCTTTGGCTATTCTCAGAACTTTTGGCAAGCTTAGAGAGCAAGTTCATCAACCAACACCATAGGAGTGAAGATTTGGATGCTCTTTATTGTAAAATCTTTAGTTTCCATTCTTCAATTCTAGCTCTTAATTGCTATTTTATTGGTGTAATTGTTGAATTAAGATTTGAGTTTGTATTAGAGATAATACTTGTTTGGGTATTGAATTCATATATAGATTTTTCTCTTGTTTGATTATTTGGGTCTATTGAATCCTCCATGCTTGAATTTATAGTCAATGGTTGCAAACATTGACTTAGCTTTCTAATTTGGGTTGTTGCTTGAGAGAGAATTTCCCTAAATTCGGGAAGATTCAATAGTAGGGATTTGGGGTTTCCATTCTAGACAAAGGCTAGAGATAGTTTGGTTGCCAGAAACTCCCATCTAAGAGTTGGGGTTAGAGATAACCCAACTCACCTAAGTTAAATTGGTTGGTTATTGCTTACTCGTGGTGGTTCCAGAGAACACACGAGATATATGATTTATTGGTCGAAAGACGGTTTGGCATACCCTTAGCCAAGACTACCCACGTGTTAATCGGGTGCAAGTCTTGTGATTTGAATTCCCATTCCCAAGTCTCCCTTGTTGTCCTTGCTTGGCGAAAGCAAGGTGAAAGCCATTGATCAACCTATCTTTTATTTGATATTCTTTTATCTTTAGCTTTTGTTTAAAACCCCCCTTATAGATATCTTTTCCCCATTTTGTTAATTGAACTTCAATAAGTGTTTGGATTCTTTATTAGCTCGATCGCGACTACATTGTTCTCTGTGGGTATGACCCCGATATCCATTGGCAAAATAAATGTGTTTTGCTCTGACGATCTTCGTGACCTCCAACTTGGGCAGCACGATATGAGAGTAATCACAATTCAATTAAAAAACAGTAAAACGAAAGTGGGTGTACAAAGTTGACTAGACGACTAGGGATGCATATTCGATGGGGCTTTAGTTATGGGATAGAGTGATTATCAATTCATGCTTATTCTCACTTAATGACATAAGTAGCATTGGTCATGGGTAAGAATTGCTTATCTTTAAATCAACAATTTTATATCCGATAATCTCATTTAGAGCATCATCGGTTTGATCACCAAACAACCAATCTAAGCTTGGGTAGGTCACACTATCTCTAGCTTAGACCCTTAAATGGGTGATTCCATCGATAAAGAAATCTCTAGCCTCAAATCTAAGTGGAGTCCCGAGTTCCTACTAGTAATTTCACATCCGAAACCATGAAATCCTTTCTCAAGCAATCACATAGTCCAGTAATGAAATTTAATGTTTGCAACCACAAATTTTAGGATTAAAACTTGGTGAAATTACTAGATCCATGTCAAATGAGCAATTATAAGCAAGAATAAATAACACCCATACACATTTGTTAAGAACCCATCATCAATACACCCCTAGACAAGAGAAATTAGCTACTCAGAGCAAGAGAGAAAGAGATACCAGCTGGGTAAGTCAAAATCTTCTCCATTAGAGATGAAACTGAAGTTATAGATTCAATTTGAGCATACAAGTGTTAACCAAGAGAATTAGATTAAAACCCTCTTCACAATGGAGGTGAAAACTTAGTCTCCAAGCAAAAATCTCTTCAGAATATTCAAGACAGAAGAATGTTTTTCACAATTATCCCTAAATAGGCCTTTTATCGTTTCCCAAAATGTCACTAAAAATTAGGACAAAAAAGCCCTTAAGAAGGTGTGAGGCACTACGTGCGGTTCGCATGTTGTGATGTTCGTGTCGCACACTGCCTTCAGTTGAACCAATGACTTCAGCTATCTGTGGGAGCTCCATGCGAATGGGGTGCGGTTCACACCTTTAGATGTGCACGTCGCACAGAGAACACACCCCATAACAGACTCTTATGGATTTTTGCAACTCTATGCGGAGGAGGTGCAGTTCGCACCTCGGCTTGTACGTGTCGCACGACCACTTTATCTCTAGTCAGAATCTTAAGCTTTTTCGAACGCTTCGCACTTGACTATTTTTTGAGCTCCTTTTGGGTCCATATCCTTGTTTTTCATGTTTTATCAAAAGTACCTGCATAGACATCAATAAAGGCCATAAGAACCTCTAAATCTATTCAAAACATAACAATAGTTCATGGATATAGGCTCAATAAGTTTGTAGATTACTGACTTATCAAACCTCCAAACTTGAACTATTGCTTGTCCTCAAGCAAGATACTCACAAGACAAGGAATGAAAATTATGCTTTAGGCTCAATCGAGGCACAAAAGACTACTCTACACTAAAAATTAAGAAAAAGAATAAGCGAAAGACTCAAACAAATGACTCAACTATTATGCTCATCTCAATTTGAACCACCACAAATTCAAGGCAATTGATCATCTCAAAACCTATTCCACAAGGACATCATTTCTCATTCAAAATCAAGGGAATTTTGCCATTAAAAACAAGACATTTAAGCTTCTCAAGTCATTGGCATGGACCATCAAGGTTTGCCTCGAGATTCGCCACATAACTTGTCTCATTCATTCCCCTAAATTGAAATAGACTATATGTTTTAATTTGAGTGCATGATGCCACTCACCACAAGAGAGAATGCCACTAAAAATCATTTAATTCACAAAACACAGGATTATAGGAGAATCAAGCAGACTCTCAGTCTCTCAACAAAGTTCAAGTGCATACACGTCAAACCATAGGCTTGCCCTTCATGTATATCTCCACTAATGTAGGGTGGCCAAGCTTGGAATCACCAAGGACTTGCGGTTTACGATGTTGGCTAAGGCTAAGGTGATGATATCATTTGTTTCAAGTGACTACACCTCCTTAACGCTCTTTGTTCTCATTTCGAACACCGCTCACATTTTTCTATTTCAACTTCACCTTATTTATCCATCTCACAACCCAAGATTTATCCTTTCTACTCATGATCATTCAAACTCCTTATACTACCTTCACTTGGTAGCACCTATTTTTTCTTTTCAATTTGCTCATTGGATTGATCTTTTCGAGTAATTTTCAATTCAAAATTAAGGTGCTACCTTGCACTTGAAGTGCACTCCTTTTCTTCTCCTTATTTGATCACATGCACCCCCAAACTTAGGCATTTTCCTATGTTATATTTCGTTTCCCCCCAAAAATTAGGCTTTTAGCCTACATTTCATTTTCAAGCAATTAGGGGGGATGGGTGCCAAAATAGAGATTCCAAAAAGGTCAAGGTGTTACAAGGTTCCAAAGAACGGTCACAAGGCCAAAAGGGGTTCACTAGGATTTGATGTCGTGGGAAGTCATTTGGGTGAAGTGGCTATCAAAAAGGGCCTAAGGTCATCTTCCAAGCTCGGTCACACCTAGAATTTAGTCTTGAATTACATTTGGGGCTAGTTCTAGACGACACTTATGCACAAGAATCAAGGTAAATACTCACCACACAAGGCATCATGCCACAAGACCTCTTTCATTAGTCTCACAATCAATTGGGGAAAATAATTTTTGACAAGCTAGTCCGAGTTCATTACACACTTATTTGTGAGTCAACTAAGCCAAAGAGAGAGTGTGCAAGTCATAACAAGAGAATGCTTTTCCTCAAAAATTCATTTCCCTTCTTCCTTTTATTTTCAAAATAATTTGCCACAAGAAATATTTCGTTGGGCCTATTTTGAGAAAAGCAAATACGAACTCAATTCTAAACTAAAACTTGGCATTCCCTTATGAAAGTCACCTCTCAATCTATCATAGGGAAACAACAACCTGGTTCAACACATAAAAAAAACAAAAGAGAAGAAAAAGAAAATAAAAGAAAATAATTAAAACTCTTGCTCCTTGGAAAAGAACCCTGGTATTTAGAAAACCCTCGGAATTTATTTCTAAATTACTATTAACAAGGCGGTATCCGAATTGCGCGCTCATGATTCATTTAACAACAAGCCTCGGTGTAGGCCTTTAGCTCATTTGCAAAGCATGGGTAGTAAGACAGTGGATCATGTAAGACCAACCCGGCAACACAATCTCAATTAACAAAAATAAAGCCAGGCAAGGGCACAAATAAGTTCAAGGTAAAAACAAAACATAAATAAAAAACATAATCCAAAGTCCTGGCGAGGGAAATAAACATCACAATCATACAAATATTCTCGACAAGGGCCGAATAAAATCTGGCAGAATGTCAGCAAGGCCCGATAAGGGCAATAAAATATCTCAAGCCCACTCACGGGCACCAACAAAAGCAAGTAAAGCCACCCCCTCCCCATAAAAGGAGCATTGCCCTCAATGATCATAGTGCAACGGGAACAAGGGGTTGAACTCCCTAGAGGACTAAGCCTCATCATCATCATCAGCAACAACGCTTTCTCATCAGTATTCCTTCCACTCGTGCCAGTACCACCCTTTTGGGAATCCGCAGAAAGTGTGGAGTCATGGAGAACCCGCTGAAAGTCAAGGTTCTCATCATCCTCCAACTCATGATCATCATTACCGGGCAGATCCTCACTCGTATAGGCTGCAAACGGGTCGTCCAAGGGTCTGGGAATGGAATAAGGTGGAGGCAAGGTTGTAAGATCTGTCTTGCTCATAGGTGATTTTCCTTTCTCCTTGCCCATGTCTTTCTGGAGGGTCTTGAGAGATTTCTCACACACGGCCACCCGTTTGCATAGATTGAGAATGTTTTCCACAACTTCTTTTATGGCCTACTTGACTGCCCTTTCAATAAAACCCGGTAGATCATTTGACAAATTCTCAATTGCCTCTCATGATTGTATGTTTTGTCAACCATGTCTTGGAGGCCAATGTTAGACAGTGGCCCTCTTGGTGCAGTGGTTGGAGGTGTGTATGCTTCCGAAGAAGGAGGAGATGGAGGAGAGGTATGTATTTTAGCATCAGCATCATCATCCTCGACTTCCATTGACGCCTCTTCTCTATGCCTTTTGGATCGAGGGACATCCCCGTCGGTCTTCTTGTCAAGATCCAATACACCAATGGCTGGAGTAGGAGTATCACAGTCGAAGAAAGGAACACCGGCTTGCATACAAAGTTTTCTAATTAACACCAGAAAGGGAAATGCATCACCACTCATTCGAGATTTCCTATTTATCACTAAGGCAATGACCTCACCCACATTGATATGATCTCCTACCATGATTGCAGCTACCAGCATGGCTCCATCATGTGTTATCTTTTGGTCATTTTGAAAAGGTATTAGATGGGAGCGCACAAAGTCATACCACAATCATGCCTCAAAGTATAAAGTCAGGCGGGGAATTCCACCACCAATAGCGGCCCAGGGATGTATGTCAGGATCAATGATGGGGGCAGCCCATTCGAGAGGTTTGCGCTTGAGAAGTAGCTTCTCCATAAGGTCAGGTGCTGATTCAATTGGATTGCTCCAATAGATGGCATTAATTGCAGCTGGAGTGATCTTGACTTAATTTCCCCGAACCATAACTTATTCCAATGCGGGGAATTTCTCACAACCCCCTTTGTGGCCTTTAGCATCCTGTGAGGCCTGATATGAGGCAGAAAACTCTCGGACTAACTCCTTGTAATAGTTTCCAAGCACTTCCTAAAATTGTTTCCACTGATGGTTGGCAAACTAAGTGGGAAAGTTAGGTAGATTGTTCCCCACCACATTTAGGTTGAAGCTTTGTTCCTTATTGAAGGTCTTGCCCTTATCACAATCATAGATCACTTTCATGCGCTCCATTCTGAACCAAACCCTCTCCTCCTCTAAGACTTGGTCACTAGAAGATGGGACTTTCTTTTTCCCTTTTGTAGCTGTCTTATAGGAGGAGGGAGCGGTTGGTCTGCGTGAGCTTCTCTTAGCGTTACCCCTATTAGAAGACATGTTCTGCATACAAAGATTGTGAGCCAAAAGAAAAAACAAAATCTAAGAAGAAATTAGAAACATACAAAAGATGGAATGCAACAGATTAGAAAACAAAGTAGGTAACTGTTGGCTTATGCGAACCACATGATAAATGCACCAGAAGGAGTGCATGTCGCATGTTCTATCGGACAAGCAAGTAAGGACCTTCAGGAATTTTCCATTTAGCTGAAAAGTTGGTGCGATTTGCACCATCTAAAGTGCGTGTCGCACCAGGCGTCGCCCCTCAGATCAGTAACTGGCTCTTTCTTTTAAACATGGTGCGATGCCTTATGTGACCCGCACATCAAGATCTATGCATCTCATGCGAAGCGCACAAAGGCACAATTGGAATATTTGGTTCCTTGTGTTTTTGTGAATTCTGCATATGATCCGTAGAGCAAGATATGCTTAGGCACTGCGCACCATGCAACAACCCAATCAACATTAAACAATGGGGACAAGGCATATCATGAACATAACTTCTGGGCACTCAGACTTCCCCGGATTTTCATTGAACAAGCAAAAAGGAACTCAACGACTTCCCTTAACATGGTTGCTACTCCGTCTATCATCGAGAACATCAAGCCCTCACTTGCACAACGGACACCCACAATTTTAGGAACAATTAACCCCTTCCCCGCAAAAGATAATTCAACCCAAATAGAATGCTCAACAAAACTCATAGGTATACAATCAGAGAAATTCGGCCTCCATAACAAATTTTCAACATAAATCTTATGACAAATGATGATTTGCCCTTAAGAACGACGTCACCCAATATATCATCAAGCCAAATCATCCGTCCATCACAAGTGGGTTACTCAGACTTTACCCCAACACATAATTCAAGGATAAAAATTACTACCAATCAACATGCATTAACAAAATTAAAATTCTACCAAGTTGACTATATGACTAGGGATGCATATCTTATGGGGCTTTAGTTATGGGATAGAGTGATTATCAATTCATGCTTATTCTCACTTAATCACATAAGTAACATTGGTCATGGGTAAGAATTTCTTATCTCTCCATCAACAATCTTCTACCCGATGATCTCAGTTAGGGCATCATTGGTTTGATCAACAAACAACCAATATAAGCTTGGGTATGTCACACTATCTCTAGCTTAGACCCTTAAATGGGTGTTTCTGTCAATAAGAGCTATCTCTAGCCTCAAATCTGAGTGGAGTCCCAAGTTAAAGTTGGCTGGGTCATCTCTGGGTCGGGTTGGTCAACAAGTTAGGTCAATTAAATTTTCAACTTACCACTTGTGCACCGCGATATGCGGTTTGCACCAGACAAAGTGTAGCCGTATGGCGTATCACACGTGCCCCTTTTCCTCCCCTGGGTTTTCCCATATTTCCATGCAACAGAGGTGCGACGCGCACTTGGGCTCGTGCGATCCGGACAGCCCAGCGCAAGTCATCTTAAATTTTTCAAATTTCCTTCAAGCATTTTGATTTGGCATGCGGTAGGCTGGGCGACATACACAAATGCTTGTACGGTATGCACAGTCCACTTTATGACCCCTTTTTGCCCTGCTTTCCCTTGTTCAATTTTCCATCCATGCATTCCCTACAAAAATACCAAAAACAACAAAAGATAACCAAAAACAAATAAAGAAACTTGGGTTGCCTCCCAAGCAACGCTTGATTTAACATCGTGGCACGACAGTACTACTTCAATCAATAATTCTTTGGGTTGGTGATGGTGTCTCTAGGCAACGTCCCTTTCATCCTCGGGTTCATTTGGATTGAGAGGTGGTTCATTTGGGCCTCAATATGCTTGATTGAGGCTGAGTGGGAGCTTACAGTTTTGTGAAGTGTTGAGACCTCACTCTTTAGCTCGCTCATTCCCGTATTTGTAGTGTCCACCTTCTTAAGAACCAAGGACAACGTGTCCTCCAACATGGAATGGCCGGGGTTGCTTGAGCCCGGTTGGTAGAGAGAGTCTGCCTTATTCGGAGGGATATAGGGATTCAAACTCTGGTGATTAAAATGATCACAATCCTTATCTCTATCCCACCAATTTTTGTCTCTTTCTTTGTCTCGAATCCAACCTAGGTTCTCCTCCCTCAGGCGATAATACCCAGGATGAGAACTCACCGACACAAAACATAGATTTCCATTAAACACAGTCATGAGCTTATCATCACTGGCTTTGATTTCCGGCATACTCACAACATTCACCGTCTTAGCACCACCAGCTCCCATTACATGCTTGGCCATCAAATCAATTTGTGTCATCATTTTGTCCATTGTCTCATCACGCTCCTCATACTTCTTCCTTATTTCATTAACCAAGATGGATGAGGGTCCTCCCAAAATTGGCACATCCGCTTCTAATGTATGCCAAGCTTGATTGGTCTGTGTCATTCGCTCTAACAAAATCGAGGCAATGGGAAAGTCCAAGTCCACGAAAGTACCACCTCCAAGATTGTCAGCCGATTTATTCATAGAGTTCAATGATCGATAGAAGCTTTGTAGCAGCTCATTGTTTGACAACTCATGATTTGGACACAAGAGAAGTTTCTTTTTGAATCTTAGCCAAACCTCAAGAAGGGGATCATCCGGGAGTTGTCTAAAGTTGGTGATCTCATATCCTAACTGCATCATTCGATATGGAGGAAAGAATCTCTATGTAAATGCCTCAACCAACTTGGCCTAAGATGTGATAGAGTTATCCGACAACTTTCCCAACCACGCTTTGGCTTCCCCCGTTAAGGAAAAAGGGAATAGGCGTAATCGGAAGGACTCTTGGGAGATATGTTGAATAATATATGGTTGGCAAATCTCCCCGAAGTTCCAAATATGCCGGTTGGCATTTTCATATACTGCTCCACTAAATAGGCCCTTCATTTGGATTAAGTGGAGCATGGTGCTAATCACATGAAAGATAGCATTTCCCATCATGGGGGGTAGGTGGATTGCACCTACACCCCCTTGCATCATAGGCTCAGCCTCATCGGCCTCCATGAAGCCGTCAACACTCTCGTTGTCATCGGCCTTATTCATAGGCTAGCTTGCTTACTCACAGCACAAACAACAGACAAAAGTAAAAGAAACATGTACTCTCAAGGTGAATTCAAATCAACAATAAAAAATAGCTAACAACTCAAGTCCCCGGCAATGGCACCATTTTTCATGAATGCTCAAATCATGCTCCCCAAATTGGAGGTCACGATGATCGTGCAACAAAACCAAATTTATAATCCCAATGAGTGTCGGGGTCATACCCAAGGGACTTGGAGTAGCAAAATAGAGATTGTATTGAGTTGAGTTCAAAGTGAGAGTAAATGCTCAAAATAGAAAGTAAAAGGATGGGGGAATTAGGATGTTGTCACTACAATCACAATTCAATTAAAAAGCAGTAAAATGAAAGCAGGTGTACCAAGTTGACTAGACGACTAGGGATGCATTTCCGATGGGTCTTTAATTATTGGATAGAGTGATTATCAATTCATGCTTATTCTCTATTAATGACATAAGTAGGATCGGTCATGGGTATTAATTGCTTATCTATCGATCAATAATCTTATATCCGATGATCTCGGTTAGAACATCATCTATTTGATCAACAAACAACCAATCTAAGCTTGGATAGGTCACACTATCTCTAGCTTAGACCCTTAAATGGGTGATTCCGTCGATAAGAGCTATCTCTAGTCTAAAATCTTAGTGGAGTCCCAAGTTCCCACTAGTAATTTCACATTTGTAACCATGAAATCCTTTCGCAAGCAATCACATAGTCAAGTAATGAAAATTAATGTTTGCAACCACCAATTTTAGGATTAAAACTTGGTGAAATTACTAGACCCATGTCAAATAAGAAATTATAAGCAAGAATAAATAACACCCACACCCATTTGTTAAGCACCCATCATCAATACACCCCCAGACAAGAGAAATTAGCTACTCATAGCAAGAGAGAAAGAGATACCAACTGGGTAAGTCAAAATCTCCTCTATTAGAGCTGAATCTCAAGTTCTATATTCAATTTGAGCACACAAGTGTTAACCAAGAGAATTGGATTGAAACCCTCTTTTCAATGGAGGTGAAAACTTAGTCTCCAAGCAAAAAGCTCTTCAGAATATTCAAGACTGAAGAATGTTTTATTTACAATTGTGCCTAAATAGGCCTTTTATAGTTTCCCAAAACGTCACTAAAAAGTAGGACAAAAATGCCCTTTGGGTGGTGTGCAGCACTACGTGCAGTTCGCACGTTGTGATGTGCACGTTGCACACTGCCTTCAGTTGAACCAATGACTTCATCTATATGTGGGAGCTCCGTGCGAAGAGAGTGCGATTCTCACCTTGAGATGTGCGCGTCGCACAATGACTGCACCCTTAACATACTCTTTAGGATTTTTGCAGCTCTATGTGAAGGAAGTGCGGTTCGCACCTTGGCTTGTGCGTGTCACACGGCCACCGCATCTCCAGTCAGAATCTTCATTTTTTCCGAACGCTTCACACTTAACTCATTTTTGAGATCCTTTAGGGTCCATATCCTTGTTTCTCATATTTTATCAAAAGTACCTGAATAGACATCAATAAAGGCCATAAGAACCTCTAAATCTATTCAAAAAAGAGCAATAATTGATGGATATATGCTCAATAAGTTGGTAGATTACCGACTTATCAAACCCCCAAACTTGAACTATTGCTTGTCCTCAAGCAAGATATTCACAAGACAAGGAATGAATTATGCTCTAGGCTCAATCAAGGGACAAAAGACTACTCTACACTAAAAATTAAGAAAAAGAATCAGCGAAAGACTCAAACAAATGACTTAACTACTATGCTCATCTTAATTTGAACCACCACAAATTCAAGGCAATTGATCATCTCAAAACCTTTTCCACAAGGACATCATTTTTCATTCAAAATCAAGGGAATTTTGCCATTAAAAACAAGACATTTAAGCTTCTCAAGTCATTGGCATGTACCATCAAGGTTTGCCTCGAGATTCACCACATAACTTGTCTCATTCATTCCCCTCAATTGAAATTGAGACTCTATGTTTTAATTCGAGTGCATGATGCCACTCACCACAAGAGAGAATCCCAGTCACAATCATTCAATTCACAAAACACGGGATTATAGGAGAACCAAGAAGACTCTCACTTCTCAAGGAAGTTCAAGTGCATACGCATCGAACCATAGGCTTGCCCTTCATGTATATCGCCACTAATGTAAGGTAGCCAAGCTCGGAATAACCAAGGACTTGCAAGTTACGATGTTGGCTAGGGATAAGGTGAGGATATCATTTGGTTCAAGTGACTACACCTCCCTAATGCTGTTTGTTCTCATTTCGAACACCACTCATATTTTTCTATTTCAAATTCACATTATTTCTCTCTCTCACAACCCAAGATTTCTCCTTTCTACTCATGATCATTCAAACTCCTTATACAACCTTCACTTGGTAGCACCTATTTTTGCTTTTTAATTTTCTCATTGGATTGATCTTTTGGAGCAATTTTCAATTTGAAATTAAGGTGCTACCTTGCACTTGAAGTGCACTTCTTTTCTTCTCCTTATTTGATCACATGCATCCCCAAAATTAGGCATTTGCCTATGTCATATTCCCCCCCCCCAAACTTAGGCTTTTAGCCTACATTTCATTTTCAAGCAATTAGGGAGGATGGGCTCCAAAACAGAGGTTCCAAAAAGGTCAAGGTGTTACAAGGTGCCAAAGAACGGTCACAAGCTCAAAAGGGGTTCACTAGGATTTGATGTCGTGGGAAGTCATTTGGGTGAAGTGGCTATCAAAAAGGGCCTAAGGTCATCTTCCTAGCTTGGTCACACCTAGAATTTTGCCTTGAATTACATTCGGGGCAAGTTCTAGATGACACTTATGCACAAGAATCAAGGTAAAACCTTACCACACAAGGCATCATGCCACAATACCTCTTTCGTTAGTCTCACAATCAATTGGGGCAAATGATTTTTGACAAGCTATTCCGAGTTCATTACACACTCATTTGTGAGTCAATCAAGCCAAATCAAGAGTGTGAAATACATGACAAGAGAATACTTTTCCTCAAAAATTCATTTCCCTTCTTCCTTTTATTTTCAAAATAATTTGCCAAGAGAAAATTTTTGGTGGGCCCATTTCGAGACAAGCAACTACAGACTCAATTCTAAACTAAAACTTGGTATTTTCCCTTAAGAAAGTCCCCTCTCAATCTCTCATAGGGAAACACCAATCCGTTTCAACACACAAAAACAAAAGAGAAGAAAAGGAAAATAATTAAAACTCTTGCTCCTTGGGAAAGAACCGCGGTATTAAGAAAACTCTCAAAGTTTATTTCTAAACTACTATTAACAAGGCGATATCTGAATTTTGCGCTCATGATTCATTCAAAACAAGCCTCGACGTAGGCCTTCAGTGCATTTCCAAAGCACGGGTAGTAAGACAATGGAGCATGTAAAACCAACCCCACAACACAATCTCAATCAACAAAAATCAAGCAAGGCAAGGGCACAAATAAGCTCAAGATAAAACAAAACATAAAAACAAAATGTAATCTAAAGGCCCGATGATGGCAATAAACATCACAATCATCAAAATATGCCCGACAAGGGCCAAATAAAATCTAGCAGAATGTCAACAAGGCCCGACAAAGGCAATAAAATATCTCAAACTCACTCACAGGCACCAACAAAAGCAAGTAGAGCCACCCTCTCCCCAATGCTAATAGATCAATAAGGAAGATGGTGGAACTCCCTAGAGGACTAGGCCTCATCATCATTATCATCATCAACTGTGTCATCACCAGTGTTCCTTCCTCTAGGACCAGCACCACCCTTTTAGGAATCTGCAGAAAGTGTGGAGTCACAGAGAACCCGCTAGAAGTTAGGGTTCTCATCATCATCCAACTCATAATCATCATTACTGGGCAGCTCCTCATCCACATAGGAGGCAAACAAGTCATCCAAAGGTACAGGAATCTTCTGAGGTGGAGGCAATATGGTCAAATCTTCTTGCACCACTGAGGCTTTGTTAACATCTCTCTGGAGTATTCTGATTTCCCCCTCTATGACATCAACCCTCTTACATAGTGTGTTCAAGCTATCCACCACCCCTTAACTGCACTCTTGACAACTTTGTTTATTATACCGGGTAGCTTAGCAGCTAGGTTAACAAGTTGTTTCTCATGGCTATGAGTTTTGTCAACCATGTCCTGAAGGCTAATTTTGGTCATCAAGGGGACTGGGGCATGAGTACATGCCTCAGAAGTAGCCCTGGAGGGGAATGAAGCATCCACTATAGCATCAAGATTATCACTCGCAGCCGCCACTGATGCCTCAGTTCTTTGCCTCTTAAATCAGGGGGAATCCCTGTCAATTTTCTTATTAAGATCAATCATCCCCATAGCGTGGGTGACTTTGTGTCAACTGAGGTAGGGAATCTCTGCCTTGGCACATAACTTGCTAATCAACATTGGGAAAGGGAATGCATCCTTGCCCCTGCGGGCTTTTCTCCGGATAACCATGGATGCAATTTCTCAAAAATTTACATGTTCTCCTGTTATGATGGCAGCAACTACAATAACACCCTCTTGAGTTATTTTCTAATCATTTTGAGAGGGGAAGAAGCTGTTACTGATTAGATCATACTACAGTCGGGCTTCTAAGTGCAGAGTTCTTCTCAAGATATCATGTCACGCGCCTAGCTAGGAGGGGAGGACGTCAAGTGAGTTAAACGAGAACCTGCTAAACATATATACTAAACTCATGATAAAGTTATAAACTGATAAGAAATAATATGGAAATCAACATGTGTTTACATATTCTGAAACATAAATAACTAAAGGGCCCACTAGACAAACTGTACAGCTGAAACAAAACTATGTCTAAGAAGCCTCTAAAGAGTATGCAACTAAAAATCTGATAACTAGTCAGGACAGGGCCTCGACATACCCAATATACGATAGGTACATGAATCCAAAACATGTGACCTAGGCATCTGATAGCTCCAGAGAGAGGTGGAGCTTACCAACTGATCAACGGGAAGGCACTGGTCTATTGTGGATGTCTGCTAGCCTGAGTACCTGAGCCTGCATTCATAAAATGCAGCGCCAAAAAATAAAGCGACGTCAGTAAATATGAAACATGTACTGGTATGTAAAGCAGATTGAATAACAAGTAGACATGTGAGAATGCTCACTGAATTGAATATCAAAGATAGGAAAATCTGAGCATACACATACAGGGAATGTAATTTGAAACTGAAGGTGAAACTAATACAATGAACAATATCAGGGGTCCTTATATAACGTCTTATACACTACTTAATTAAATATGTTTAAAATCCCTAGAATTTGCCTAGGTGACATCTTTACCCTTTTACATAATTTATCAACTCTATATGTAATACTAATTGATAGGAAGTCATAAGATGGCCTGGTTTCGGTGATCATCGACACCTGTTTGGCATCTGTAGCCAACTATCATAACCATGTGTGAAATTTCATAGTATGGATAACGTGGTCTGTCAAGGTACGCCTTCCAAGGCTCCTGTAAGGTCTGCCCGCAGGCCTGTGTAGTCAGGGAATCCACAACGGGAAGTTCCATCTGAATCTATTTGAATTCTATGCACATAATAGCGTCGCACGTAGTGGCCCTAATGATACCCACCCCACGCTGCAAAGTAGGCTATAATCTCGTCTTGCTTGTAAAGGCTCATAGTAGGCAACTTATAAATCATATAACTCATTATTTGAATATTGATTACTTTCATTTAGCTGAATAATCATATATCTATGTGATCTTATATACTCAGGTCTATTTTGTGGCCAATTAATTTCTCTAAGTTCGTGACTTATATGCTCGGTAACTTCTACGAGTTTCAACTGAAGACATGTATGATCGTGTGAAACATGTGATTTCTTTGACTAGAAATGAGTACTATAACTCTATAGGTTTAGAACTCCACTCGAGAGAGACCTATAATAGAATTAAGCATTTCTTCCAAGAAGCATATAATCTATGACGACCTTTATAGGAGGAACATGTGACTCTAGGTCGTGCCTTGATGGAGAAATTAGGTTTTAGCTTTACATACCTTACTTCGAGACTCTCTCTCCCTTATGTAGCGTCATTGATTCCTGTCAAACACTCCTTATCTATGATATAACAACATATTCAATAGTATAATCGACTAACCAAGAAATATGGCGAGGTCGGGAAGATGGTAATAACTTACGAGCGACAAGCTTAGCAAATAAGATAATTAAATGGTGTATCATCCCACCACTCTCTTTTCCCCTTATCAACTAAACTATGACCACCTATGAAGTCAATATTAATCCCTCCATCAATTCCTTACAATATGCATCCCATTCCATATCCCAAACAAGGTCACAAATTTGACCCCTCGACTTTTAAATACCGCCTCGGGAGTTCTTTATTTAGTAGAGTTTAAATGACCCTTTAATCTCATAGATTAAGTTGGGAAAGAATTATAACATTTAATACAGTAATAGGAATCCAAATAACATATAAAAAACATCCTCAATCCATTTAGGCATTTTAACAAACACTTGACGAGGGACAAGCTTGCAAGAGCCGTAAAAATCGTGTTTGCTATACCTAGCATCCCTCCTTATCGCAGAAAGCTTGCTGCCTCAATACACCATAATACACACCTCGTTTATTCAACAGTACAACCATTACATCCCTCTACATACTCCCTCCTCACCGAATATATTAGTTACAATGGGCAAAACATGGACTCACGGCTTTCTTTCACCGTCCCGTGAGTCCTACCCGTAAACTATACTTAAAACAACTCTTAGATTCATATTTATAGGGATAGAACAGCAGCCATACCTTTATCAATAAGAATACAATCCCTTCACCCTTTTTATCTTCAAGAACAAAACCTTTTCCATCAAGAAAACACTTGACTAAGTATGTTTCCGTGACCTACGATGAAAAATACACTTGATTCTTGAAGGAATTCACTTACCTTAGGCTAGGGAGGGCTTGAGATGAAGAAGAACTAAAGAAAACAAGTTTTAAGCAGGTCCCTTATGTTCTGATATGTATGGGAGACGAAATCCCAAAGTTTCAATATAAATACACCACTTTTGACCGACTTACCCAAGGCTGCCACATGTCCCATAGTGATTGGGCAGTGCGCGTGTCTGTAGTAAAATGTGCATAACCTTTTACTCGGAACTCGTATGGACGTGCAGTTTGTTGCGTTGCAAACTAGACTGAAATATATTTAATTTTGTACTTCATAGGACCTTTAAATAGTTTTATATTAAGATATATACCCATTACAAGTAAGACCTTGTACAAGCTTGGGTGAAATAGTCCACCGTAGTGAATCCTTCAATTTGAACTTTTGTTCCAAGTCTCCATTTGGTCTATAACCTTGGTATATCACTTCAAATGTCTTAGTATAAGCATCCATTTGTATAATTATACATTGACAACCTTATCCTCTTGGTTCATAATGATTCCTTCACGTTTACGAGTTGCACGCGTATCTTAAGTTTGGGGCACAACATTATCCCTCCCTTGGGATCATTCATCCACGAATGAAGGATACGACTCAAAATTATTCTAAATCTACCTTTTTTCAAAAAAAATTGGCAGAGTTTCCCTTGTAAACTGTCCTATCAAAAACATGTTAGTTAACCAAAACACATACCATACGCTTCACAGAGCGTCACAACAAGAGAATAATATTCAATAGGTATCAACGAGGCTCCGCTTGGCCTTATAGGAATGAAAACTATTGTAGTTAATATAGCTTACCTCATAATCCTTCAACTTTACATCTCAACTCTGAGGAACATATAGAATTCTTGAATCATAGGCACGTATCAAGTACTTTAAAAACCTTCTGGTTGTTCCTTGAATAAGTGAGGATATTTGCCCCTCATGTTGGCCTCTTCTTCCCACGTGGCTTCTTCTACATTCTGACTTTTCCATAGGACTTTAACTGAAGCTATTTCTTTCATTCTCAATTTTTTGATTTCTCTATCTAGTATGGCCACCAGGACTTCTTCATATGATAAATCTCCTAACAGCTCTATACCCTATAAAGGGATAACTTGAGAAGGATTTGCTAAGCATTTACGTAACATAGACATGTGAAAGTTTAGATGCGCTGCTGCTAACTCAGGAGGTAAATCAACCTCATAGGCTACTTGGCCAACCCTCTTTAGGATTCTATAAGGACCAATATATCTAGGGCTCAACTTACCTTTTTTTCCAAATTGCATAACCCCTTTCATAGGCGATACCTTTAAGAATATCCAATTATCAACTTGAAACTCTAAATCTCCGCGCCGCACATCTGTATAAGATTTCTGTCAGCTTTGAGCGGACTTCAGCCGCTCCTGTATTAGCTTTACCTTTTCAACTTCTTGATATACAAGATCTGGTCCTACTATTTGAGTCTCACCTACATAAAACCAACCAATAGGTGATCTACATCGACTCCCATAAAGAGCTTCAAATGGAGCCATGCCAATACTGGAGTGATAGCTATTATTATAGGCAAATTCTATCAAGGGAAAATGATCATCCCAATTGCCTTTAAAGTCTAAAATGCATGGTATCAATATGTCTTCGAGTGTCTAAATAGTGCGCTCAGCTTGGCCATCCGTCTGTGGATGGAATGCGGTGCTAAGGTTCACTTGTGTTCCCAAACTATCTTGGAATGACCTCCAAAAGTGTGAGGTGAACTGAGCACCCCTATCTGAAATGATGGACATTGGGATTCCATGCAAGCGAACAATCTCTTTTATATATAGCTTGGCATAATCTTCTGTGGTACTGGTAGACTTAAATGGTAAGAAGTGGCCTGATTTTGTAAATCGATCAATGATCACCCAAATAGAGCCATGCTTGTGAAACGAGGAAGGCAAACCGGTAACAAAATCCATGTTAATGGCCTCCCATTTCCATACTGGAATGCTCATAGTCTGAGCTAGGCCACCGGGCCTTTGATGTTCTGCTTTCACTTGCTGGCAGTTGGAGCACTGTGCTACAAACTCTGCTATATCCCTTTTCATGCCATTCCACCAGTTGACCTCTTTAAGGTCATGGTACATCTTTGTAGAGCCTGGATGAATGGAATACCGGGAACAATGTGCTTCAGCCATTATCTATTATCTTAGACCATCTACATTAGGAACACACAGTCTCCCTTGGAACCTTAAGGAACCATCCCCCGCCATCTCAAATGCTGAAATTTTTTATTGTCGGATTCCTTCTCTGTACTGGAGTAATAAAGGATCATCATATTGTTTTTCTTTCACTACCGCCACTAATGATGACTCTGTAGTGCTCTGCACAACCAACCCCCATCTTCATAATCTAGAAGTCGAACTCCTAGACTGGATAATCTGTGAACATCTCGTGCTACTTCATGTTGAGCGGGTGACAAATGTGCTAGGCTGCCCATAGAAACGCGACTGAGAGCATCCGCTATAATGTTGGCTTTACCGGGGTGGTAGAGAATATTGACATCGTAGTCTTTCAGCAACTCTAGCCACCTTCTCTGCCTCAAATTCAACTCCTTTTGCTTGAAGATATATTGGAGACTCTTATGGTCTGTAAATATGTCAACATGTATCCCATACAAATAGTGGCGCCAAAATATAAGTGCGAATACAACTGCTGCAAGCTCTAAGTAATGTGTGGGGTAGTTTTGTTCATGCCTTTTCAATGGTTGAGAAGCGTATGCTATAACCTTCCCATGTTGCATCAAGATGCATCCTAGGCTGACACCCGAAGCATCACAATAAATGGCATACCCTTCTGTGCCCTCTGGTAAGGTCAATACAGGAGCTGTATGATAACGCTCAAAGTACCACTCCAATTACGAAGCGTAAGCGATCGTTGTCAAATATAGAACCCAACAAAGGTTGGGGTCGATCCCACAGAGAATATGGTGAAAGTTAAGTCGTTAGTGAATTAGTTGATTAATAGTCAATAGTTTCCGATAAATAAGGGGGGGTTTAATGTGAACAATGTGTAAACAAAACGAACAATAATGTAATCAAGATGAGAGAGAACTAGGGAAGTGTTTACCATGGCATTGGTAACGATGTCGATCCTAAGCTTAACCGGGTTCTTTCTATATGCGTGTCACGATGTGATTGAATTAATGGTATCGTCTAAGCGTTTCTCAACCAAATAGATGAATTTACTTTTCAATTCTCTCGAACTTGAAAAGGTGTGCTTTTAGATTTCAATCCTAAACATCAAGTAGATTAATCTAGTTACAGCATTAATCATAAGACGAGAGTTGGTAGTCTCGAATCCTCGTCGTTAATCAAGTTTTCCGGTTTTAATCTCTTTACTCAAGCAAATTTAAACCTGGGCATGTTCTAATATTTGCAACCACTAGAAAACGTTAAATAATGAATGATTAACAACGTGACAACATATATATTGAACCCGTCGCTACCCGGAATCTATCTTGCTACTTTTGCCATGGCTCCCACAACCTTAGTTGTGGGAGGTTTAGTTAATCATGCTTGTAGAAGAATAGAAGAAAGTCATATTCATAATAAAGAAAAGAGATCCTTACAATATAGTGAAAACAATCTTCAATTATTCCAAGAACAAGAAAACAAAGATCCCAAGAACAAATCAAGAACAAGATTCAAGGAGGAGGAAAACGTGTGTAGCGTGTTTCCTCTCTCTAAAATCGCTCAAAAACTCCTAAACTATTGGGTAATGTATTGGTAAGTGTATTAAATAAAATAAACCTAACATAGGGTATTTATAGGAGTCCAGGAAGTAAACCCAAAAACGCTCGGATTCCCGAAAACGCTCGGATTCCGTGTCGCTGACTGTCTCAACTTGACGGCTTGGGGTGATGGACCATCACCACCTTGACGGACCGTCACGGCGGCCGTCACCCCTAGGCAGTGTTGCAGCTCAATCTTGACGGTCACTGTGATGGACTGTCACATGGGTGACGGCTCGTCATGGTGGCCGTCACTCTTAGGCAGTGGCGCGCTTTTGATCGTAGTTCCTTCCTTTTCTACGTTTGTCTCCATTTCCTACAAATATAACATAAAACCATCAAAATGACGATGGTTGCTTGAAAACGTACGATTGTTCTTAGTTAAAAGGAGTCGAAAGTGCCGTAAAATGGCGGCACATCAACACCCTCAACTTAGACGTTCGCTTGTCCTCAAGCAACATAACCTCAAAGAAAAACAACACGATGACTCAACTAAGAAAACAAACTCGTGTCTCTAGCAACTCATGGTCATTCAACATCTTATTCAATTTTAATTCAAGCTCCCTCGTAGCACACAAATGTATGAAACACTAACTTGCATGGATCCAAACATGTCATTCTGATATGATAGAACATTCTACATACACACGCGCAGCTATCCTAACAATCAATAGACAATACAGAAATCTTGGTGCCCTCACCACAAAGAAGTCCCACACACAAGATTTGGGACTAGGTAAGCGCTCACACTCACAAACGATTTCGAACAATGCACATGCGATACCATAGGCTTGCCCTTACTATTCTATTTTAGTTCTTCAGAAAGCCGCTCAGGATCACTACAGGACTTGTTTAGGCTTGTAATGAGGCTTCAGGTGCAGGTAGGATACATTTAGGGGTTAGTGACTAAGCCCTCCTTGGAACCACCGACGTCTTATTACCACATAACTTTACTTTGTCCATCCTTATTCACCTTTTTATTTCCTTCTCTCTAGCTACAGGTGCGACCTCTTTATTTTGACAATTCTTTTTATTACTTTTTCGATCTTTTTTCATCTCTTTTTTTTTCTTTTCTTAGGCACACACCCGAATTTTCATTCTATTCACAACCAATCTTCTCCATCCTCTTTTTCTTATCATTCACCTCTATAGTAGCCACCCTCAACTTAGGCTGATTGCCTGAGTTGAGGTGCACAATGTCCACGGAAGGACCAGGGCAAAAACAGGGTTTACCTCTATAGTAGCCACCCTCAACTTAGGCTGATTGCCTGAATTGAGGTGCACGATGTCCAAGGAAGGACCAGGGCCAAAATAGGGATTCACGTTAAACAGGAACGGTGACAGGTTATTGAAAGAATAAGATCAATTATGGCTCAAACAGGGATCAAAGGGATTATTTATATTTGGACGGTCTTTTAGGTTAAGTGTACTGCATACAAAAAGGGCCTGTGATCCTTTCCTAAGTAACCAAACTTCGAACTTAACAAAATAGACCGGGCAAGTTCTAGATGCATGCACAGAGTAAGAATTTATAACAATAATCTCATACACTCTTGGCACCAAGAAACTATATCGCTACAAACTATCAAACAACCGCTCGGCTTAAGCATACTCATTCTAATCATAATCACACAACGACATTCAAGGATCCAGATAGTCAATCATTTCAACATAAGCTCAACACCATAAATTTTTTAAAGGGGGCTCATTTTAGTCAAAGAAAAACGCCACATGCTTGCTATAGACACTTAGAAAACAACTAAAAATTTAAACGACAACCTAAACATGCCGGTTCTACTAGATAGCACACCGGAGGGAAAAGAACTCGGCAACAAAAACCCTCGGTGGTGACTCACAGGTTTCCCAACACCCTCAACTTAGACTCATGCATTGTCCCCAATGCATCCATATGAAAGCTAAAAACTGTGAGAGAAAGGAATACCTGTGAAGTCGATAGGACTCAGATTTTGGAATGATGTTGGAGACCGCCAGGGTCTCCAAAATAGGAGAACTCGATGGAGTGTGTGCACGCGACACACTTCTGTTGCATTCCCGCTTCTTCTTTCATCGGCTCCACAGCTAGTCGCGACAACTTTTTTGCTCTTTCTTTGCAGATTCTCTTGCGGTGTTTTCGTTTCCTTGATCTATTTTCACCGCCTTCCTCTACAAGTTTCCCTTCTCGCACCATCCTTCTCACAACAGCTAGAGTCTCAACCAAACCCTTCTCCTCAAGATACACATCCGCAGGAGCTTCCTCAATAACATTGACGACCGTGACCACCCTCATGTCACTTGGTTGCTTCATTAATTTAGACACATCGAACTTGATAGCCTCATTGTTTAGCCTGAAGGTCAGTTCATTTCTTTCCATGTCAACCAATACTCTTGCCGTGGCTAGCAATGGTCATCCCAAGATTATGGGAACTTCAAAATCCACTTCGCAATCCAAGATCACAAAGTCAGCGGGGAAAATAAGCTTACCGATCTTTACTAGCACATCAGACAATATTCCCACGGGCCGCTTTACCGAACGGTCAGCCATCAACACTCTCATGGACGTTGATTTAGGAGATCCCAAACCCAATTGTTTATAGACTGCTAGCGGCATCAGGTTGATGCTAGCACCAAGATCACACAAGGCTCTTCCGAAGCCGAGTTTCCCTATAGTACAGGGAACAGTAAACGCACCTGGATCTTCCTTTTTGTCTACTAACGACCTTGAGGAAATAGCACTGCAGTGGTGGAGGTTGTCTTCCAGTTCAAAACTTACTGACCTCTTCTTTGTAATCAAGTCCTTCATGAACTTGGCATAACCGGGCATTTGTTCAAGCTCTTCCACCAATGGGATGTTTATTGATATTTGCTTGAGCATGGTCAGGAAATTCAGGAACTTACCATCTTCCGCTTTCTTCTTCAGGCGTTTTGGGAAAGGAGGTGGTGGTCGAGGCATCATAATTGGAAGCTTTTCAGCTTCCTTGCTTTTCTCCGCGGGCTTTAGAGTAGCCTCCTCGACTTCCTTGTCGTTGGCGTCATCACCCTCAACTTGAGTCTGAATTACCGGATGTGATTCCGGTAATATTTTGCCGCTTCTTGTAGTGATCGCCATACAACTCGCGTTATTCCTCGGATGAGTAGTGTCGCTCGGCAAGGTACCTGTCTTCCTTTGGTTCAGAGATGCCGAGATTTTCCCCACTTGCTGCTCTAATTGCTTGATCGAAGTGGAATGCGCCTCCACTATTTGACTCATGGCCGATAACTCAGTCCTTATCTCCTTCACCCCAGAGTCAGTCGATTCTACCTTCAGCAACATCTTCGCCATCATGTTCTCTAGCTTGGAAGTCTCTGCCTCGTTGCTAGCTTTGTCCCGATTACCAGGTGGTACATACAACCCACCTCTATCGGTGTTAGTCCTCCAATTTCCTTGATCGCAATTGTAGCCAGCTTTCTCATAGTAGTTGTCCTTCTGATAGGTCCGACCTTGGTTTCCTTGGCCATTGGCCTGGAAACCCCCCAAGTAATTCGCCTCCTCAGTTTCCAACTCTGCTGCTCTACCTTGAGAACCCACAGCTTTTACCTTCTCCATACCTCCTGAGAACAAGTGCTTGGTCAGTAGGTCCAACTGCGTTTTCAGATGCGCCATGTCTTGGTTGCGCTCCTCGTCTTTTATGCACTGCTCAGCTGACATACCAACTGCATAAGTGCTAGCTGCTACATCTGAATCCCGTGTATGCCAGGCCCTGTTGGTTTTGGTGAGCCTGTCCAAAATAGTTGTGGCATCGGCGAAAGTACGACCCATAAACGCTCCACCTGCTGCTTTGTCCAATGTTGGCTTGGTAGCCGAATTCAGTGCCCTGTAGAATGTTTGCATCAAAAATTCGTCGTTCAACTGATGGTTAGGGCATTGTGATATCTTCTTTTTAAATCGCAACCAGGTCTCGTGCAATGCTTCGTGAGGTTGCTGTCTGAAATTGCTAATCTCATCCCTCAACTGTATCATCCTAGAGGGAAGAAAAGAACCTTTCCAGGAAAGCTCCTTTCAACTCTCCCTAAGTTGCGATAGAGTCGGGGGTCAGCTCTGTCAACCACAATGCTGCCTCGTCAGACAGAGACAACGGAAACAACCTGAGCCTGATCGCTGTCTGACTCACTCCAGGTAACTCAAACGACTTGCAGATGCCCACGAAATTCATCAGGTGCTGGTTTGGATCATCCCCAGCGGCACCACGGAACACTCCTCTCAAGTTCAACAAGCTGGATCATCGTGCTAGTGATGTTGAACTTGGCTCCGGGCGCTAGCGGTGGAAGAGCAATGGCGCCCGTAGCGCCAACTCCATCCAAGTCGATATCCTCATCATTCAGCATAACATCGTCCTGCAGACCACCAGCATTCAGATTTTGTTGGGCCTGCAGTTCTGCAGCGAGCCTTGCTGCTTCTTGTTGTGCGGCCATATTCCGCCTCAATGTTCTAGCAAGCTCGGGGTCGTAAGGTAATGTTGATTCCCCCGAGTGCCGGGTACTTGGCATGCACAACTCTGTACCCTATCAAAAACAAAAACAACAAATAAACGTAAAAGCAGGAAAGTATGACTAAGAGTCAAATAAACACACCGGACTTAACAAACAACCGTATTCCCCGGCAACGGCGCCAAAATTTGAAAACGCTCAAAGTACCACTCCAATTACGAAGCGTAAGCGATCGTTGTCAAATATAGAACCCAGCAAAGGTTGGGGTCGATCCCACAGAGAATATGGTGAAAGTTAAGTCGTTAGTGAATTAGTTGATTAATAGTCAATAGTTTCTGATAAATAAGGGGGGGTTTTATGTGAACAATGTGTAAACAAAACGAACAATAATGTAATCAAGATGAGAGAGAACTAGGGAAGTGTTTACCATGGCATTGGTAACGATGTCGATCCTAAGCTTAACCGGGTTCTTTCTATATGCGTGTCACGATGTGATTGAATTAATGGTATCGTCTAAACGTTTCTCAACCAAATAGACGAATTTACTTTTCAATTCTCTCGAACTTGAAAAGGTGTGCTTTTAGATTTCAATCCTAAACATCAAGTAGATTAATCTAGTTACAACATTAATCATAAGACGAGAGTTGGTAGTCTCGAATCCTCGTCGTTAATCAAGTTTCCCGGTTTTAATCTCTTTACTCAAGCAAATTAAACCTAGGCATGTTCTAATGTTTGCAACCACTAGAAAACGTTAATAATGAATGATTAACAACGTGACAACATATATATTGAACCCGTCGCTACCGGAATCTATATCGCTACTTTAGCCATGGCTCCCACAACCCTAGTTGTGGGAGTTTAGTTAATCATGCTAGAAGAAGAAGAGAAGAAAGTCATATTCATAATAAAGAAAAGAGATCCTTACAATATAGTGAAAACAATCTTCAATTATTCCAAGAACAAGAAAACAAAGATCCCAAGAACAAATCAAGAACAAGATTCAAGGAGGAGGAAAACGTGTGTAGCGTGTTTCCTCTCTCTAAAATCGCTCAAAAACTCCTAAAACTATTGGGTAATGTATTGGTAAGTGTATTAAATAAAATAAACCTAACATAGGGTATTTATAGGAGTCCAGGAAGTAAACCCAAAAATGCTCGGATTCCGTGTTGCCGACTGTCTCAACTTGACGGCTTGGGGTGATGGACCGTCACCACCTTGACGGACCGTCACGACGGCCGTCACCCCTAGGCAGTGTTGCAGCTCAATCTTGACGGTCACTGTGACGGACCGTCACATGGGTGACGGCCCGTCATGGTGGCCGTCACTCTTAGGCAGTGGCGCGCTTTTGATCGTAGTTCCTTCCTTTTCTACGTTTGTCTCCATTTCCTACAAATATAACATAAAACCATCAAAACGACGATGGTTGCTTGAAAACGTACGATTGTTCTTAGTTAAAAGGAGTCAAAAGTGCCATAAAATGGCGGCACATCACTGTAGTCAATCTATCTTTCAGCTCTTGCAAGTTTCTTTCACAAGCATCTGACCACTGAAATTTGGCTACTTTCTGTGTTAATTTAGTCAATAGGGCGGAAATAGAGGAAAATCCCTCCACAAACCTCCTGTAATAACCGGCGAGCCCCAAGAAACTACACACTTCTGTCGGAGTGGTAGGTCGAGGCCCATCTCTTCACAACCTCTATCTTCTGAAAGTCCATTTTGATACCTTCACCGGAGACCACATGGCCTAGAAAAGCCACTTAGTTCACCCAGAACTCACATGAAGGCCGCTGGGGCGTTTGTCAGTCCAAATGACATGACAAGGAACTCAAAGTGCCCATATCTAGTTTTGAAGGCTGTCTTCATAATATCAACATTACGTATCCTCAACTGGTGATAACCAGATCTTAATTCAATCTTTGAAAAACATTTAGCTCCTTGTAACTGATCAAATAAATCATCTATTCTAGGTAGGGGGTACTTATTCTTTATTGTCACTCTATTCAACTGCCTGTAATCTATACACATTCGCATTATTCCATCCTTCTTACATACAAATAGTACTGGAGCGCCCTATAGAGATATGCTGGGTCGAATAAAACCTTTGTCAAGTAGATCTTTTAACTGCTCCTTTAGCTCTTTCAACATTGCTGGTGCCATTCTATAAGGCGGAATGGATATAGGCCGGGTATCGGGATCTAGGTCGATACCAAAGTTAATATCTCTAACCGGAGGTAATCCAGGAAGTTCATCGGGAAACAAATCTGGATATTCATTCACAACGGGTACGGACTGAAGAGTTGACATACATATCTCTGTTTCAAGGTCTCTGACATAGACTAGGTGATATAAATACCCTTTTGTTATAAGCTTTTGTGCCTTAAGATAGGAAATAAACCTTCCTCTAGGCATCACAACATTCCCTTTCCACTCCAAGACTGGTTCTCCCGGGAACTAGAATCGAGCAACCTTAGCTCGACAATCAACTATAGCGTAACAAGAGGATAGCCAGTCCATGCCCATAATGACATCAAAATCAACCATGTCCAGCTCTATCAAGTTAGCCAATGTATCATGGCCACATACTGTTACTAGACACCCATAGTAGATCCTTTTAGCTATAATAGACTCTCCTACTAGTGTCGATACTGCAAATGGCTCACGTAATAACTTTGACTCTATACCAAACTTCTTAGCAACAAATGGAGTAACATATGAAAGGGTCTCCCCTAGATCTATCAATGCGTAAACATCATAAGAGAAGATGGATAAGTTACCTGTAACCACATCTGGGGAAGCCTCTGAATCCTGTCGACCTGCTAATGCATATATTTGATTTGGGCCAGCTCCCGAACCTGAACCTCTACCTCTACCCCTGCCTGTACCTCTGCCTGTCTGTGCCTGACGAGCACGAGATGAAGGTGGTGCTGAAGAAGAGGATGCTCCTGCAGAGCCTGTGGATAGTGATCTATCACCCCTTCCCTCAGCTCTAAGTCTAGGACAATCACGCATCTTGTGACCCTCGAATTCGCACCCATAACAAGTAGTAGAGCCATATAAGCACTCTTCGAAATGAGAAAGACCACATTGTCTGCAAGTAGGATGAGGTGGTAATCCCCGACCAGTACCTCTCTGATAGTGAGGGCCTGGTGCTCTAGAAGTCTGACTCTGATCCTATCTGGACCTTGATGACTGAGCTGGAGCACTAGTTGTGAAGCTGGATGCTGACTGAGCCTGCCTAGGTGGACCTCTACTGGAGGAAGCCCTGTTACTTCTATAATACCTGCCAGCTGCCCTGGCCCTCTTAGTCTGCTCCCTTTCTGATCTGACTGTGCTGCGGTCACGGATGCGATCCTCTGCCTACTGTGCATATGCCATCAGTCTAGCAATATCCATATCATTAATAAGTGCAGCAACTGCACAAGAGTCAATCAAAAGATCTCCGAGTCCACCCATAAAGTAATGCATCCTCGCCCTCTAGGTGCTGACCATCTCTTGAGCAAATCTGGCCAACTGCGTAAATCACATGCTATACTCCTTAACACTGAGGTTATTCTGTCATAAGGATAGAAATTCATCCACTCTCGCTTCCTTAAGCTCTAAAGGTAAAAAGTGATCAATAAAGGCCCTTGAGAATTCTTCCCAAACTGCTAGAGGGGCGTTCGGGACCCTAGAATCGACCCACATCTCATGCTAGGAAAGGCAACATCTTTTAGCTGATAGGAGGCCTATTCCACAACCTCAGTCTTAGATATGTGCATAACCCTGAAGATTCTGTTAATATCATCTATAAACTGTTGAGGGTCCTCTTTCACACTAGATCCTGTAAACACCGGGGGATTCATCCAGAGGAAATCACAAACTCTGGATCCAGTAGTCTCCCCTGAATAGTGTTACGTGTATCAACATTCTGTCCTTGGACTTGAGCAACTACTAGCTGGGTGAACAATTGTATTGCTCCTCTAAGATTTTGCTCTGAGGTACCTGGTAGTGGTACAGGCAAAGTAGAAACTGCTGTTGATGCTACTAGAGGTGTTGAAACTCCTGTATGCCCTTCTGTTCTAGGCACCTGAGCACTTAGCAAGACCTCTTGAGCCCTGGTCTGATCCGCTAATACTGGAGAATGCTCTATAATGGATGCCTCCTGATTAGTGCTGGTAGTGGCCCTATAGCCTAAATTATCCGTATATTTGGTAGACATGATCTGTATCACAAATAAGCAGAATGTGAGTCAGAAGTAACTTTCTATGACTTAGCTCTACTGCACGATCTAAATTTAATAGAAGGTCAGATTCCTAAATGCCCCCGTAGTCCCTTAATTATAAATGTGGCGTGCAACACATTCATAAGGAAGGTCCTACTAGACACGGCTTCTTAGACTCCCTTGGACACTTGAACCTTATGCTCTGATACCAAGTTTGTCACGCCCCTAACTAGGAGGGGCGGACGTCAAGTGAGTTATACGAGAACCTTCTAAACATATATACTAAACTCATGATAAAGTTATAAACTGATAAGAAACAATATTGACATCAACATGTGTTTACATATTCTGAAACATAAATAACTGAAGGGCCCACTAGACAAACTGTACAACTGAAACAAAACAATGTCTAAGAAGGCTCTAAAGAGTCTGCAACTGAAAATCTGATAACTAGTCAGGACAGGGCCCCGACATACCCAACATACGATAGATACATGAATCCAAAACATATGACCTAGGAATCTGATAGCTCCAGAGAGAGGTGGAGATTACCAACTGATCAACGGGAAGGCACTGGTCTACTGTGGATGTCTGCTAGCCTGAGTACCTGAGCCTGCATTCATAAAATGCAGCGCCCCAAAATAAAGGGACGTCAGGACATATGAAACATATACTGGTATGTAAAGCAGACTGAATAACAAGTAGACATGTGAGAATGCTTACTAAATTGAATATCAAAGGTAGGAAAATCTGAGCATAGACATACATGGAATGTAATTTGAAACTAAAAGTGAAACTAAATCAATGACCAATATCAGGGGTCTTTATATAACGTCTTATACACTACTTAATTAAATATGTTTAAAAATCATAGAATTTGCCTAGGTGACAGCTTTACCCTTTTACATAATTTATCAACTCTGTATGTAATACTAACTGTTAGGAAGTCATAAGATGGCCTGGTTTCGGTGATCATCGACACCTGTTTGGCATCTGTAGCCAACTATCATAACCATGTGTGAAATCTCATAGTATGGATAACGTGGTCTGTCAAGGTACGCCCTCCAGGGCTTCTGTAAGGTCTGCCCGCAGGCCTGTGTAGTAAGGGAATCCACAACGGGAAGTTCCATCTGACTCTATTTGAATTCTATGCACATAATAGCGTCGCACATAGTGGCCCTAATGATACCCACCCCACGCTGCAGAGTAGGCTATAATCTCGTCTTGCTTGTAAAGGCTCATAGTAGGAAACTTATAAATCATATAACTCGTTATCTGAATATTGATTACTTTCTTTTAGCTGAAGAATCATATATCTATGTGATCTTATATACTCAGGTCTATTTTGTGGCCAATTAATTTCTCTAAGTTCGTGACTTATATGCTCGGTAACTTCTACGAGTTTCAACTGAAGACATGTATGATCGTGTGAAACATGTGATTTCTTTGACTAGAAATGAGTATTATAACTCTATAGGTTTAGAAATCCACTCGAGAGAGACCTATAATAGAATTAAGCTTTTCTTTCAAGAAGCATATAATCTATGACGACCTTTATAGGAGGAACATGTGACTCTAGGTCGTGCCTTGATGGCGAAAATAGGTTTTAGCTTTACATACCTTACTTCGAGACTCTCTCTCCCTTAAGTAGCTTCATTGGTTCCCGTTAAACACTCCTTATCTATGACATAACAACATATTCAATAGTATAAGCGACTAACCAAGAAATATGGCGAGGTCGGGAAGATGATAATAGCTTACGAGCGACAAGCTTAGCAAATAAGATAATTAAATGGTGTATCGTCCCACCTCTCTCTTTTCCCCTTATCAACTGAACTATGTCCACCTATGAAGTCAATATTAATCCCTCCATCAATTCCTTACAATATGCAGCCCATTCCATAGCCCAAACAAGGTCACAAATTTGACCCCTCGACTTTTAAATACCGCCTCGGGAGTTCTTTATTTAGTAGCGTTTAAATGACCCTTTAATCTCATAGATTAAGTTGGGCAATAATTATAACATTTAATATAGTGATAGGAATCCAAATAACATATAAACAACATCCTAAATCCATTTAGGCATTTTATCAAACACTTGACGAGGGACAAGCTTGCAAGAGCCGTAGAAATCGTGTTTGCTTTACCTAGCATCCCTCCTTATCGCAGAAAGCTTGCTACCTCAATACACCACAATACACACCTCTTTTATTCAACAGTACAACCATTACATCCCTCTACATACTCCCTCCTCACCGAATATATTAGTTACAATGGGCAAAACATGGACTCACGGCTTCCTTTCACCGTCCCGTGAGTCCTACCCGTAAACTATACTTAAAACAACTCTTATTTATAGGGATAGAACAGCAGCCATACCTTTATCAATAAGAATACAATCCCTGCACCCTCTTTATCTTCAAGAACAACACCTTTTCCATCAAGAAAACACTTGACTAAGTATGTTTCCGTGACCTACGATGAAAAATACACTTGATTCTTGAAGGAATTCCCTTACCTTAGGCTAGGGAGGGCTTGAGAGGAAGAAGAACTGAAGAAAACAAGTTTTAAGCAGGTCCCTTATGTTCTGATATGTATGGGAGACGAAATCCCAAAGTTTCAATATAAATACACCACTTTTGGCCGACTTACCCAAGGCTGCCACATGTCCCGCAGTGATTGGGCAGTGCACGTGTCTGTAGTAAAATGTGCATAACGTTTTACTCAGAACTCGTATGGACGTGCGGTTTGTTGCGTTGCAAACTAGACTGAAATATATTTAATTTTTTACTTCATAGGACCTCTAAATAGATTTATATTAAGATATATACCCATTACAAGTAAGACCTTGTAGAAGCTTGCTTGAAATAGTCCACCGTAGTGAATCCTTCAATTTGAACTTTTGTTCAAAGTCTCCATTTGGTCTATAACCTTGGTATATCACTTCAAATGGCTTACTATAAGCGTCCCTTTGTGTAATTATCCATTGACAACCTTATCCTCTTGGTTCATAATGATTCCTTCACATTTACGAGTTGCACGCGTATCTTAAGTTTGGGGCACTATATATCACCCCTCACAGGGGACCAAGGAAGAACGTCTTGAGCAATGATGGAGGTTGTTTCCTGGTATGGCTTTGATTCATTCATCAACTTATCCACGAGGGTTGGTGCAGGGTCAATTGGGTGTCCCCAATAGATAACATTGATGGAAGCGGGGGTGATGCTAACTCTCTTGCCCCTGACTATGATTGAATCCATGTTGGGAAATTTCTCCGAAGACCCTTTGTATCCTTTGGAGTCCTGTGTAGCCTGATAAGCCACAAAGAATTCTCGCATAATTTCCTTATAGTACCCACCAGGTACATCCTTAAAGGGGTGTCACTCTCGTTCAGCAAATTGCCGATGCATGTTAGGTATCTCATCTCTGAACTCTCCCAAGTTAAATCTTTGCTCCTTATTGAATCCTCTATATTTGTCCTGTTTGTAGAAGGCTTTCATGCCCTCTACCCCAAAGTAGAGCCTTGCTTCTTTAGCAGCAGACCTTTACCTAGGTTGGCTTCTTGTGTTTCGCCTGTTTGAAGACATATTTTGCATACAGAGATTGTGAGCCAAAAATAAAAACAAAACCTAGGAAGAAATTGGAAACCTATGAAAGATGGAATGCAACGGATTAGAAAAATAAAGTAGGTAACTATTGGCTTATGCGGACCACACGCCAAATGCACCAGAAGATGTGGGCGTCGTATGTGCTATCGCATAAGCAAGCAGAGACGTTCGGGGATTTTCCATTTAGGTGCAAAGTTGGTGCGATTCGCATCATCAAAAGTGCATGTCGCACCAGGCGTCGCCCCTCAGTTCAGTGACTGGCTCTTTCTTTTAAACATGGTTCCATGCCTCATACGACCCTCACATCAAGATATATGCATCTCATGCGAAGTGCACAAAGGCACAATTGCAATTTTTGGTTCCTTGTGTTTTTGTGAATTCTGCATGTGATCTGTAGAGCAAGATGTGCTTAGGCACTGTGCACCATGAAATAAACCAATCAAAATTAATCAAGGGGACAAGGGATATCATGACCATAACTTTCGGGTACTCAGACTTCCCAAGATTTTTATTGACACAATGACAAGCAAGAAAGGAACTCAATGACTTCCCTTAAGATGGACGTTACCCCGTGTATCATTGGGAACATCAAGCCCTCACTTGCACAACGGACACCCATAATTTTAGCAACAATTAACCCCCTCCCCGCATAAGATCATACACCCCGAATAGAATGCTCAACAAAACTCATGGGTATACATTAAGTGAAATTCATCCTCCATAAAAAAATTTCAACAAAAACCTCATGAAAAACGATAATTTTCCCTTAAGAATGACGTCACCCAATCTATCATCGAGCCAAATCATTCGTTCATCGCAAGTGGGTTACTCAGACTTCACCCCAACGCATTATTCATGGCTAAAAATCACTACCAATAAACATTCATTAACAAAATTAAAGTTCTACCAAGTTGACACATAGCAATATCATCAATAAAACTTAGAATTGGGGACCCAAATTTTTTGGATCTCACCCAATATCAACATGGCAATTCTACTAAGCATGCTTCACAATATGAGTTCCCAACCTTCATAAAAACAAGTATTTAACATCCGGGAACTAACCACAAGTGAAGATTATGAAGAGAGGAGTGAAAATTGAAGCTTTTGGTTCTTTAACGATGGTGACCCATGAAACCTTCCCATAGAGATGGCGACGGCAGTGGTGATGGAATGGTGGAGATGGTTAGGTCATAGGAGGAGAAGATTTTGGGGAGGTTTGATGGAATTAGAGAGAGTTTTGGGAGAATTGTTTTGTGAGTTTGAGGGAAAAGATGGTGGAAGAAGAAGATAATAGGTTGTTTTAAAAGAAAAATAAAAAGAAAAGTAAGTCGGGTTATCTCTGAGTCGGGTCGGTCAACGAGTTAGGTCAATTAAATTTTCAACTTACCACTTGTGCGCCGCGACATACGGTTCTCACCAGACAAGGTGTGGACACATGGCATATCACACATGCCCCTTTTTCTCCCCTGGGTTTGCCCAGACATCTGTTTCTCTCTATAAGACAGAGGTGCGATGCGTACTTGGGCTCATGCGGTCTAGACGGCCCAGTGCAAGTTACCTCAAAATTTTCAAATTTCCTTCAGGCATTCAGATTTGGCATGCCGTAGGTTGTGTGACACGCACAAATGCTTGTGCGGTCCGCACAATCCACCTCACGACCCCTTTTTTCCCTGCTTTCCCTTGTTCCATTTTTTATCAATGTATTTCCTACAAAAACACCAAAAACAACAAAAGATAACCAAAAATATATAAATAAACTTGGGTTGCCTCCCAAGCAGCGTTTGATTTAACATCGCAGCATGACAATACTACCTCAATAAATCATTCTTTGGGTTGGTGGTGGTGTCGCTAGGCAATGTCCCTTTCATCCTCGGGTTCATTTGGCTTGAGAGTCAGTTCATTTGGGCCTCAAGATGCTTGACTGAGGCTAAGTGGGAGCTCACCGTTTGGTGAAATTTTGAGACCTCACTCCTTAGCTCATTCACTCCTTCTTAAGAACCAAGGAAAACATGTCCTCCAACTTAGAATGGCTGGGGTTGCTTGTGCCCAGTTGGTAGAGAGAGTCTGCCTTATTCGGAGGGATATAAGGATTCTAACTCTAGTGATTGAAACAATCACCATCCTTGTCTATATCCCGCCAATTTTCATCTCTTTATTTGTCTCGAATCCAACCTTTGTTCTCCTCCCTCGAGCGATAATACCCGAGATGAGAACCTGCCGACACAAAACATAACTTTCCATCAACCACAGTCATGAGCTCATCATCACTAGATTTGATTTCCGGTGTATTCACAACATTCACCGACTTAGCACCACCAGCTCCCATTACATGCTTGGCCATCGAATCAATTTGTGTCATCATTTTGGCCATTGTCTTATCACACTCCTCATCCTTCTTCCTCATTTCATTAACCAAGATGGATGAGGGTCCTCCCGAAGTTGGCACATCCGATTCTTATGTATGCCAAGGTTGATTGGTCTTTGTGATTCGCTCTAACAAAACCAAGGCAATAGGAAAGTCCAATTCCATAAAAGTACCACTTCCAAGATTGTCAGCCACCGATTTATTCATAGAGTTCAATGATCGATAGAAGCTTTGTGGCAGCACATTGTTTGAAAACTCATGATTTAGACACAAGAGAAGTTTCTTTTTGAATCTTAGCCAAACCTCATTAAGGGGATCATCCGGGAGTTGCCTAAAGTTGGTGATCTCATCTCCTAACTGCATCATTCAAGATGGAGGAAGGAATCTCGATGTAAATGCCTCAACCAACTTGGCCCAAGATATGATAGAGTCATCGAACAACTCTTCCAACCACGCCTTGGCTTCTCCCATCAAGGAAAAAAGGGATAGGCGTAATCGGATGGTCTCTTAGGAGATATGTTAAATAATATATGGTTGGCAAATCTCCTCGATGTTTTGAATATGTCGGTTGGCATTTTCATGTGCTGCTCCACTAAATAGGCCCTTCATTTGGATTAAGTGGAGCATGGTTCTAGTCACATAAAAGACAACGTTTCCCACCGTGGGGAGTAGGCGGATTGCACCTACAACCTTTTCCATCATAGGCTCAGCCTCGTCAGCTTTCATAAAGCTATCAACGCTCTCGTTATCGTCGGCCTTGTTTATAGTCTAGCCTGCTTACTCACACCATAAATAATAGACAAAAGAAATAGAAACAAGTACTCTCAAGGTGACTTAAAAGCAACAGTAAAAAATAACTAACAACTCAAGTCCCCGACAACGGCGCTGATTTTGATGAACGCTCAAATCGTTCTCCCTAAATTGGAGGTCACGGTGACCGTGCACCAAAACCAAATTTATAATTCCAATGAGTGTCGGGGTCATACCCAAGGGACTTAGAGTAGATAGAGATTGTATTGAGTTGAGTTCAAAGCGAGAGTAAATGCTCAAACTAGAAAGTAAAAGGATGGGGGAATTGGGATGTTGTCACTACAATCACAATTCAATTAAAAAGCAGAAACAATAGTGGGTGTACCAAGTTGACTAGATGACTAGAGATGCTTATCCGATAGGGATTTAGTAATGGGATAGAGTGATTATGAATTCATGCTTATTCTCACTTAATGACATAAGTAACATTGGTCATGGGTAAGAATTGCTTATCTCTCGATCAATAATTTTATATCCAATGATCTCGGTTAGAGCGTCATCGGTTTGATCAACAAACAACCAATCTAAGCTTGGTTAGGTCACACTATCTTTAGCTTAGACCCTTAAATGGGTGATTACATCGATATGAGCTATCTCTAGCCTCAAATCTGAATGGAGTCCCAAGTTCCCACTAGTAATTTCACATCCAAAACCATGAAATCTTTTCTCAAGCACTCACATAGTCAAGTAATGAAAATTAATGTTTGCAACCTCTAATTTTAGGATTAAAACTTGGTGAAATTACTAGACCCATGTCAAATAAGTAATTATAAGCAAGAATAAATAACACCCACACCCATTTGTTAAGCACCCATCATCAATACACCCCTAGACAAGAGAAATTAGCTACTCATAGCAAGAGAGAAAGAGATACCAGCTGGGTAAGTCAAAATCTCCTCCATAAAGCTGTATCTCAAGTTCTAGATTCAATTTGAGCACACAGTGTTAACCAAGAGAAATAGATTGAAACCCTCTTTTCAATGGAGGTGAAAATTTAGTCTTCAAGCAAAAAGCTCTTCAGAATATTCAGGACTGAAGAATGATTTTTTTTTCAATTGTCCCTAAATAGGCCTTTTATAGTTTCCTAAAACGTTACTAAAAATTAGGACAAAAATGCCCTTTGAGAGGTGTGCGGTGTGACGTATGGTTCACATGTTGTGATGTGCGCGTCACACACTGTCTTCAGTTGACCTAGTGACTTCAGCTATTTGTGGGAGCTCCGTGTGAAGGGGGTGCGGTTCGCACCTTGAGATGTGAGCGTCGCACAACAACCACACCCCTTAACAGACTCTTAAGGATTTTTGCAGCTCTATGCAGAAGAGCTGTGGTTCGCACCTCGGCTTATGCGTGTTGCACGACCCCGCATCTCCATCTAGAATCTTCAGCTTTTTCGAACGCTTCACACTTAACTCATTTTTGGACTCCTTTTGAGTCCATATCCTTGTTTTCATCTTTTATTAAAAGTACCTGCATATACATCACTAAAGGCCATAAGAACCTCTAAATCTATTCAAAATATAGCAATAATACATGGATATAGGCTCAATAAGTTGGTAGATTACCAACTTATCAAACCCCCAAACTTGAACTATTGTTTTTCCTCAAGCAAGATACTCACAAGACAAGGAATGAATTATGTTCTAGGCTCAATCAAGGCACAAAAGACTACTCTACACTAAAAATTAAGAAAAAGAATATGCGAAAGACTCAAACAAATGACTCAACTACTGTGCTTATCTCAATTTGAACCACCACAAGTTCAAGGCAATTGATCATCTCAAAACCTTTTCCACAAGGACATCATTTCTCATTCAAAATCAAGGGAATTTTGATTTCTAACTTACTGTTGTCGGGGACTTGAGTTGTTAGCTATTTTTGATTGTTGATTTGAAGTCACCTTGAGAGTACTTGTTTCTTTTACTTTTGTATGTTGTTTGTGCTGAGAGTAAGAAGGCTAGCCTATGAACGAGGCCGACGATAATGAGAGCGTTGATGGCTTCGTGGAGGCCAACGAGGTCGAGCCTACGATGCAAGGGGGTGTAGGTGCAATTCACCTACCTCCCATGGTGGGAAACACTATCTTTCATATGACTAGAACCATGCTCCACTTAATCCAAATGAAAGGCCTATTTGGTGGAGCAGCACATGAAGATGCCAACCAACATATTTTGGAATTTTGTGGAGATTTGCCAACCATTTATCTTTCAACATATCTCCCAAGAGTCCATCCGATTACGCCATGACGTGGTTGGAAAAGTTGTCGGATGATTCTATCATATCTTGGGATTATTTGGTTGAGGCTTTTACATCGAGATTCTTTTCTCCATCTCGAATGATGAAGTTAAGATATGAGATCACCAACTTTAGGCAACTCCCGGATGAGCCTCTTCATGAGGTTCGACTAAGATTCAAAAAGAAACTTCTCTTGTGTAAAAATCATGAGTTGTCAAACAATGTGCTGCTACAAAGCTTTTCTAAATCATTGAACTCTATGAATAAATCAGTGGCTGACAATCTTGGAGGTGGCACCTTCATGGACTTAGACTTTCCCATTGCCTCGATTTTGTTTGAGCGAATGACAAAGACCATTTAAGCTTGGCATACACGAGAAGTGGATGTGCCATCTTCGGGAGGACCCTTATCTATATTGGTTAGTGAAATGAGGAAGAAAAATGAGGAGCGTGATGAGACAATGGCCAAAATGATGAAACAAATTGATTTGATGGCTAAGCATGCAATGGGAGCTGGTGGTGCTAAGACGGTGAATGTTGCGAGTATACTAGAAATCAAAGCTAGTGATGATGAGCTCATGACTGTGTTTGATGGAAAGATATGTTTTGTGTCGGTGGGTTCTCATCCCGGGTATTATTGCCCGAGAGAGGAGAACCAAGGTCGAATTCTAGATAAATAAAGAGACAAAAATTTGCAGGATAGAGACAAGGATGGTGATCATTTCAATCACCGGAGTTCGAATCCCTATATCCCTCTGAATAAGAAGGACTCTCTCTACCAACCGGGCACAAGCAACCCCGGCCATTCCAAGTTGGAGGACATGTTGTCCTTGGTTCTTAAGAAAGTGGACACCATAAATACGGGATTGAGCGAGCTAAAGAGTGATGTCTCAACACTTCACCAAACTGTGAGCTCCCACTCAGCCTCAATCAAGCATCGTGAGGCCCAAATGAACCACCTCTTAAGCCAAATGAACCCAAAGATGAAAGGGATATTGCCTAGTGACACCATCACCAACCCAAAGAATGATTGATTAAGGTAGTATCGTCGTGCCATGACGTTAAATCTAGTGCTTCTTGAGAGGCAACCTAAGTTTCTTTATTTTTTTTGGTTATATTTTGCTGTTTTTGGTGTTTTTGTAGGGAATGCATGGATGGAATATGAACAAGGGAAAGCAGGGCAAAAAGGAGCCGTGAGGTGGACTGTGTTGACCGCACAAGCATTTGTGCATATCTCACAACCTACTGCATGCCAAATCAGAATTCTTGAAGGAAATTTGAAAAATTTGAGGTGACTTGCGCTGGGCCATGCAGACTGCACAAGCCAAAGTGTGCATCGGATGTCTATACCATAGAGAAACAGATGACTGGGCAAACCCAAGGGAGAAAAAGGGGCATTTGTGATACGCCATGTGGTCGCACATTGTCTGGTGTGAACCGCATGTCACAGTGCACAAGAGGTAAGTTGGAAATTTAATTGATCTAACCCGTTGACTGACCCGACCCGAAGATGACCCAACTGACTTTTCTTCTTCTTTTTCTTTTAAAACCACCTCTTCTCTTCTTCTTCCACCATCTTTTCCCTCAAACTCTCAAAAATTTTCTCCTAAAACTCTCTCTAATTTCCTCAAACCTACCCATAATCTTCTCCTCCTCTGACCCAACCATCTCCACTACTCCATCACCATTGTCGTTGTCATCTCTATGGGAAGGTTTCATGGGTCACCATTGTTGAAGAACAAAAAGCTTCAATTTTCACTTGTGGTAAGTTCCCCTACGTTAAATAGTTATTTTTATGAATGTTGGGAGTTTATATTGCAAAGCATGCTTAGTAGAATTGCCATATTGATTTTGGGTGAGATCTGAAAATTTTGGGTCCCCAATTCTAAGTTGTATTGATGATATTGCTATGTGTCAGCTTGGTAGAACTTTAATTTTGTTAATGCATGTTGATTGGTAGTGATTTTTAGCCTTGAATTATGTGTTGGGGAGAAATCTGAGTGACCCACTTGCGATGGATGAATGATTTGGCCCGATGATAGATTGGGTGACATCATTCTTAAGGGAAAATTGTCGTTTGTCATGAGGTTTTTGTTGAAAATTTGTTATGGAGGCTGAATTTCACTGATTGTATACCCATGAAATTTGTTGAGCATTCTATTTGGGGTGTATGATCTTATGGGGGGAGGGGGTTAATTGTTGCTAAATGTGGGTGTACATTGTGCAAGTGAGGGCTTGATGTTCCCGATGATAGACAGGGTAACGTCCATCTTAAGGGAAGTCGTTGAGTTCTTTCTTGCTTTTCATTGTGTCAATGAAAATCCGAGAAAGCCTGAGTACCCAAAAGTTATGGTCATGATATCCCTTGTCCCCCTTGTTTAATGTTGATTGGGTTGTTGCGTGGTGCCCAATGCCTAAGCACAACTTGCTCTATGGATCACATGAAAAATTCACAAAAACACAATGAACCAAAAATTCCAATTGTTCCTTTGTGCTATTCGCATTGGATGCATAGATCTTGATGTGCGGGTCGCATGAGGCATAACACCATGTTTAAAAGAAAGAGCCAGTCACTGATCTGAGAGGCGACGCTTAGTGCGACACACACTTTGGATGGTGCGAATCGCACCAACTTCGCACCTAAATGGAAAATCCCCAAAGGTCTCTGCTTGCTTATGCGATAGCACATGCGACGCACACTTCTTCTGGTGTATTTTGCATGTTTTTCGCATAAGCCAACAATTACCTACTTTATTTTTCTAATCCGTTGCATTCCATCTTTTGTAGGTTTCCAATTTCTTCCTAGGTTTTGTTTTTATTTTGGATCACAATATCTGTATGAAGAATATGTCTTCAAACAGGCGAAACACAGGAAGCCAACCTAGGCAAAGGTCTGTTACTGAATAAGCAAGGCTCTACTTTGGGGTAGAGAGCATCAAAGACTTCTACAAGCGGGACAAAGATAGAGGATTCAATGAGGAGCAAATTTTTTACTTGGGTGAGGTCGGAGATGAGCTACCTAACATACACCGGAAATTTGCTGAACGAGAGTGGTACCCCTTTCAGGATGTACCCGGTGGGTACTATGAGGAAGTTGTGCAGGAATTTTTTGCGGCTTAACATTCTTCAGTCTTGAATATTCTGAAGAGCTTTTTGCTTGGATACTAAGTTTTCACCTCCATTGGGAAGACAATTTTAATCTAATTTTCTTGGTTAACACTTGTGTGCTCAAATTGAATCTAGAACTTGAGATTCAGCTCTAATGGAGGAGATTTTGACTTACCCAACTAGTATCTCTTTCTCTTGTCTAGGGGTATATTGATGATTGGTGCTTAACAAATGGGTGTGGGTTTTATTTATTCTTTCTTATAATTGCTTATTTGACATGGGTCTAGTAATTTCACCATGTTTTAATCCTAAAATTAGTGGTTGCAAACATTAGTTTTTATTACTTGACTATGTGATTGCTTGAGAAAGGATTTCATAGTTACGGATGTGAAATTACTAGTGGAAACTTGGGACTCCACTCAGATTTGAGGCTAGAGATAGCTCTTATCGACGGAATAACTCATTTAAGGGTCTAAGCTAGAGATAGTGTGACCTACCCAAGCTTAGATTTTTTGTTTGTTGATCAAACTGATGATGCTTTAACCGAGATCATCGGATATAAGATTGTTGATCGAGAGATAAGCAATTCTTACCCATGACCAATGCTACTTATGTCATTAAGCGAGAACAAGCATGAATTGATAATTACTCTATCCCATAACTAAAGCCCCATTGGATATGCATCCCTAGTTGTCTAGTCAACTTGGTACACCCGCTTTCGTTTTATTCTTTTTAATTGAATTGTGATTGTAGTGACAACTTCCCAATTCCACCATCCTTTTACTTTCTATTTTAAGCATTTACTCTCGCTTTGAACTCAACTCAATACAATCTCTATTTATCTACTCTAAGTCCCTTGGGTACGACCCCGACACTAATTGGGATTATAAAATTGGTTTTGGTGGACATTTTCCGTGACCTCCAACTTAGGGAGCACGATTTGAGCTTTCATAAAAAATGGCACCGTTGTCGGGGACTTGAGTTGATTTCAAAGCGAGAGTAAATGCTCAAAATATAAAGTAAAAAGATGGGGGAATTGGGATGTTGTCACTACAATCACAATTCAATTAAAAAGAAGTAAAACAAAAGCGGGTGTACCAAGTTGACTAGACGACTAGGGATGCATATCCGATGGGGCTTTAGTTATGGGATAGAGTGATTATCAATTCATGCTTATCCTCGCTTAATGACATAAGTAGCATTGGTCATGGTTAAGAATTGTTATCTCTCGATCAACAATCTTATATACGATGATATCGGTTAGAGCATCATTGGTTTGATCAACAAACAACCAATCTAAGCTTGGGGAGGTCACACTATCTCTAGCTTAGACCCTTAAATTGGTGATTTCGTCGATAAGAGCTATCTCTAGCCTCAAATCTGAGTGGAGTCCCAAGTTCCTACTAGTAATTTCACATCTGAAACCATGAAATCCTTTCTTAAGCAATCACATAGTCAAGTAATAAAAATTACTGTTTACAACCACCAATTTTAGTATTAAACCTTGGTGAAATTACTAGATCCATGTCAAATAAGAAATTATAAGCAAGAATAAATAACACCCACACCCATTTGTTAAGCACTCATAATCAATACACCCCTAGACAAGGGAAAGAGATACCAGCTGGGTAAGTCAAAATCTCCTCTATTAGAGCTGAATCTCAAGTTCTAGATTCAATTTGAACACACAAGTGTTAACCAAGAGAATTAGATTAAAACCGTCTTCTCAATGGAGGTGAAAACTTAGTCTCCAAGCAAAAAGCTCTTCAGAATATTCAGGATTGAAGAATGTTATTTACAATTGTGCCTAAATAGTCCTTTTATAGTTTTCCAAAATGTCACTAAAAATTAGGACAAAAATGCCCTTCGGGAAGTGTGCGGCGTGACGTGCGGTTCGTACATTGTGATGTGCGCGTCGTACACTGCCATCAGTTGAACCAGTGACTTCAGCTATCTGTGGGAGCTCTGTGCAAAAGGGGTGCGATTCACACCTTGAGATGTGCACGTCGTACAATGACCGCACCCCTTAACAGACTCTTCAGGATATTTGCACCTTTATACGGAGGAGGTGCGGTTCACACCTCGGTTTATGCGTGTCTCACAGCCACCGCATCTCAGTCATAATCTTCAGCTTTTCCGAACGCTTCACACTTGATTCCTTTTTGAGCCCCTTTTGTGTCCATATCCTTGTTTTTCATCTTTTATCAAAAGTACCTGCATAGACATCAATAAAGGCCATAAAAACCTCTAAATCTATTCAAAACATAGCAAAAATTCATGGATATAGGCTCAATAAGTTGGTAGATTACCGACTTATCAAACCCTCAAACTTGAACTATTGCTTGTCCTCAAGAAAGATACTCACAAGACAAGGAATGAATTATGCTCTAGGCTCAATCAAGGCATAAAAGACTACTCTACACTAAAAATTAAGAAAAAGAATAAGCGAAAGACTCAAACAAACGACTCAACTACTATGCTCATCTCAATTTGAACCACCACAATTTCAAGGCAATTGATCATCTCAAAACCTTTTCCACAAGGACATCATTGTTCATTCAAAATCAAGGGAATTTTTCCATTCAAAACAAGACATTTAAGCTTCTCAAGTCATTGGCATGGACCGTCAAGGTTTGCCTCGAGATTCGACACATAACTGGTCTCATTAATTCCCCTCAATAGAAATAGAGACTCTATGTTTCAATTTGAGAGCATGATGCCACTGACCACAAGAGAGAATCCCTTTCACAATCATTCAATTCACAAAACATGGGATTAAGGAGAACCAAGAAGACTCTCACACTCTAAAGGAAGTTCAAGTGCATACGCGTCAAACTATAGGCTTGTCCTTCATGTATATTGCCACTAATGTAGGGTAGCCAAGCTCAAAATCACCAAGGACTTATGGGTTACGATGTTGGCTAGGGATATGGTAAGGATATCATTTGGTTCAAGTGACTATACCTCCCTAATGCTCTTTTTCTCATTTTGAACACCGGTCACATTTTTCTATTTCAACTTCACCTTATTTCTCCCTCTCACAACCCAAGATTTCTCCTTTTTACTCATGATTATTCAAACTCCTTATACCGGCTTCACTTGGTAGCACCTATTTTTGCTTTTCAATTTGATCATTGGATTGATCTTTTGGAGCAATTTTCAATTCAAAATGAAGGTGCTACTTTGCACTTGAAGTGCAATTCTTTTCTTTTCCTTATTTGATCACATGCACCCCCAAACTTAGGCATTTGCCTATGTAATATTTTGTTTCCCCCCAAACTTAGGCTTTTAGCCTATATTTCATTTTCAAGCAATTAGGGAGGATGGGTGCAAAAATTGAGGTTTCAAAAAGGTCAAGGTGTTACAAGGTGCCAAAGAATGTTCACAAGCTCAAAAGGGTTTCACTAGGATTTGATGTCGTGGGAAGTTATTTGGGTGAAGTGGCTATCAAAAAGGTCCTAAGGTCATCTTCCAAGCTCGGTCAAACCTAGAATTTTGCCTTGAATCACATTTGGGGCAAGTTCTAGATGACACTTATGCACAAGAATCAAGGTAAAACCTCACCACACAAGGCATTATGACACAAGACCTCTTTTATTAGTCTCACAATCAATTGGGGCAAATGATTTTTGACAAGCTATTCTAAGTTCATTACACACTCGTTTGTGAGTCAATCAAGCCAAAGCAAGAGTGTGCAAGTCATGATAAAAGGAATGCTTTTCCTAAAAAAATCGTTTCCCTTCTTTCTTTTATTTTCAAAATAATTTGCCAAGAGAATTTTTTTGGTGGGCCCATTTCGAGACAAGCAACTATGAACTCAATTGTAAACTAAAACTTGGCATTTTCCCTTAAGAAAGTCGCCTTTCAATCTATCATAGGGAAACACCAACCTGGTTCGACACATAAAAAACAAAAAAGAAGAAAAAGAAAATAATTAAAACTCTTGCTCCTTGGGAAAGAACCGTGGGGTGAAGAAAACCCTAGAAGTTTATTTCTAAACTACTATTAACAAGGCGATGAAAGAACCCCCAACTAAAATGGAGCATTGTCCCCAATGACATAAGCATAGAAAGCAGCAAACTCCCTAAACCGAGGTGTGAAGCGCACTACAGGTGTGCGTCCGCACCTCAACTGCACAATCAAATTGTCCAAAGTGACTTTCTTCTGTTTGTTGCTTGTACGATCAGTGTGCGACACAAAGTTAGGGTTGTGTGAAATTCCTCAGTGAACGCATGATGGTGTGGATTTCTGGGGAAGATTGCCAGTTTTTGGCTAAGAGGTGCGAAATTAGTGTGCGACACCCACAACTGCTCTTGCGATCGCACACTAGTCGCACATAGTGTAGTCTGATTTATCAGCTTTTCTGTCAAGCTCATGCGATTGGATGTGTGATGCACACTTTCTAAGGTGCGACCGCATAAAGCATCACACTATCTGATCATTTATCCCCATCTTTAGTTTGACTGCCATCTACAAGGCTAACAAAGACAACTTACAAAATAAAACCAGAAAGTAAGAAAAATACTGAAGGAAAAAGTACTTGGGTTGCCTCCCAAGAAGCGCTTAGTTTAACATCATGGCTTGATACCTCCCAATCAAGGTTCGTCCAAGTAAATGGCCTCTATAGATGCAACTTCTTCCGGAATGCCCAAATACCTCTTTAGTAGTTGCCCATTGACTTTGAAAGCCGATCCATCCTTATTTTCCAATTCTATGGATCCATTGGTGAAAACTTGAAGCACTTTGAAAGGGCCCGACCATTTGGACCTTAGCTTTCCCGGAAAGAGCCAAAGCCTCGAGTTGAATAAGAGTACCCAATCTCCCGAGTAGAACTCACTCCTTAAGATTTGTTGATCATGATATCGCTTCATCCAGGCCTTGTAGATAGAGGCACTTTCATAAGCTCGCATCCATAAATCATCCATTTCATTGAGGTCTTCCACTCTAGCACAAGCAACTCTCTCCTAATCTAAATTTAGCTTCTTCAAGGCCCATATAGCTTTGTGTTCCAATTCAACCGGGAGATGACAAGCCTTGCCAAATACCAATTGATAGGGGGACATTCCAATTGGGGTTTTGTAAGCTGTCCTATATGCCCATAGTGCATCGTCCAACTTGCGTGACCAATCCGTTTGGTGAACATTCATCGACTTTGAAAGGATGGATTTAGTCTCCCGGTCGGACACCTTAACTTGCACGTTCATTTGTGGATGGTAGGGAGTGGCCACTTTGTGTTTGATGCAATATTTTTCAAGTAGTGCGCTAAACAACTTGTTGCAAAAGTGCGATCCTCCATCATTAATGATGGCACGAGGGGTGCCAAACCTCGCAAAGATGTGCTTTTTGAGAAAATTAGTCACACTTCTCCCTTCATTATTTGGTAAAGCCACCACTTTGACCCATTTGGACACATAGTCCACAACCATTAGAATATAGGTGTTCCTATGTGAGCTTGTAAAGGGTCCCATGTAATCGATACCCCATACATCAAACAATTCTACCTCAAGGATAGGTGTTAGTGGAAGCTCGTGGCGCCGATATATGCCCCCTCCGCGTTGACACTTGTCACACTCCTTTACCAAATCATGAGCATCTTGGAACAAGGTAGGCCAATAGAACCCACTTTGCAATACTCTAGAGGCTGTGCGCATGTCCCCATGGTGTCCACCAATAGGTGACGAATAGCATGCTTTAACAATGGGTAACATTTCAATTTCTGGTACACACCTCTATATCATCACATAGGCATAAATCCGAAACAAGTAGGGCTAATCCTAATAATATTTACGAATGTCGTGGAGGAATTTCTTTTTTTGATTTGAGTTCAATCCCTCCGGGAGTAGATTGCTTGCCAAGTAATTAGAAAAATCTGCAAACCAAGGTGTCAAGTCATGAGAAGCAACAAAAATTTGCTCATCCGAGAATGAGTCATTTATTTTGAGCTCCCCCACATGCCTTCATTCTTCTTCCAAATGCGATAAGTGGTCAACCACTTGATTTTAACACCCCATCCGGCCCTTCACCTCGAAGTCAAGCTCTTGCAGAAGTAACACCCACCGAATAAATTGGGGTTTGGCTTCCTTTTTAGTCATCAAATACCTTATGGCAGCATGGTCAGTATGCACCACCACCTTAGTGCCCAAGAGATATGCTCAAAATTTATCGAAAGCTAACACCACAGCCAATAATTCCTGTTTCGTAACCACGTAGTTTGTTTGTGTTGTGTTCAAAGTTTTGATTGCATAATATATCGGTTGAAAGATCTTCTCTCTTTATTGACCTAGCACTGCCCCTAAGGCTATGCCACTAGCATCACACATTATCTCAAAAGGCTTTGACCAGTCCGGAGCAATGATAATCGGGGTGGAGGTGATCTTTTCTTTCAAAGTGAGAAAAACCATCATGCATTTATCATCAAAATCAAATTTTTCCTCCTTTTCTAATAGTTTACATAGAGGGTGAGCTAATTTTAATAAGTCTTTGATGAATCGCCTATAGAATCCAGCGTGCTCGAGAAAATTCCGGATGCCTTTCACATTTTTTGAAAGGGGTAGCTTCGATATAACCTCAATTTTTACTTGATCAACTTCAAGCCCCTTTTCGGAGATCTTGTGCCCCAAAACTATCCCTTCCATTACCATGTAGTGACATTTCTCCTAATTCAACATCAAATTCGTGTCCTCACACCTTTTAAGTACCTCCTCTAGGTGCTGCAAATAATCATTAAACTCATCACCCACCACTGAAAAATCATCCATGAAGATCTCCATTGTATCCTCCACCATATCCGAGAATATCGACATCATACACCTTTGGAAGATGGACGGAGCGTTGCAAAGTCCAAAAGGCATTCTTTTGAATGCAGTGGTCCATACGGGAATGTGAAAGTGGTCTTTTCTTGGTCCTCTGGAGCAATTGAAATTTGGTAGTACCCAAAATATCCATCTAGAAAATAATAGAAGCCACGGCCCGCAAACCAATCTAGGATTTGATCCATGAATGGAAGAGGGAAATGGTCCTTTTTCATCCAAGACTTCAACTTTCTATAATCCATGCTTACTCTCCAACCGGTCACGGGTCTGAGGGCAATCATCTCATCTTTCTCATTTGGCACCACTGTAATTCCACCCTTCTTTGGAATACATTATACGAGGCTAACCCAAGTGCTATCAAATATCGGAAAGACCACCCCCACATCCAACCACTTGATGATTTATTTCTTCACCATCTCTTGGATAGGTGGATTTAGTCTTCGTTGGTGCTCAATGGAAGGACTACTTTCTTCTTGCAAGTTAATTTTATGCGTGCATATTCCCGGGGTTATACCTTTGATATCAGCGATTGTCCATCCTAAAGCTCAGATATGCTTGTTCAAGACCTTACGCAAAGCCTCCACTCTCTTGTCTCTTAGGTTGTTGGAAATAATAACTGGCAAGGTCTCGTTAGCACCCAGGTACGCATACTCAAATAGGAAGGCAATGTTTTGAGCTCCAAGATAGGAGGTTCAATGATTAAGGGCTTATATGGTGGAGTTTCTCTGTTCTTTAGGTCAAGATCAAGTTTCTTTGGGGGATAAGAGTATGATCTCATGCCCACCAATGCACAACAAACCTCTTCGAATTCCTCTATCCCCTCACCATCATGATTCAATAGTACTGCTTCTAAAACTTTATCGATGAATCCCTCTCTCATGTGCAAGTTGATGCTTTCCTCAAATTTTCAATTGTGAAAGCCATTTGGAGATCACTATGTTGCCTCATAGACCTATTCACGTTGAAGGTGGCTTCCTCATCATTCAATGTAAACTTTAACTCTCCCGAGTTCATTTTGCGCAAGGTGTGCCCTATTTTAAGGCTAGGTTGCCCCAAGATAATGGGTATCTCAAATCTCCCTTTGTAATCAAGTACCACGAAGTCAATAGGGTACACCATTCGCCCTACGTTGATCAAAATGTCGCAACCGACCCCCACGGGGTGCCTTATTGACCGGTCTATCATAACGAACTCCAAGTTTATGCTAATTGGCTGCCCCAACTCCATTCGTTTGAAAGTGGCCAACGACATCAAGTTGACACTTGAGCTTTCATCGCACGCTAGCCTAGAGGACTTGTGAACTCCCTTCGAATCACAAACTATGTGTACATCTGGCATCACCACATCACGGTTGAAATCCCCCATAAGAATTTCACTACTAAATGGAGATAGCTAAACTACCCCAACATCTTCTAAGTTGCAAGTGGTGCATAACTCTTTCAAGAACTTGGCATACTCAAGAATTTTGTTAAAAGAGGTACTCGCGAGCACATTGATGGTGATTCTCTTCAATGTAGACTCGTAATCATTCGGATTCTCATCCATTCTTTCTTGCAAAAGTCATTGAGGGAATGGAGGCGGACAAGTGGGGAATGGTTTTAGAACTTTGGTCTCCTTACTCTCACGTTGAACAACTTTGGTCACACCAATTCCCTGAATTTGCTTTTTCTGAGGCTTGTTTATCATTGGCATTTCAACATCAATGTGGTCTAGAGAACTCTCAACACCACTACCCCTCTCTTTATTCTCAATTTGCCAAGATTTGAATTGTGAATTAAGCCAAAGCATTCGATCTTCAAAATATTCAATGGCTGCAGAGTGCAATTAAACAGTTTGGGCAAGACTTCCGAGGTTATGGCTCAACTCCTCAATGACTCTGTAGGTTGCCCCTACTTTTTCTAACACCTTCACAAGCATACTTTCTATTCTAGAGTCTTCATATTGTTCGTTCAGACCTTGATTCCCATGATCGCATCTGCCCAGACTTTGAGGGCTATCATGGAAACCCATATCGTGGCAAGCTGTAGACACTTCATCACTACCCTCATTCGAACTCACATCATCTTCTATAAACCTCACACCCCCAACGGCACCAATGGTGTTAATTATTTCTAGTCGCTCATTTGAGACACTTTTTACCATGAATTCAATGAGGGTGGAAGTGATTGATAACTCTAGCTCGAGCTTCATTTTTTAACCAATCCTCAATCCCTGTAGCGGAGGTCACACCCATTTCTCCCTCTACCCCCTACAAATCAAACTTAAGGTCTAGCAAGGTATCAAAATCAAGAGAGATTCGGCTGAGTGAGAAGTACTGACATTTATGCTTGAGTGATGTGTGCCTGCAATCCACCACAAATAACAAACAAAAGTAAAATAAGCAAATACTCTCAAAGTGATTTCAAATGAACAATCAAAAATAGCTATCAACTCAAGTCCCCGACAACGACGCCATTTTTATGAACGCTCAAATCGTGCTCCCCAAGTTGGAGGTCATGACGATCATGCAACAAAACCAAATTTATAATCCCAACGAGTGTCGGGATCATACCCAAAGGACTTGGTGTAGCTAAATAGAGATTGTATTCAGTTGAGTTCATAGCGAGAGTAAATGCTCAAAATAGAAAGTAAAAGGATAGGGGAATTGCAATGTTGTCACTACAATCATAATTCAATTAAAAAGCAGTAAAATGAAAGTGTGTGTACCAAGTTGACTAGACGACTAGGGATGCATATCCGATGGGGATTTAGTTATGGGATAGAGTGATTATTAATTTATGATTATCCTCTCTTAATGACATAAGTAGCATTGGACATGGGTAAGAATTACTTATCTCTCGATCAAAAATCTTATATCCGATGATCTCGGTTAGAGCATCATTGATTTTATCAACAAACAACCAATCTAATCTTGGGGAGGTCACACTATCTCTAGCTTAGACCCTTAAATGGGTGATTCCATCGATAAGAGCTATCTCTAGCCTCAAATCTTAGTGGAGTCCTAAACTCACACTAGTAATTTCACATCCAAAAACATGAAATCCTTTCTCAAGCAATCACATAGTCAAGTAATGAAAATTAATGTTTGCAACCACAAATTTTAGGATTAAAACTTTGTGAAATTACTAGACCCATATAAAATAAGAAATTATAAGCAAGAATAAATAACACCCACACCCATTTGTTAAGCACGTATCATAAATACACCCCTAGACAAGAGAAATTAGCTACTCATAGAAAGAGAGAAAGAGATACCAGTTGGGTAAGTCAAAATCTCCTCCATTAGAGATGAATCTCAAGTTCTAGATTCAATTTGAGCACACAAGTGTTAACCAAGAGAATTAGATTGAAGCCCTCTTCTCATTGGAGGTAAAAACTTAGTCTCTAAGAAAAAATCTCTTTAGAATATTTAGGACTGAAGAATGTTATTTACAATTGTGCCTAAATAGGCCTTTTATAGTTTCCCAAAATGTCACTAAAAATTAGGACAAAAATGCCCTTCGGGAGGTGTGCGGCATGAAGTGTGGTTCAAACGTTGTGATGTGCGTGTCGCACACTACCTTCAGTTCAACCATTGACTTTAGCTATCTGTGGGAGCTCCGTGCAAAAGGGGTGCGATTCACACCTTGAGATGTGCGCGTCACACATCAACCGCACCCCTTAATAAACTCTTCAGGATTTTTGCATCTCTATGCGGAGGAGGTGCGGTTCACACCTCGGCTTGTGCATATCGCACGACCATTGCATCTCCAGTCAGAATCTTCAGCTTTTCTTAACGCTTCACACTTAACTCCTTTTTGAGCTCCTTTTGGGTCCATATCCTTGTTTTACATCTTTTATAAAAAGTACCTGCATAGACATTTATAAATGCCATAAGAACCTCTAAATCTATTCAAAACATAGCAATAATTCATGAATATAGGCTCAATAACTTGGTAGATTACAGGTGTACCAAGTTGACAAGATGACTAGGGATGCATATCCAATGGGGCTTTAGTTATGGGATAGAGTGATTATCAATTCATGCTTATTCTTGCTTTGAACACAACTCAATAAAATCTCTATTTAGCTACTCCATGTCCCTTGGGTACGACTCCAACACTCGTTGGGATTATAAATTTAGTTTTGATGCACGATCGTCGTGTCCTCCAATTTAGGGAGCATGATTTGAGCGTTCATCAGTGCATCCCAATCTTTCGTGACCCCTTATGTAGCATGCAAATTTGAAATTTGTCCGAAACTACTTTTAGAACCCTTTTATGTGTCTACTCTGGTTGGTGAGTCAGTCCTAGACAAAAGAATATGCCAAAATTACCCTATCCCAGTCCTTTATAGAGTCACTTCAGCAGATTTAGTATATTTGGAGATAACTGATTTTGATGTTATTCTTTGTATGGATTGGTTGTATGCTTGTTATGCTTTGGTTGATTGTGGTACTTGGGTTGTCAGTTTCAAGTTTCCAAATGAACCCGTCTTAGAGTGGAAAGGTAGTCCCCCATCTTCGAAAGATCATTTCATATCTTATCTTAATTGTAAGAAGATGATTTCAAAGGGTTATGTTTATCATATAGTTTGGGTTATAGACACGGTGTCTGAAACCCCATCTCTTTAGTTTATTCCTATTGTGAATGAGTTCCTAGAAGTGTTTCCCGAAGATTTTCCTGGAGTCCCTCCCGAATGGGATATTGACTTTGGAATAGATCTTCTTCCAGATACGAATCCCATCTCTATCCCTCCTTATAGAATGGCTCCCATGGAGCTTAAAGAGTTAAAGGATCAGTTGAATGATCTTTTTGATAAGGGTTTCATCAGGCCTAACATTTCTCCATGGGGTGCCCCAATTTTGTTTGTGCAGAAGAAAGATGGTTCCCTCAGAATGTGTATTGACTACCGTCAATTAAACAAGGTCACAATCAAGAATAAGTATCCCATTACTAGGATTCATGACTTGTTCGATCAGCTTTAGGGTGCTAGCTTTTTCTCCAAAATCAGCCTTAGATCCAGTTATCATCAGCTTCATATTCGAGAGTGTGATATTCTGAAGACAGCTTTCAGGACTCGGTATGGTCATTATGATTTTATTTTGATGTCTTTTTGGTCTAACGAAAGCTCCCGCAACTTTTATGGATTTGATAAACCGTATGTTCAAGCAATATTTTTATATGTTTGTGAATGTCTTCATTGATGATATTTTTATCTATTCTCGGAGTGAGAAAGAGCATGTAGACCATTTGAGAGTGCTGTTGCAAATCCTCAAGGATCGGCAGTTATTCGCTAAGTTTAGCAAGTGTGAGTTCTGGATGCAGTCTGTTGCTTTTCTAGGTCACATTGTGACTACAGATAGTATTTGAGTTGATTCTCAAAAGATCGAGGCAGTAAAGAACTGTCCTAGACTCACCTCTCCATCTGATATAAGGAGCTTCTTAGGTTTGGATGGTTACTACAGGAGGTTTTTGGAAAGGTTTTCTTCCATTGCTGCCCCTTTGACTCAATTGACTTAGAAAAAGGTAAAATTTCAGTGGTCCGATCTATGTGAGAAGAACTTTCAGGAATTGAAGACTAGATTGACCACAACTCCAGCGTTGGCTCTACCCGAGGGCCTAGATGATTTCATTGTGTATTGTGATGCTTCTAGGATTGGTTTAGATTGTGTTTTGATGTAGTGTGGTAAAGTTATTGCTTATGCTTTGAGACAACTTAAGACTCATGAGAAGAACTACCCTACTCATGATCTTGAGTTAGCAGCCGTGGTCTTTACTTTGAAGATTTGGAGACACTACTTGTATGGTGTTCAAGTGGATGTATTCACCGATCATAAGAGTCTTCAGTATATTTTCACTCAAAAGAAATTGAATCTTCGTCAAAGGAGATGGCTTGAGCTCATTCATGATTATGACATGAGCGTGCTTTACCATTCGGGTAAGGCAAATGTTGTAGCGGATGCACTTAGTAGATTGTATATGGGTAGTGTGCCTTTGGTCTAAGAAGGGAAGAAGGAATTAGTTAAGGTGGTTCACAGGCTTTCTTGATTGGGAGTTTGCCTTATGAACTCGACAGAAGGTGGTGTTATTTTTTAGAATGTTCCGAATCATCTTTAGTAGCCGAAGTGAAGGCAAAGCAAGACAGTGATCCTATTTTTCTTCAGCTAAAGGGTGCAGTCCTTCAGCAAAGGGTTGAGGTTTTCTCCCAAGGGGGAGATGGTGTGCTTTATCATCAGAGTCGATTGTGTGTGCCAGATGTAGATGGGTTGAGACAATAGATTTTGACTGAGGCTCACAGTTCCAGATATTCTATTCACCCTGGTGCGACCAAGATGTACCGTGATCTATGAGAAGTCTATTAGTGGAATGGTATGCAGAGGGACATAGCCGGTTTTGTGGCTACGTGTCCCAACTATAAGCAAGTGAAGGTAGAGCATCAACTACCGGGTGGTATGATTTAGGATATTAACCTTCCTACTTGGAAGTGAGAAGCGATCAATATGAACTTCATTATAAGTTTGCCTCGTACTCGAAGGCAACATGATTCCATTTGGGTGATTAGGAATCTGGGTGATTATTGACAGGATGACCAAATCAGTCCACTTCCTAGCTGTCAAGACTATGAATTCAGTGGATGAATATGCCAGACTCTACACCCGGGAGCTAGTGCAATTGCATAGTGTCCCATTGTCCATCATTTCAGATAGAGATACTCAGTTTACCTCCCAGTTTTTGAGATCATTTCAGAGAGGTCTTGGTACTCAGGTGATGCTTAGCACAACTTTTCACCCTCAGATAGACGGCTAGGCAGAGTGTACTATTCAGACTTTGGAGGATATGTTGAGAGCTTGTGTGATTGATTTCAATGGTAATTGGGATGATCACTTACCTCTTATTGAGTTTGCCTACAACAATAACTTTCACTCTAGTATCCAAATGGCCCCTTATGAGTCACTTTATGGTCGGAAGTGTAGGTCTCCTATTGGTTGGTTTGAGGTAGGTGAGGTAACCTTGATTGGTCTAGATTTGGTTCATGAGACTATAAAGAAGGTTCAACTTATTAGGGAGAGGTTGAAAACCGCTCAAAGTCAACAAAAATCATATCCGGATGTGAGGAGAAGGGAATTGGAATTTGAGGTTGATGATTGGGTTTTTCTGAAGGTGTCACCCATGAAGGGTGTGATGAGATTTGGCAAGAAAGGGAATCTTAGTCCCTTTTTTGTGGGACCTTATCAGATTCTAAGGAGAGTTGGTAGCGTTGCTTATGAGTTGGATTTGCCATCAGATTTAGAAGCGGTTCATCCGATTTTCCATATTTCCTTGTTGAAGAAGTGGTGGGTGATCCGACCTTGATTGTCCCTTTGGAGGACGTGGGTGTGAAGGATAGTCTCATTTATGAGGAGGTTCCACTGGAGATCCTTGATCGTCAGATTTGTAGGTTGAGAAACAAAGAATTCGATTCGGTAAAAGTCTTTTGGAGGAATCAGCTAGTTGAAGGAGCTACTTGGGAAGCAGAATCAACCATGAAAGCCAAGTACCCTTATATCTTCCCTTCTGATTCCATTTCAGCTTGAGGTAATAGTTTCCTCCGATTCCATCCCATCAGTTTTCCTCATGATCCTATCATCTATTCATGTTTTTGAAGTTTATTCGGTTATGTTTTAAGTTGAAAAGTTCAGTTTTCATGTTTATTCCTTGGTTTTCATGTTTTGTTGTTGGTTGGGCTATTGTTCTCTCCAAGATTCCTTGATTAGTCTTCATTCAAGGATGAATGATCCCAAGGGGGAGATATTGTAACACCCCGAAATTCGATCCAGCTTTTAAACTTAAGAAATCTGAAAATTCTGAACCTTTTAGAAATGATGGCTCAAAACCACGGACTGTGGTTTGAACCACGAGTCGTGGAGTGGATCTGTGGTTTAAGTCTGCCAGGATCAGTCTCTGGTCTGAGAAATACGAGTTAGTTCTATGGACCGTAGTTCAGTCTACGGCCCGTCCTGTTAACTCATGGAACCAGACCTGAGCACTGACTAATTCCTAGGAACCACGAGTCAAGACGATGGACCGTAGTTTGAATTACGGGTCCATCCTATTGACTCGTGGGACCTGATCAGAGGCCTGCCAAATCCCTTAGGAATGATGAATTGGTTCTATCAATCATAATCCATTCTACGGGTCCATTATGTTGACCCGTAGAATGTATTCAATAGTCTAATCATTTGGCCAGGAACCACGAGTGGTGGTTCAAACTACGCCTCGTGATTCCTGAAGCCGACCCCTTTTATCATCTTTTCTTAAATAAATCTCAGGGGTATTTTCATAATTACCCACCCTTTTAACCCCTAAGTGAGGTCATTTTGGCCACTTTTAGTAGGGTTTCTATACCTATTAACCTAAGTCCCTTCTCATTACCTCATTCATCTTCCAAAAAGGGAAAAGAACCTCTTCAAGCCCCAAGTCTCAAGTTCCAAGTTCAAGTCTCCTTTCTTTTCAATTTCAAGTGGGTTAGATTCAATCAAGGTATGTGGGTAATCAACAATGGGTTCCTTTCACCCTTGTGCCCAAAACCCCTAATTTTTATTTTGATTTCATGAACTTTAAAATTAGGGTTCTTACCAAATTTTTATGGGTTTTGCTATAAATTTGCTTCTCATGATTCTATTATGAAATCTATATTAAATTGCATGATTTTGCATGGGTTTTTACATGTGAACTCCTATTTTATGAATTTAAGGCTAATTAAAGTAAATCCTACATGCATTAATTGATTTAAGAAAATTTGGTATTTGATAGCATATTTTTCATGGATTTTCAAGCAAGTGCATGCCTAGTTCCTATGTTCTATGAAAATATATGTTATTATGAAATTGAACTAGAGTCATGCAAGTTTTCAAGTTATAATTAATTATGCAATGCAAGACACCCTATCTGCCATCAATGCTCATGAATTATTTTCTAAACTAAGATTCGTTAGTAGTATGAAGATCCGAATTATGAACATGTTCATGGACAAGCTTGACATCTAGATATATCACATGTATGTGAGCCTTATGTTATATGTTTTGGTAGTAGTATTTAGCACCAAGCGATGAAGGTTCTAGATAACCCAAGTCCAAAACTACGTTGCCACTGTAGGTTGCCCTCCGTGGCTTATGAAAGGATCCTTATGACATGGTTCTAACTTTGGCTGGTTAGGACAACATTTTTCAGTGTGGGTGCATGGAAATGAACTCCATGTAGCTCAGCATGGTTTATGGCCGTTAAGAGAAACTCCCGCATGTTTATTTTTAAGCTAATAAATTACATGATACTCTACTATGAATCTTGACTTTATTTCACGTTTTTATGCCTTATATCTTGATATTTATTTGGACTATTTCTTTATATGTACAAACTCATTTCAAGCATGTTTTAAGTATGTTTTATTATGATCACTCATATCTCACATACTCAGTGCATCCTATAGTAATGACACATATTTTGCACTGCATCCTCTTGATGATGCAGATTCAGGTTCCCTCCCTCAGGCACGTGGCTAGAGATCGTATGCCATTTCCAGTCAGTGTTGGTGAGTCCTCATTGTTCGAGGGCTAGTTATGATTCTAGCTAGTTTTTGGTTATTTACTTCCGTACCTTGAGTTAGCTAGGGTCTTGTCCTAGTAACTCCTTATGTCATGTGTAGAGGCTTTTCATACATAGACAGTATTCGAGTCTTCTATGAATTATGTTTATCTTGATTTTATCTTATGGATTGAGTTATCTAGTTTTATTATGCTTCCGCTATGCTTACTTGATATGTCTGAGTTATTCTATGACCAAGGGTTAACTTGGGACACTCGTGGTCCCGTGTTACATCCAGGGGTAGCCTCGGGGCGTGGCTAAAAGAGAAGAGGTTGCACTGGAAAAAATCCTAGTACCTTGGTTAGTGTGCATTTCAAGATTTATGTCGAGGGATCTCACTATGGAGTATTCCTCATCCATGATTTTCAAACATTTACATGGCTCCATATTCATAAACAAGTCATATTCTTCATTATCCAAGTCTTTCTCCTTCTGCATAAGCAACACTTCTCTCTTATTCTTCTCAATTCCTTCTCTTTGAATTACTTTCCAAAGTTCTTTCATAATTCTATAATCCTCACTCACTTGATAGGGCATCAAGGGTGAAAGGATAAACTTTTGTCCTCCAAATACAAATGACTCCCATGATATTGCACATCCTTATCAAATTTCCACGACCTACCAAGCAACATATGACATGCTAACATGGGCACAATATCACATAGAATATCATGTTTATACTTGCCAATGCCAAACTTTATGGTTACTTGCTTGGTAACCTTCATTTCACCATTCTCATTGAGCCATTGTAACTTGTAGGGGGTAGGATGCTTCTCGCTAGGAAGTTGCATTCGTTCAACCAAAGTATCACTCATAACATTCGTACAACTCCCACTATCAATGATAAGAGCACATACCTTATCTATGATCTTGCAACGAGCATGGAACAAGTTCTATATTTGATCAAGTTCTTCTTTAGCAAGGTCCCCCATGATTCGTGTCTCCATGCACGATAAGTTCACATTCATTTGCAAAGGTTCAACATCAATATTCGAGGCTTCTTCCTCTTGCCTAACCCTAGGCTTACCATCTTCACACTCTAGAGGTTTTCCTCTTCTCAAGAGATAAGCAGAATTCACATTTTCCTCCAACTTCTCTTAATCACAACCCAATGGTTCTTCTTCATCAAGCTCATATTGCTTCCTATTATCCTCACACTCCTCTTAATCATCTATACAATATCCATCAAGAAAGGCCATAATAGGTCTTCTATTAGGACACTCACTTGTAATATGTCCTCTACCTTGACATCTATAGCATTGAATGGTAGAAGGATGGCGAAAGTTAGGTTTACCAAGATTACCTCCTTTAGCTATATCATCCACTTTGACTTTGTAGTCTGCTTTAACTTGAGTAGCTTGACCATTACCTTAGAGTGATCTTGGAAAGATGAATACTTCCACTTATATTCACTCTTCCTCCATGATGAAATTGATGTACTCTTGGCCTTGTATGTTTTCATTTCTTTCAAGTTCGCTTCAATCGTAGAGGCATCATAAAAAGCCTCCTCTAGACTTGCATAGTGTTGAAGTTTCATAGGTTTTGAGATGTCATGTCTCAAGTTGGAAAAAACCATATCGCCATGTTTAGTATAGGCTCATCAAGCTTGGACTTCATTCTCAAACTTTCAAACTCATCATAATACTCTTCACTAGATTTGACATCTTGTCGAAGCATGTACACCTTCCATGTACACCTTCTTGAGAACTTCTTGATGATAAGTAGGTGTTACATACCTCACTTCCATAAGAGCTAGCAACTCTTGCCATGTAGGAAAGTCATGAACGAGATCTTAAGCTCGTTCTCTCATCTTGGTCTCCCACCATATGGATGCATATCCCTCAAATTGACTAATGGCATATTTGGCTTTCAAGGCATCAAAAATGTTATTAGTAAGAAAGATCCTTTCTCTTTGTGACCTCCACTCAAGAAACTCTTCCGGATCACTACTACCTTTGAATGTTGGAAGACTAACTTTGATGGTATTCAATCCCCTTTCATGATCACCACGATCTCTTGACAATCACCATATATATCATCATAGTGACCACCATATCTATCACCTCAGTTACCATAATGGTCACCATTTCGAGCATTATACCAATCACCTTGAGCTTCATTGCCTTGCCATCTTGCACCTTTGTTTTGACCATAACCTCTGGGTTTCACCCTATCTCTTGGTGTACCATAACCTTGTCGTACACTATGTTGAGGTCCATCCCACTATCTATTAACATATGCTTCCTCATATATCTCTTCGTACAGTGGGTTATGGTGGCTATCTTGTTAAGGCTCTTGGTTTTGGTTATGTGGTACATGCAAGTTAGCATGTGTTACATTTTAGAGTGGAGCTCGGTTTTTTTTTGCTACAAAAAGACATTCCTCTTGTAGTAGGGTAGTTTGATTGGCGGTTGGGATAAGAAGGAGTTTGTCTAATATTGTTCAAAAAGTTAGACATTTGGATAGGTAGTTGTTGTTTATGTGGGGTACGATTTTGAGTGACCGGGGAAAGCATAACTCTTGTGCTTTCTCTGGAGTAATTGTCATTGAGGAATTTGTATTCCTATTTGTTCCCGACCCTTGAATAGTATGAGGTGAGTCCTCCCAATTAGGACTTTCAACATTCACTATCCTAACCTTAATTCGATCTATTCTCCCATTTATCTCCACTAATTAGCTTTTTAGTGAGGCAAAGGCCGCCTCAACACTAAAAGAACTCTCCCCTTCATGGGCATAATCAATTGCTTTAGACATTTGTACCTGCAAAATTCAACAAACGAGATTAGTAGTAAAGTTCCTCGCACCTCTCGTATGTGAACGCTCAACTTACCTTCTAAGCGTCTTCCCAAGATTGATAGTGAACTTCCTTTTCTCAACCAAGTCACAAGGTCACCTATCCTTTGTGGAAGAATGGATTCTTGTTACTAAAAAGAAGGACGACTCAAAATCGAACGGACGGAGCCAAAAAGGTTTTCAACGATTGCTTAAACTATAAAAGCTTACAAAAATTGGCACGAAATGAAAATGGACGCAAGAGAACTATTCACAACTAAGTAGACCAAATACTTGTTGTAAATTAGTCTTAGGATTTATAGATGATATGAAGAATCAAGGAAAAAAAAACTAAGAAGATAGAACCTGAGATTTGTTGGAGAAAATTAAAGTCACAAAACTTGGCATCTGCTAAACCATCTGCTAAACGCACATGCCATTTTTCTACTCGCACATGAAAACCAGTAGCACACCTCCTCAGAGGCATTGGCACATGCTAAACACACCTTCCATTTTGCTTTCGCATGTGCCTTCGCACAAGCCCCAAGATAGACAACTAAAGTCTCCATTTTTTGTACTTTTCTCTGATTTTTGTACTTCTTTTCTCCTAGTACTTACCCTTTTTGGTAAATTTCTTTTTGTACCAACACAAGTGTTCTTTCCTTTTGCTTCTTTTTGGATCAAACACCTTTTTTTAACCTTCTTCTTCAACAATCCCTTGAAGAACACCAAGAACAACTTATGAATTTCAAAATTTTCAACTTACTCAATTTAACTCAGATTGACTCCAAATTTAAACGTAGCCTCTCCTCGATGTAGAGAACAAATCCCAGTACAAATTAGAATCAATTACCACCAAATTGAAGAGACCCACTTTTGTGTTCTTCAAGTTCTTCAAACTCAAAAATGGTAGATCTTTCAAACATCAACCCAATGCTCCCAAATTTGAGATTTGAGCTCTTTATGATTAGGAGATCAAAGCCCAATACATTAGAAGCCTCCAATCAACCCAGATCTATGAAATCCTTGAACTTGTTCTTCAAGATTCTTCACCCAATAATGGTGAAACCTTAAGTTCAACTCCAAACAAGCTCAAATCTAAGATCTAGGCTCAATTCAAACTAGAGAACACAAATCTAGTATCAAAAACTTCAAACAAGACTCAAATCAAACAATTTTTTTTAAAATTTTCAATAAATGTTTTTCACTCAATTATTTTTCTTCAGATTTATAAACATAGGATTAAGAATTGATGGAACAATCCTTTAGCCTAAGCTTTTATACCAAATGATAAGATCTTGATTAGGGAGAGTAATCAAAATCCAAATGCAGAATTGGAATAAACAAAAGATATATGGATTAAAACAAATTAATCAAGTTTATGGGCAACAAGGGACTCTATACTCTTACCTCCTAATTGAACTCAATCAACAAATAATAACCCCTCAATCAAACACAAGAGAAGCCAAATGAATCCACAAATGGATGACTTTGTATGATTAATCAAGCAAAGAAGTTAACAGGAAATCAAGAGAATCCACTCCTAATCACTCAACTAAACTATTAGGAACCCACCCAATAGTACTATTAGAAATCCACCCAATAAATTTAGCTACACTAGATTAACTAATTGAGAATCCACCCAAGACTACAAGCTAACAATAGCAACTATAAGTTTTCAAAAGCATTCATCAACACTCAACATAATCTAAGAAATGGAAATGACTAAAGCTTTTATTTATAGTGTTTGCATTATATAATTAATGGCCCAAAAGTGACCTTGGAAGACTTCAAATTTGGCCTATAAATAGACACCTGCACTGGGATCTGTTAACGCATCTTGAGGTTTGATGGTCGCACATATTTTTGCACATTAGGGCAGTTTCACTTGTGCCAACATGTGCTAAATGCACCCTAAAATTTGCTGGTCGCACATGGCTATACACATCTCTGACAGAAATCATCTTTGTTTTGTCTTCTCCCTCTTGCTTCTGAGTAATCATCCAAATGTGGAATTATTTCATTTGGAATGTAATGAGGTTCTTCCAAATTCCTTTTATGCTCCAAGGGTGAGTGTTGCTTGGATCCTTTTGTCTAGACCTTTAAGTGTAAGTCTAGCATGAACATCACCGGGCGATATCATATCATTGTTGGTGACTTGCATTTTGGCTAAGAGGTATATTATGACTTACTCTTCTTCAAACTTATCTTACGTGTGGATTTATCGTGTAAAGCATGCTATTTTTTAGGTGATCCAATTAGTAAGTTAAAGTAATTATTGTGATGAGTTGATATTGTGATGCGTGTGTTAGGGCTTATGCCAATTAATTGCTTGAGACTTGAAATTATTGACTTGTATAACGTGTTTTGAGATGTTTTATGCATTATTTATTACTTGAGGAGTTAAATTTTGATTATGAGCTTGATATATAAGTTAAATGAGACAGACACCAAAGGATGGTCTACAATAACGATTAAGAAATTTATTAATGTTGGGGCTCTTTGCCTGTGATTATGAGCTGAGCATTGCATTATTTTGATATAACTATTGCATTTAATTTTTTTATTGTTGTAGTCATGCATAGTCACTCATATTTATTTCATGATCCTGTGAACATGATATTTTGAAATAAATATTTTGTAAAGAACTTGCATGGCCGAGGAAAACTATTTTGAATGGAGTTTATCGATTTATGATTTGAATGCCCAAAAGAAATTGTTTTGGGTAGTGTAATGACTTGTTCCTTTATTTTGTGTGAAGTATTTATGCGAAGAAATGGGTTAGAAAACTTTTTAATTAGGGAGTTGGAAATTTTGGGCTAGGTTAGCCTCAGATGATTTTTGAGCGCGATAAGGTCTAGGATAATCAGGGAAAGGATTGGGTAAAATGTCTAAGTTTGAGCTAGATTTATTTTTAGCTAAGACCTTAAGGAGTCTGTTGGACTTTTCAAAAATGAATTCAGGTGATCAAAACTCTCGATATCGAACTTGACGTGAAAGGGTTGGTCTAGAATGTCAAGGTTTGAAGGTGTGTTGTAAAATGGACAAAACTGGGAGGATTTTTGAGGTTTTGTCCCATGTCAAGTGCTATAGCGGGTGACATACCACTATGGAAATGACCGCTATAACAGAGAAATTCCTGGTCTAGCAGAAGTCAAGGCAGTCAACCCTGCTATAATGGGTGACTTTTGCTACGACAGTGCTGCTATAATAGAGTAGGATCACTATAGCAGAATAAGTCACAGTAAATGGAGAAACTTCTCCAAAAATGTTCAAAAATTCTCAAGAATGTTTCTGGGAAGGGCAAAGGCGATTTGGGTGATTTTCCCTCAGATTTTCATCAAGTTTCATCGTAAAGGTAAGCAAATCATTTCCCTAACATAGTACTTCAATTCCTACACCTTATAATTTCTACTTACGGGTAGTAGGGATAGTTTGGCTTGACCTAAGTTGGAAAATATGGTGTAACAAGGAATGTGGGTATAAAAAACCTAGGGGTTTGTGTATAAACTATTTAATTCTTGTTTTAATACTGTAATTTGCTAATGAGACCATGAAATTGGTAGTTTTAGGCAAATTATGGGTGGGAAGGACATAGGTTAGGTGGAATGACCATAGGTTTTCCATGGGGATTAGGATTTGGATATAATCTGGGGATATTTAGGCCACATTGATTGATTTTAGTGTTATGTGATTATTATAGACCAAGGGCAAGCAAAAGCTTTGAGAAACGGGAAGGCTCCGGTCCAGTAGAACCTTTCGGCTAATTTGAGATATGTGATGGTTGATTGTTTCCCATTTATGATATGTGTGCATTGTTAACTATTGCTTTAGTATTGTTTGCACATTATGTGGTTTAGGGAATAAAATGATGAATGTTTATGATTTCTGGTTGTCAATCATGTGAAATGAACGGTCTTAATTACTTGTGGTTTTACAAGTGTGGTTGTGTTCATTATTGTTGATTGTTGGATTATCTGTGAAATTTTGTTGGTTCAGGTACCACGCCTGGTATAATTTATCAGTTGGCTCGGGTACCATGCCTGGTACGAGATATCTATCAGTTTGCTCAGGTACCATGCCTGGTATAGATTTTATCATGCTTGGCTCGGGTACCACACCTACTACATGTTTGGTTATGTTTTGTGTGTTGGTTCCATAAGTGGACTGGATTTATTTCTTGTGATGTAATTACTACATATTGGTCCATGAGTGGCGGGGGTGTTATGTTTAAACGCTGGGTCGGTTCTTGTGTAGATCGGGATTACATGTTAAACACTGTAGATGATGCCTTAGGGATCCTTGGGTGGTCCGAGTTACTTGAATGACGTATGGGTTGTATGTATTATTGTTGTTGTGGTATTGGGACACTTTCATGTAGTTAATAAGTCAAGTTGATGAACCCTGCCTTACTACGTTTTTGTTAAGTGTTCATCTTTTGTTTATTGAAGCTGGCCGATGATTCTACCAGTATACTATTGTTTTTGTATACTGATACTGCACTTGCTCTTCTTTTGTTGAGTATAGAGCATATTTTGGTGACTGCTGCGCGACCTCACCTGTGACACAAGTGCTTTACGAATCCAAGGCTGAGATATTTCTTCTGGGCTGCCATAGATTCGTCATTCCTTTCTAATCCATTGTTCGTACTCAGACTATTTTTGTTTTGGGGTTTTATCCCCGTACTCTAGACTAGTTAGATGTTTTGGTACATGACTTTCTATTTCTATGGGTTATTTCCACATGATTTCTTATTAATTACTTCTGGATATAAATTCTTAGTTTAATTAATGCAATTTGGTTTTTGAGCTGCTTAGATTTTGATAAGTGTTGGTTAGTTACTTGGTTTGCTCATCGAGGGTTTTAGGTGGGTGCCACTCGCAGCAATTTAGGTTATGACAAAGATGGTATCACAGCCCTAGGTTCATTGATCTCGTAGTACCAAAATGGTTCTAGTTGAGTCTTGTGGAAAAATACGAAGACGTCTGTACTTTTCTTCAAGAGGATACATGACTTTAGGAAATTTTCTCTTCTTTCTTCGTTAGTGCTATAACTTGATTCCAATTGGTATCTGGTGATAAAAAATGGTATCTAACCTTCTTCATTATTTTGTTTGCAGATGGTTAACACTAGGTGAAATGGAGCAAGGGCAGCCACTCCAACAGTGGGAGCAGTGGCTAGAGGGTGAGGAAGGGGAATGGGCAGGGGAAGAGGAAGAGCAACACCTGCCAGGGTTGGAGATCAGGCATCAACTGAGCCAAGGGTGGCGGCTCCTCCCCCACCCAAAGATCCTATTGAGGAGGAGGTTAAGGTTGTGCACAAAGAGGGCACAGAATAGGAGGAGGCAACACCAATCGAAGGTGCAATTATTCCCCCTATGTCATCCGAGGTAATTTAACAAGTGTTGGCATTTTCGAGTGGGTAGGCATGTAGTGGATCCACCACCACTGTGCTAGCGAATTAGGTTTTGGATGCTCATCCAACTATTTCCATAGTTCCCAAGATGGATGAAGCATCGGGTACTAATGTATTCTTCCATCCAGTGTAGGCCTTGTTATGACCGGGATAGAGCATGAGCTGTTGACCTTGTTCTTAAAGTTGAAACCTCCATGACTTCATGGTATAGAGATGGAGGATGCCTTTGAGTTTATTCTGGATTGCTATGAAAGGTTGCATAAGTTGGGTATTGTACAACAACATGGGGTGGGGTTTGTTACTTTTCAGCTACAAGGTGATGCCAAGATGTGGTGGAGGGCTCATGTAGAGTGTCGATCTTCAATATTACCTTTGATGAATTGGGCTCAGTTTTATGCCCTATTTTTGGAGAAATATGTGCCTCACACTCTAAGGGATCGCAAGAAGGATGAGTTTCTGGCCCTTGAGCAGGGGAATATATCTGTTTCAGCTTATGAGGCTAAGTTTCATGCCTTGTCTCATTATGCTACCCAATTATTGGGCACTGAAGAAGAGAGAATTTATCTATATATTAAGGGTCTGAATACTGAGTTACAAGTTCTATATGTTCATATGACTTCAGTAGGGAAGAGCTTTAATGAGGTGACTGACTATGTAAAAAAACTGAAGGGGGTCAGACAGGTTGGGCAGGCTAAGGTGTTTGCTAAGAAGTCCCCAAATCAGGGTAATTTCAGTGGTTCTTACTCCAAGGGTCCTAGTCAGCGGCTCTATTTGGATCTCCCTATTCAATCAGCCTTGCCAGCTTTTGCAGAAGGTTGTTCAGGGGCCAATCAATAATTTTCAGCTCCTAGAAGCCAGGGGACTTCTAATACTTCTGCCAGCAGGCCCTCTCTTGATCGTGGATATTTTCATTATGGTGATCCAGGGTATTTCAAGAGGGAATTCCCTCTCAAACAGGCAGGAAATCAAGTGTTGCAATAGATATAGGTAGTAGCTCCAGCAGGTAGAGATGGCCATGGCAGGGGAGCCCACAGGGTGGGCGAGGGAATTTTCAGATAGGTCAAGGAAATAAAGGGAATGGTAACTAGGGAAAAAGAGTGGCACAACCAGCTAGAGAGGTTACCCAGATTGATGACAGAGCCCATTGTTACGCCTTTCTGGGGAAATCTGAGGCCGAGGCATCAGATATTGGGATAATAGGTACAATTCTAGTCTGTGATCAAATGGCTTCTATTTTATTTGATACAGGTTCCATATATTCATATATATCTATTAAATTTGCCTAGGGTCTAGATTTGATTTGTGATATTTTTGATTCCCCTATTCATGTTTCTACCCCGATTGGGGAGTCTGTGGTAGTGACCCATGTGTATCGTACTTGCTCTGTGGTGTTTGTGGTTTTTCAGCCTTAGGTAGATTTGGTTATCCTAGATATACTGGATTTTGATGTTATTTTAGGTATGACTTGGCTGTCTCTATATCATGTTGTGTTAAATTATAATTCTAAGACAGTAACTCTAGATATTTTAGGTAGGGATAGACTAGAATGGAAAGGTGTGTACATGCTTAAGCTGGCGAAGATTATATCCTTTGTTAGGGATAAGAAGCTAGTGAGGAAAGGCTATTCAACCTTCTTGGCTTACTTTTGGGATGTTAGTGCAAAAACTCCTTTCATTGAATCCATCCCAGTGGTTTCTAAATTTTAGGAGGTATTCTCAACGGATTTGCCTAGTATGCCTCTGACAGGGACATTCACTTCTGTATAAATTTAGAGCCGGACACTCACCCAATCTCTATTTCTCCTAATCGTATGGCTCCGAAAAAGTTGAGGGAACATAAAACTCAGCTTCAGGAACTTCAAGATAAGGGATTTATTCATTCCAGTGCTTCACCTTGGGGTGCTCCGGTCTTATTTGTGAAAAAGAAGGATGGTAGTATGAGGATGTGTATAGACTATAGGCAATTGAACAAGATTACCATCCAAAATATGTATCCTTTACCCTGCATGGATGACTTTTTTAATCAGTTGCAGAGGCTTCAGTATTTTCTAAAATTGACTTGAGGTCAGGGTATCATCAGCTAAAAATTAGGCCTGAGGATATACCTAAGATGACATTTTGGACTCGATATGGGCATTGTGAGTTCCTGGTAATGTCATTTGGGTTGACCAATGCACCGGCAACATTTATGAGTTTGATGAATGCTATGTTCAAGTCATTCCTAGACTCCTTTGTGATTGTGTTAATAGATGATATTCTGAATTACTCCAAGAGTAAGGAGGAGCATGTAGAGCATCTTCGCATTGTTCTAGGGATATTAAGGCACCAAAAATTGTATGTCAAGTTCTCTAAGTGTGAATTTTTGTTGTCTTCGGTTGCTTTCTTAGGTCATGTGGATTCATAAAAAGGGTGATAGTGGATACCCAAAAGATTGAGGCAGTTAAGAGTTAGTCGGGCCTAGCTTTGTGACTGAGGTTAGGAGTTTTGTGGGTCAGGCAGGTTATTATTGTAGGTTTGTCAAGAACTTTGCTTCCATTGCCACTCACTTGAAAAGATTGACTCAGAAGGATGTACCTTTTGTTTGGTCTGACAAGTGTGAGGAGAGCTTCTAAAAGCGCAAGACACTTCTGACTACAGCTCCCATCCTATCATTATTGGTTGAAGGTAAGGATTTCATTGTATTTTGTAATGCTTCATATTCAGGTTTGGGTGCTGTGTTGATTTAGGACAAGAATGTTATAGCATATTCTTCAAGGCAATCGAAGATCCATGAGAAAAATTACCCAACCCATAATTTGGAGTTTGCAGTGGTGGTCTTTGCACTCAAATATGGAGACACTACCTTTATGGTGTCAAGTGTGAAGTATTCAAAAACCATTGCAACCTACAATATGTGTTTACACAGAAGGATTTGAATCTGAGATAAAAGAGGTGGATGGAAATGTTGAAGAATTATGACTTGACCATCAAATATCATCGTCCAAGTAACCCTTGGCTAGGGATATTCGGATTTTAGAATCCAAGTTCATGCAGTTGGGAATTTCAGAAAAGGGTGGAGTGTTGGCCAATATTAAGGTTAAACCCACATTTCTGGAGGAAATCAAAGCCAAACAGTTTCAAGATGTGTAATTCAACAAGCTCCAAAACACAGTAGTGTCTGGGGAGGCCCAGGAAGCCACACTAGATGTTGGTGGACTATTATGATTTAGAAGGCAGATTTGCATCCCTCGGGTTGATGTATTGATACAAAATATATTGATAAAAGCTCATGGTTCATGGTACTCGATTCATTTGGGCGTAACCAAAATGTACCGGGACTTGAGGTCACATTATTGGTGTCCTGGGATGAAGATGGACTTTGCTGAATATGTGTCTAAGTGTCAAAATTGTCAGCAGGTGAAATATGCGCATCAAAGGCCTGTAGGATTGCTTTAAAAGATACCCATTCTCGAGTGGAAGTGGGAAATGATAGCCATGGATTTTGTGGTGGGCCTTCCTAAGACCTTGGAAAGGTATGAATCCATTTGGGTCATCATGGATAAGCTAACCAAGTAAGATCATTTAATTCTAGTTAGGGTGGATTATAATTCCCAGTAGTTGGCCAAGATTTATGTCAAGGAGAAAGTGAGATTTAATGGGGTGCCACTCTCCATCATTTCAAACAGAGGTACGCAGTTTACTTTCAAGTTCTGGGGCAAGTTACACGAAGAGTTAGGCACCCAACTCACTTTTAGCATAGATATTTGTCCTTAGATGGATGGTCAGTCAGAAAGGATGATTCAGGTGTTGGAGGACATGTTGAGAGCATGTGTGATCGATTTTGGGGGCCATTTGGATATGTTTTTACCGTTGTGTGAATTCTCATACAATAATAACTATCACTCCAGTATTGATATTTCACCATTCGAGGCACTCTATGAGAGTTGATGTAGATCACCCACAGGGTGGTTTGAGGCAGGCGATGTGAAACCTTTGGGCGTTAACTTGGTGAAGGAAGCTCAGGAAATGGTGAGAGGTATTTAAACAAAGTTGCTGGTAGCCCAGAGAAGGCAAAAGGAGTATGCAGATCGTAAGGTAAGGGATATGTCATTTCTGGTTGGTGAACATGTTTTGTTGAAGGTGTCACCAATGAAAGAGGTGATGCAGTTTGGCAAGAGGGTCAAGCTTAGCCCTCGGTATATGGGTTACAGGTTAGCATTACTACCCAGTTTGTCCATAGTTTATCAAATTTTCCATGTATCCATGCTGAAGAAATACTATGGAGATGGGGAGTACATCATTAAATGAGATTCAGTCTTGTTAGATAAGGACCTTCAGTACAAGGATGAGTCGGTTTCTATTCTTGATAGGGATGTCCAAAAATTAAGGACAAAGGAAATCAAATCTGTAAAGGTTCAATAGAAGCATCATTCGGTTGAGAAAGCCACTTGGGAAACTGAAAAGGAAATGCGGGACAAGTACCCTCTCTTGTTTTAGGATTCAAGTACTACCTTTTTCTTTTTTTAGCTCAACATTTTTGTGTTTGATCATTTAGGGATGAATGATGGGTAAATTGGTATTTGTTGTAATGACTTGTTCCATCATTATAGGTGAACTATTCGTGCAAACAAATAGATTAGAAAACTTCTGGGTTGGGGAGTTGCAAATTTTGGGCAAGGCCAGTCTTGGATGATTTCTGAGTGAGGTAAGGTCTAGGGAAATCTGAGAAAGTATTGGTTAATATGTCTAAGGTTGAGCTATATTTCCTTTTAGCTATGACATTAAGAAACCTGTAGGACTTTTCATAAATGAATTCGAGTGAGCAGAACTCCTGATATCAAACTTGACATGAAAAGGTTGGTCCAGAATGTCAAGGTTTGAAGGTGTAATGTAAAATGGACAAAACTGGGAGGATTCCTAAGGTTTTGTCCTGTGTTAACTGCTATATTGGGTGACACACTACTACGGCAATGACCGCTATAGCAGAGAAATATAATGACCCTTTTGGTTATTCCGGCGATTATGCTTTCTTTGTACTGTTAGAGCTTTCCTATAGCATCCCCAAGACATTTATGGCTTGCTGGGATTGGTGGGTTAGTGCCTTGGCTATTCATTTGGTCTTTGTGGTTGTTTCTCTATTTTAGAGCCTAAACTTAGGATATCATTGACTTTTGTCAATATTCTTGGTAAAAGCACTCTGTATCAAATTTTGATAGTTCCGTTAGCTTTGGAGCATGGATTTTGGTCTAGATAGACCCTTGGTCGGGGTCTGGGAGCTTTTGATTTTGTTTTGTGTTTTCTAGCCAGTTGAAATTAAAAGTTTGACTTTGGTTAGCATTCGGAGAAGACGCCCTCGGATGGAAATTCCAATAGTGCTGTTAGATCCAGAATGTTGACCTTGGGCTAGAGGAACCTTTTGTTTTGGTCCTAAGACTCCCGGACTCATTTTGGGGTGTTGAGTTCCATTTTGGCTTAAGGTTTATTTTGGGTTTGGGGCCCACTTTTCATTAAATTGACCTCCGATGGGTATTTTATTGATTCTGTTGAGTTCAGAATGCCATTTTTGGTGTATTAGCATAGTTTGTTTGCATACGCGAGGTCCCGGGTGAGTCCTCTGGGCCTATCCAATGACTTTTCCCCCGTTAAGTTTCTGCTGGTTGCTATTGCAGGTGCATGCCTATGGCCTTAATCGCAACCGCGAAGGAAGCCATCACAATTGTGATGGTCTGACTCATTGGTCATCGTGACTGTGAGAGTCCCTTTATGCGATCACGATGAAAGGCCAATGGACCCATCTTCCTTTGCATTACACGATCGTGAGATCCCCTCTTATTCTTCACGACCTCAATGAAGTTCATCCCCTCTTATTCTTCGTGAGCGCATGACTAGTCCATGCAATGATGATGGTCTAGCCAGCGTGGTCCTCGCAAACGCGTGAGGTCCCTTCGCGATCGTGAAGAAGGACCCTTGGCAGTATATAAACTCCATTTTTTCATTTTCAACACTTCAAATCTGCAATTCTCAATTGATATCAGCTCCAATCTGCCCTTTTCTCCATATTACCTCAATTTTTGGTGCTAGAGTGTGATTTTCTTGGCCGTGAGCATTTCTCCATCATAATTGTAAGTTCTACTCTGTTTAATTCAGTAAATCTCCTCTTCGATTCCTTATGTTATTCTTGTAGATTTTAGGCTGTTTTGCCATTTCCATGGCCAATTTCTTCCAATGTTTTGAGAATGCACTCACGGGAGTGTGGTGATCGCTATGCGCTCTTTTATTTTCGGCTTTGGGTTACGCGACCCATGGACCAGCTTGTGACCCAAAATTTGACCTGGCTATACTTTTAGCAATATGGGTATCCTTAGCTTCATTTTAATGTGTAGATTATGTTTATGATAGTTTGACTGTTGTTTGGAGCTTCTCGGAGTAATTTAGGATTGGACATTGTCGTTCTAGTAGCTTGTCATCAGACGATAGATAGGTTACAATTTAACTCTTCTAGACTTTGCGTATATAGACTATAATTGTACTAATTAGCATCCTTGGGTTGGTTTTATTATCTTGGTACCCCAGACCTTGTCCGTTCCTTCATATCCATCTTATTTTTGCTCCTATGGTTGTAGTATTTGTTGTAGTTGGTAGTATTACCCTTGTGGTCCTTTGTGTCCTTGTATCTGACTCTGGTCCATAAATAGTGGGTTATTTAGGAATGTCCGTGATTCCCAGACATCTATATCGTTATTATAGAGCTGGTTATATTCGCTGTAGAGCGATTGGAGCCAGTGCAGGGCCGATAGGGTGATTGTGAGTCACTGGGTTATTGTTTGTGCTTGGGCATGCCATTATCATGCATATAAAGAGGTTTTCTATATGTTTTACTACTGTTTTGGCTTTGGGCCTACTATAAATTGTTTTCTAAACCTTGCATGGCCCAAGGGCCTGTTTTAGGTAAAAATGGTTATAAAAGGTTTGGAACTGATTTTCGTGAATATTCTTGGGGTAAAAGAGTTAAAAAGATGATTTTATCACCGATGTTCATACTATTACTAAACTTTGTAGAGCCAGAGTGCGACATGTTTTACTGATGATTTGAAATGATAATAGACTCGGTCGAGCTGAGCATCAGACTTGTTTTACTACTGTTTTAGACCCGGTTATGTCCGGGCACCCTTGTTGGATTTTTTGAGACTTGATACACTGATTTAGACCCAGATAGACTCCACACATGTATTTTGAGACTTTGGTTATTGGTTTGGATCCGGATACATTCTGGATGATTATATCGAGATTTTGAGATTTAGTATGTGGTTGAGGATCTCCGTTGACCTTGCGGATACAGACCAGGGGCTACGTGTTGAGTGTGCCAAAGGAAGGGTATATGGTGTTGTTGAAGTATACAAGAACTGTCCTTCCATGGATCCTACATACTGGGCCCGTAGGTGCCGGAGGAGGTACATACTGAGCTACTGTTCCATATGGTTTTCACACTATTGCATCATGTCATTCATTATGTCCGATTCCACTCTTGTTTGGTGTTTGCTTAGTGTACACTCTAGTAATATGGGATGCGAGATGGTTTCTCTTCATTTTTATGTGTTCCTTCGGTGTATGGGACCCTGTTGGGACTGTAAGTAGACTTATTGTTATCCTATCGCGTTTCTAGTTCTGATTATGGTTATATTTGGGTTCTTATTCAGTGTTTCACACTTGGGAGTTGTGTTATATATACTTCTTGTTCACTTCATGGTTATACTTGGATTATTGGCTGATTATTTCTACTTTGAGTGTGTATTATTGGCATGATTTAGTTATTAGAATTGGGTTTCAAGCATGAGTTCGTTTACTTATTTTCCTTCTTTCCCTTTTTACTTGAGGTTACCGGTATATCGCCTATTTTCCTAAAACTCTCTCTTTATATATATTGTTATTGCAAGGACCCCAGGGGCATGCTTCTTCCCTTCACCTATGTTCTATGTTGTATATTTCTAGTAGCTAGCCGAGCATGAAAATTTTCTTCTTGTATTCTTTCTGTACTAGCTTTTGTGTACTGAAATCGTTGCTTCTGTGACTACTTCTTTGATTTTTGCTATATTATTGCTTTTATATCTTATATGTTCTCAATCGCCCTAAGATGCCTACTGGGTACCCATTGCATTGCAATTAGTGCTCATACTACACTCTGCATCTTCCTGATGTAGATCCTAGTGTGGGTCATCATTGCTGATTTGTGAAGACTCATGTGAGGTGATTTTGTACTAGCCGAGACCGAGGGTGAGCTCCTGGCGACCGAGGCTTGGCTATTATCTCATCTTTTGTATTGTGTACTCCTTTTTATTCAGAGACATATTTATATATTCTTTTGGATCCTTTTGTACTCTTGTTAGGTAGTAGCGGCTCTTATACTGTGATACCAGACCGTGGGATGGCTTAGTTTTTTTATATATATATATATCCATGTTGCTTATTTCTTTACATTGTTCCTTTGCTTCTTCTATTTATACTATTCTTCTGCATTCTTGTTAGGTAGTAGCCCATTACTAATCATTCGGGGGTACGAGAATTGGTACGCCTACAAAGGGGTTGTAGGTGCCATCATGAATGAGAAATTAGGTCTGGACAGCTTGGTATTAGAGCCTAGGTTAACGGGTGTCATCGATATAAGAGACAATATCTAGTAGAGTCCTGCGGATAGGGGCAAAGATGTCCATACTCAATCTTTGGGAGGCTATAGTGGAATCTTAAAACTCTCTCTACGAACCAACGGTTCTAGCCCTCTTCTGGTTCTCTCTCTCGACCCTTTCAACCATATATTGCTGATGTCGGTGCTCCTCTACACCCTGTGCAAAGGCCTGAATCCATGAGATATACATATCGTCATTTAGTGCAGTTGTAGTACAAGCATCAACATCCTCTGAATCAAGTCCTGCCATAAACTGGCGTACACTATAATGCACCGTATCAACAAAAGGTGGTGCATATCTATCCAAAAAATCAAATCTCAGCCCATACTCTCGAACACTAATGTTGCCCTGCTGGAGGTTCAAAAACTGATTTACCCGAGCATCTCGAATCTCTCGTGGCAAATATTGATCTAGAAAAACCTCTTTAAAACTATCCCAAGTGGGTGGAGGTGCATCTCCCCCTGGATCTCTCCCAACTCTCATACCGCAACACTGAAACATCATGCAGCCGGAAAGCTACTAACTCAACTAACTCAGTCACTAAAGCATGCATGACCTTAATGATCTTGTGAAGCTGATCTATAAAGGGTTGAGGGTCCACTTTACGATCTGTCTCCATAAACTATAGAGGACTCAATGCGAGGAACTAATTAACTCTCATACTTTCGGGCCCTTTAGAAGGCCCGACAGTATCTGGCACAACTAGATGATGTTGTGCAGCTACTAATTGTGCCAACATGCACACTGCACTTTTGAAATCCTGATCAGATGGAATAGGAGCTGGAGTTAGTACCGGCAGTGTAGCCGGTGGTCTTATAGCCGTCGGAGGCTCCTGAGGTGGTGGAGAAACTGGAGGGGGCTGAGAAGATATTTCCTCATGGGCCTTGGGATGGGTTATCTCCATAATAGGCACCATGGTAGTACCATCACCTATAGATGTATCTAACCTCTTGTTAGCTATGGTTGGTCTGGTATTGGGCATCTCCCTGTACAAAATAAAAATTATAAGCCCGAAAACTCAACCCTTACGACTCAGCTCTATAGCACGATTTGAGCAAAAGAAAGGTAACAATTCCAACATGTCATGTAGCTCCCTGCTTATAGATTGTGGTACAAAACACATTTATAAGCAGTACTCTACTAGACACGGCATGCAGACTCCCAAGGATACAATATTGCTCTGATACCAAGTTTGTCACACCCCAACTTAGGGACGTAACTGGCACCTAATGACAACTTAGTCCTAAGCCTACCTTGTTGGAAAACTACACAATTGGCATACTACCAGTCACCAAATAAGGAAAACAACCAAGTATATCTCAGCTTAAAAATAAGACCTCAGCTGATAAGTCCCCTATCAACAAGACCAATAATAACCTTAACAAAACCCAAAAATTCATATAGAATAGAAACAAAATCATGTGTGGGGCGTCAAGGCCACCATGCTGTCTAGAAACATATAAATTGTGCACATATATACATATATGATACAAGTCATTCTGCTAAAAGAACAAAACAATGAGGCCAACACGGCCGACAACGCACATATATAAAACCCAAAGTCTGCAAGCCTCTAAGAGTAATACAGCTTGCTTGGGACAGGGCCCCGGCCTACCCAAAATCTATCTACAACTAAAGCCAACAAACCTCAAAAACTTTGGCCACTCCAAAAGAAAGGGGCTAGCCAACCTGTTGGGACTCAACCGTCCTACTGGGAAGGTCTGTCAAGTCGTCTGTCAGGACTTGCATGCATGAATGCAGTGCCCCCAAGCAATGGGGCATCAGTACGAGATAATGTACCGAGCATGTAAGGTAAGATAATAACTGTACAAGAATTATAAAGTATTAAAAACAACTAGATCAGAGAGTCAAAGATAACTGAGCATACCTACCTACCCCTAGATCATAACATACCAATAATAATCAAACAAAAACCTAATCGGGCCCCCATAAGCTTGGCATGTACAAACAACAAATAAGACCACCTACTCGGGCCCTCATAAGCCCAAAAGGTGCCAATTAAGTCTATGTACCCCTATCGATAGTCCCCTAGCCCCTTAGGAAGGCATTACATCTCAGTAGCCCCTTAGGCACTTTACACATACCCCCAAAGGACATCGTTACATCCAGTATCCCATTAGGCACTTTGTATTTCATAATAGCCCATTTAGGCATTCTTTATATAGCCCCGTAGGCAATCAATATCTTCTTATAGCCCTGTAGGCTTCCCATAGACCTATTAGGCTTTGATATAGCCTCGTAGACATCTCATAGTGCTCTTAGGTATCAATATGGCCCCGTAGGCATCAACATGTAGCCTTCTTAAGCAATCGAGTGGCCCATAAGTTAACAAGCCTCATTATAACCCCGTAGGTAATCATAATATCACATTGGCTTCATATTAGCCCCAAAGGAAATTGGAATAACCCATAGGATTTCACTTATCTCAATAGCCCCTTAGGTAAGCTGTACATAGCCTCGTATGCAAAGGTCACATTTCTGCAGCTAACCATAATAGCCCCGAGGGCAACAATAAACAATCCAATAGCCTAAAGACAAGTAATTTAGCTATAAGCAACCTGTACAAATAGTCTCTAAGCCATGTCTAACATGGGGCCACTACTAAAAGAATAAGAATCCATAAAAGGGAGGAATATAACAACTTGAGCAGCCAACAACCAACAATCACAACTACGAGTATATCAACGATAACAATCTTGTGTATTGCTCTTAAGCTTTAAGGAAACATGCCGAAAGAAGGAAATAACCTTAACATACCTCTTTCAACGAATTTGAGTAGCCTACTGACTTTTGCCCGTAGCCCCCTCCCCCCCGTTATACTACAACATGGCATGATCACAATCAACACACAAGAAGATAAGGTACTACAACAATCCGACAAAAGATACGGATTTTTGCCCTAAAATACTAGCCGAGGTCTAAAATAGACATAAACTGATAAAAGAACGTTCTTACCTTGATGTACAACCTGTTAATAGAACCAAGAACACCCTATAAGGCCATTAAGTCTCTGCCACAACCCCCACAAATTTATATCACAAAATTGATGGGTCAAACTATACCAAAATGACTAAGTCGCTATGTAGAGCAACTTTCACGAAGCTTCCAAGATAAGATCACAAGGATCTATGGAAAATTTTGGGACTTTTCTCTTATTTTTGTGAGCTGTAGTTCATGAAATATGAAGAAGAAATGAAGGAAAGTGTGTATATATATCCTTCCATTGACCTTGGGCCCACTTGATGTGTTTTCTTGTGCAGTCTCACAAAAATACGAATATATCTCTATTTTGAAGTCCTATAGACGATCGGTTTTATGTGTTAGAAACTAGACTCGTAGAAATTTGATTTGGTGGGTCGTTGACCTTCTAACTCTTTATAAATTGAGAGAAAAGATCCAAGACATTTAGACCAAATTTCATAGAATTTAACAACGTAACTTATGATAACTTTTGCCGACTTTTATTTCATAACTTGCTTAACTTCAAAACTTAACATACGACCATTGCACGACTATAATACCTTGTAAAATACCCTTCCTAAAATATTACGTACTCTTATCCTCACTCCAAGAGTAAGGGTTAATTTAAATATTCAAACTGTTACAGCCTCATACTCCAATATCGACGTGCAACCCTACTGAAGAACTGGAGAACCCCAACTGAAGTACTACTCGAAGAACCGGGTACTGCCCCATCCTGAGGTACTGAAACACCCACTGGAGGACTCAGATTCCTAGCCATGGTGTACTGAAGAACTAGGGTAGCACGAAAATCTACCAGAGGCTGGGCTGGCCCCAAAACCCTAGCAGATGCGGTAATCTTTCTCCCTGAAATCCCGGTGCTGACGGAAGTAATGAAGTAGCAGGTAAAGAATCCTTGACATCACCCACTGCCAAACTAATCTTAGGAATCTGAGAGGGAATGAAATCGAAATTTAGAAGTCAATAGAGCCAGGAACGCATGATAAGGAGACAAAAAGATGGAACTTTTACTAATAATGCCATGTAGCCTCCTGCATATATGATATGGACGTCATTGTACCCCGCGAGACTCTACTTAGACACTTACTTATTTACCACAACACCAGTGAACCTAGAGCTCTGATACCAAGCTGTCACGACCCAATTTACCAAGTTATGATGGCACCTATAACCCTCCGATAGGTGAACCAATTCCCATAGCCCGGAATGGTTAGTAATGGGCTACTACCTAACCAATACGCCTGATAAGCTAAAATTAATGGAAGCAGAATAAGAATAAACACAATGCAGAAGAAAATAACCCGATCATATATATCTAAAAGAGAATACAAGTGCTAGATGTACCAAAATAGAATAGACAACTGTCTCTGAATAAATAAAGAGTAAGAGTACAAAAAATGAGATGTGTTCAAGCCCCGATCGTTAGGAGCTCACCTTAGTCTCGAATGTCCAAGCTGCATGAGTCTCCACGCGATCAACGGCAAAAGCTGACACTAATATCTGCACCCAAAAGATGCAGAAGTGTAGTATGAAAACCAATTTCTAAGCAACGGGTACCCAGTAGGCATCATCAGCCGACTGGGCGCATATAAGTTATAAAAGCAGTAATAAGAAGAATACAATTAAGCAGTCACAAAAACAAAGAGGAAGCACAAGAAAACTAGCATGTATAGAACAAGAATACAAACAGACTATGTTAGCCATTTAAGATATACATAAACAGAAACACAGGGGAAAGGAAGAGGAATGCACCTGGGATCCTTACAACAACAATATATATAAAGAGAGAGAGTTTAGAAACGTGGTCGTACAGCGGTAACCTCAAGTAAAAAAGGGAAGAAGAAAAGTAAGCTAACATAATAAAACTAGAAGCCATACACTAACGGAATCATACTCAACACCAACTTTTAAGATAAGCATAGACAAACATCAAACTCACTAGTGCAACCCTAGGATGGAATAACTATGCCACAAGAACCGGGATCCACTAATAAAACTAGATAAGGAATAGAGTAAGACAACCCACAATCACTCAGAAGGCCATATCAACTGTTCCTCAATAATATAGGAATCACAAGCCCCTGAATTACAAAAGTCCAATAACCGAAGCATCAACAAGCTAAAATCACTAATCCCTCAATAACAAAAGGCCAACACAACTCTGCAGTACGAAAGGAGTAATATAATCTACCTACAGTCCCAATGGCTGCCCATACAATCAAGGAATAAAATAAATTAAAAAAAACCCTCCGGTCACCCATACAACCAGAGCACAAACTGAGCACACACCTAACAAGGGTGGAATCAAAATACAATATGCATGATGATGATATGATAAATCTGGTATGATAGTAACCCGTATGTTCCCCCTATGGTACCCCAAAGGCCCAATATAGGAAGGACTCATGGAAGGACACTACCCGTATACCTCTACTCTATCGTACACCCCTTCTCTTGGCACACGCATTGGCCCATAGCCAATTTCCCAGGAACGATAGGGTCCATAGAGTTCTACTCATCGACCACATACTAAAACTATTAATCTCAAAGTACCACTGTCTAGAGTGTGACTGATAATCAGAGTCTCATAAAACATGCCCAGAATCAAACTGGGTCTACAGTAGTGGTAGTAATCTCAAATACTCTCTCAAAGGTGCCCAAAGTATAGTCAAGTCTAAATCAGTAATCAAAGTCTCAATAACCCTCTCAAAGAGTGCCCAGAGCGTATTTGTGTCTAAATACATAGTAAAAGCTTGTTTAGCACTACAGCACAGCCGAGTCTAGTGTCAATAAGAAAACCAGTGAGTAAAACAACATAGTACCACTTTTATTTCAAGAAACTCCACCAGTCAATTCCAAATCTCATTTTATCATTATTTATACCAAAAATGGGCCCTCAAAGCCATGCAAAGTTTAGAAAACTGGTGATAGTAGGACTGAAGCCAACATAGTAGTAAAACATGCAGAAAAACCTTTGGATGAATGATATGCTCTCAAACAACTGATTAGCCCAAAATGTCTCACAAACATTCCTATCAGCTCTGCACTGGCACAAGCAGCTCTACAGCACAAATAACTATCCAAAAGTAAGTTCACGATGTGCGGGACTCGCAAACATTCTCCAAATATCCTACTGTCTATGATCAAGAGGCTTATACAAAGGCCACACGAGGTCACAAGGGTAATATAGCAATACTACACGAATAATACAATCAACATATAAAATAAACGGATAAAAAAAGAAGCCAAGGTCTGAGGTACCAACCTAAAATCCTACCCAAAGATGCTAATTAATGCAGTTATAGCCTATATATGCAGAGTATAGGTAGGGAAAACCATAACCTACCTGTCGTCCAATGACTAGCTACGGGGATAGCATCGTCCAAGCTTAAACTGCTCTGGGAAGCTCCAAATTCTGAAAATGCTAACAACACAAATAATCTAGGCATCAAAACAATACTAACGATACCCATATTTCTATAATAATAGCCAGATAAAAATTTAGGTCAAAAGCAGGCTTGTGGGCCCCACGACTCGAAATCGGAAATGAAAGTTACCATGACGTTTCCAATGCTACTAGCAACACATGCTCAAAATTTGAGAAAAAAATGAGCAAGGGAGGGTCCTAAAACAACCCCTAATCCCAAGAACAAAATTAGAATCAAAAAGTAGATTTTTCGTAAATTAAAGGTTAGAATTTATGAATAGAAGGCAAAAAATCGATCATAGACCATAAAATAATAACCTCAATGCCTTGGAATTATCCCATACAAAATTTGGGAGCTTGAAGCTCAAGAGCAATGGACAAAATGGATTCTTGGTGAAGAAAACAAAGGAGAATCTATATATACATACAAGGATTTCTTCATTGCTATCTCGAGAAAAACCCTCGAGATCGCAATGAGCAAACTGGCTAAATAATTTCTATCGCAATGGTTAGCCTCGAGATCGCTATGAACAAAGGGTCAGAGCCTTAATTGCTATCGCGAGAAAACCCTTTGAGATTGCGATAAAAAATGTCAGACTTTGCTATTGCGATGGTCTACCTTCGAGATCGCGATGAACAGAATTTTGGCAATACCAGCAACAGAAAACCAGTAGTGCCTAAGACTTCTACGGGGTATTCTGGGCACAATCAGAACGCGATACTCACAAACCAAATATGCTATTAAAGTGGAAACAACATTCCGGACTCAAAAGAATCAACAAAACTTCCATACGAGGTTGTTTGAGAGGAATGTTGACCCAAGTCAACACTAGTTCAAACCAATCGAACACCCAAAATGAGCACAGCTCATCCGAGACCCTAACCAACCACCTACCCAACTCAAACAAAATATTCTAAAGCTAACAGCGCTGACGGAATTCCCATCCAAAGCCATCTTCTCCAAATGTTGACAAAAGTCAACCAAACAAGACCAACTGGCCTGAAAACATAGAATAAGAGAGAATTCCAAGCATAAAAGCTCTCGGATCCCGACCAAATATCCCACTAGACCAAAGTCCATGCTCCAGAGCTAACAGGTCTTTAGAAATTCAATTCCGAGCATGATTTCCAAGAATGTTGACCGAAGTCAATGATTTTCAAAGTTGAAGCTCTAACACAAGTGAATGGCCATAAAACCAAACAAACGGCCCGAGCACCAAACTACCATGCCTAAGGAAGCCATAAATGACCTGGGGCCACTACACACAAGCTCTAACAGTACAAACAAGGTGAAAATGCATAAATGACTAGAATGGTCATTACATCGAAAGAATTATTAATTTTTATGGAAAATTGGTTCACAAAAAAGAATAGGCAATTTTAATAGAAATTTACAAGTAAGACATGGTGAAATTTTTAAGAACTAAACAAAGTTTCAAAATATGATTAATTAATTTAAAACTAGTAAAAATACTAGTTTGCGAAAAGAGATAATGGTACTCCAAGGAAAATTAACTTAATTAATAAAAAGAGTTAGAGTTTATACAAATAAGATTCTAAAAGTATACAAGTGATTACAATAGAGAAGAGAAGTTGGGTTTAGGCACTTAGGTCCAAACCCTACAAATTGTCCATTTTGAACTACTAAATTTAATTGGGTTAAACCCTTTTTTTGCTCCATCTTCGACCTTGTATAGTAGCTTCCTTTATGTTGTATATAGCACTTATGCCATACACTTCTTTTCTTCTTAATTGTCTATAATGACCCTCTCGGTCATTTAAGCGTGTTGCCTTTCTTGCACCGTTAGAGTTTGCCTATAGCGGCCCCAAGTCATTTATGGCTTGCGGGGACTAGTGGTTTGGTGCCCGGGTCATTTACTTGGTCTTTTGGGCCGTTCCTTGTTTTAGAGCTTTAGGCTTTCTAAATCATTGATTTCAGTCAACATTCTTGGCGAACGTGCTCAAAATAAAATTCTGACAGTTTCATTAGCTCCTAAGCGTGGACTTTGGTCTTGTTGGACCATTGGTCGGGATCCGAGAGCTTATTAGATTGGAATTCTCTTGTCTAGTTGGACCTTTGGTCGGGATCCGAGAGCTTATCAGCTTGGAATTCTCTCTCATTCTGTGTTTTCATGCCAGTTGGGCTTGTTTGGTTGACTTTGGTGAATATTCGAAGAAGACAAACTCGGATGGAAATTCTGTCAATGCTGTTAGCTTTGAAATTTGGAATTTGTGTTGGGTAGTTGCTTGGTTCAGGTCCCAGGTGATCTGGGCTCATTTTGGACGTTTGATTGACGTTAGCTAGTGTTGACTTGGGTCAACATTCTTCCTAAATGACCTTGTATGGAAGTTTCATCAAATCCTTTAAGTCCGGAACATTGTTTCCACTCTAATAGCACTATTGGTTTCTGAGTATCGGGTTCTGATTGGGCCCGAAATGCCATGTAGAAGTTTTGGCTGTTGCTTATTTTTGCAGTGTCTAGTGGGTTCGCAATTGCAGAATTTATCCGCATTTGCGACTACCGCAATTGCGGTGAAATGCCGCATTTGTGGTAATTTGGACGCATTTGCAGTATTTTGGCCAAAATTGCAAAGTTCCTCATTTGTGGTGATTTCTCCGCATTTGCGGAGGTCACTATTCATCCATGCCTCCACAAATGCGATAAAAGTGCCGCAATTGCGATATCTGGTAGCTTTTATATGTCTTCTTCCCTCCTCCATTTCATTATATTTCCCCAACTCGTTTCCACCATTAACATCAGCTCCCAAAGCTCCGTTTGCTCTCTTTTTGCCATCAATTTCTTGAAGTAGCTTCACCATTGCTTCGTGACCTTTTTTCCGTTTTTAATTTGGTAAGCCTTCTTGTTAATTTCCAATTATCATTCACTAAACTCTCTTTGAATTCTTAAATGGGTGGGCTATTTTGGAGCCCCATTTCATATCCTTTTTTGCCCAAATTTTGAACATGTGCTCCCGAGATGGTAAGGAATACTTTGGTGTTTTTTGTTTCTGATTTTAGGTTGCGAGGCCCACGAGCCCATTTATGAACCGAATTTTGACCCAGTTATGTTTATAGAATTATGGGTATCACTAGTCTTGTATTAATGTATAGATTATTGTGTGATAAAATTTTCACAAATTGGAGCTTCCTGGAGCAGTCCAAGCCTGGACAACACCGTTCCCATAGCTAGTCATCGGATGACAAGTAGGTTATGACTTTCCCTACCTAGACTTTGCGTATATAGGCTATTACTGCATTAATTAGTATCCTTGGGTAGGTTGTTATAGGTTGGTACCCCAGACTTTATCCACTTTTTCTGTCCATTTATTTCGTACATTGATTGTAGTATTCGTATCAGTATTGTATATTATCCTTGTGGTCCTATGTGGCCTTATTTTGACTTTGGAACATAGATGGTGGGTTATTTGGGAATGTCTGTGTGTCCTGGATATAGAGATATCCTTTTAGGCTGGTTATGACTGTTGTAGAGCTGTTGAGCCTGTGCAGGGCCGATAGGAAATGTTTGTGAGCCATTTTGGGCTACTCTATTGCTTGCGAGCATATCATACATGAAAAGGTTTTCCCTGCATGTTTTATTACGGATTTGTCTTGGGGCCTACTATGATTGATTTTCTAAACTTTGTATGTCCCCAAGAGCCCCGTTTTGGTACATGACTTTGAAAGGGCTTTTAAACTGAATTTTACGAAACCTTTTGGAGTAGAGAGGATACTATGTTAATTTTATTACTGGTCTTCATTCTAATACTAGGCTCAGTTGGGTCGTAGCATTAGACATTGCTTTCTAAGGATTTAGACCCAGATATGAGTTGGGCACCCTGTTTAGGGATTTTGATACTTGATTTATGTTTTAGACCCGGATATGCTCCGGGCGCTCTCGATAAAAGTTATTCAGACATGACTACTTCTTTAGACCTGGATATGCTCCAGTCACCTTTGATGGGGGTTATTGAGATTACTACAGATATAGACTCAGATTGAATCTGAGCACGTACTATGAGATCTCGACTGTTGAGATATGTTGAGTTTTGTGTTAGTATATTGTGTACGAGTAGACCTCCATGGACCCTACCATTTCAGACCAAGTGCTATAGGATGATGGTGACCAAAGAGAGGGGATGTACGGCGTATGAGAGGTACTCGGGAAATGTCCTTCCATAAATCCTGCTTTTATTGGACCTTTGGGGCACCTTTTATGGTAACATACGGCACTGCAATTACACTTTGTTACAAATTCATCTTGCATATTTTACTCGAATTCCACCCTTATTTTTTGTGTGTTTAGTGTATGCTCTAGTTGTATGGGCGGCCGGAGGGTTTGTTTTCACTTGATTGCATTCCTCAGTTGTATGGGTGGTCGTTGGGACTGTAGGTAGATTATATTACTCCTGTCATTTCATAGATCTAATTATGGTCTTTGGTCCTTGTGAAGTTGTCATTTTTAGCCTTTTGAGGCTCTGAGTTTTGGGCTTTAGTATTGAGGGGCTAGTGAGTCCTATATCTTTAAGGCTCCATTGTGTGTCCTCCTGAGGTGTTGTGATTTATGGGACATTGTTCCTTATCTTGATTCTGAGTAGAAACTCTGGGTTCCTGTGGTTTAGTTATTCCATTCTAGGTTGAAAATTGTGAGAATGATCCCGATTTATGCTTATTTGGAAAGTTATTGTTTCAAGTATGTTTCCGTTATTTTATGGCTTCTTGTTGATTATGTTGGATTGCTTTCCTTCTTTCCCTTCTGACTTGAAGTTATCGGTATACTGCCATGTTCCTGATTCTCTTTCTCTTTATTTATTTATACTATTTTTGTAAGGATCCCAGGTGCATCCTTCTTTCTTACACCTTTGTTTATATGTTATGTATATATTTTGTGCTAGCATTGTATGCTTATAACTCTTGGTTGTCTATTATCCGTGCTAGTTCCTTGTGCTTTCTTTATTGCTTCACTGACTACTTTCTTGCTATCTGCTACTTACTATTTTTATATCTTATATGCGCTCAGTCGGCCGATGATGCCTACTAAGTACCTATTGTCTTGGTGATCATACTATACTTCTGCATCTTTCTTGTGCAGATATTAGTTGAGCTTTTATCGTTGATCACATTGGTGACTCGTGTAGCTTTTGGACATTCGAGACTAGGGTGAGCGCCTGGAGGTCGGGGCTTGACCATATCTCATCTTTTGTGTTGTTACTCTTTGTATATTCAGAGATAGTTGTACTTATCATTTTGTTACTTCTAGCACTTGTATTCCATTCAGAAGCTTCTATACTATCGATACCAAGTCTTAGGGTTGGTGTAGTTTCATTTGTATATATTCGGGTTGTTGCTTCCACATGGTTTTATCTTTATATTCTACTTCAACTTATTTCTGCTTATTGTGTGTATTGGATAGGTAGTAGCCCATTACAAATCATTTTGGGCTACATGAATTTGTTCACCTACCGTGGGGTTGTAGGTGCAATCATGACCTGAGAAATTAGGTCATGACAGCTTGGTTGTCACGACCCGATTTCTCGGTCATGATGGCACCTACAACCCCCGGTAGGTGAACCAATCCCTGTAGCCCAGAACAGTTAGTAATGGGCTACTATCTAACAAATAAGAGAACAAGACGAATAAAATAGATAACAGGTATATAAATATATACATATGCGGAAACTAAACCACCCCAAGACCTGGTATCATAGTACAGAGCCAAACTACATACATGGGGTACAAGTAAACCAAAACTATATATACAGATGTCTCTGAATGGAAATAGAGTACATGAAGCAAAAGATAAACTAAAGCTAAGCTCCGATCGCCAAGAGCTCACCCTCAACCTGAAGTAGTCTCCAACAGATCTCCAAGCACGAGTCACAACGGTCTAGCGGCGATGGCCCACGCTAGGATCTGCACCCAAAGATGCAGGGGGTAGGGGTGAGCACCAAATGCGAAGCATAAGGTACCCAGTAGGAATCATAGGCCGACTGGGCACATATAAGATAAAAGCGCAGTAATAGACAGAATAGAAGCAAGTAGTCACAGAAGTCAATGAAAGGTACACAGGAACTAGCCCAGAGGGAAATCAACAGAACCACGTGTGAGGCTAGCAAGCAGAATATACACACCAAAGGCACAGGTGAAAGTAAGAAATAACGCACCTGGGGTCCTTGCAATAACAGTGTATATAAAATAAGTTTACGAAATGGACGGTATACCGGTAACCTCAAGTGTAAGAAGAAGAGAGAAAGAGTAATAATAGGCATGCTCAAGACATGAATCAACCCAACTAATCATAACAATCTCAAATCCATAAACTAACAGTCTAGCAGTAACCAATCTCATACTCATCCCTAATAGAGAACAACTCTGTAAGTAAATAGCAAAAGTCTACCTACAGTCCCTCGGCCGCCCATACAACCGAGGAACACAAACAAGTGAAAACAAACCCTCCGGCATCCCATACTACCGGAGCGTGCAATCAGCAAACAGCAAACAAGGTGGAACCTCGAACCATGAATGATAT